>CM063511.1:132081208-132161208 GCA_032207245.1 Pardosa pseudoannulata
ATACAACAATGTTTTACTTCCTGTATCCGTATTAGCAAGTTAATAAGTTACATAATATGTGCTTGTGTACAATGTTATAACACGAAATGACTCTATTAAAGGAATTTTAATAGCGGATCTAGGATAGTAACTTTATTAGTGAAGTATCTTTAATATTAACTTTATTAATATCAATTCCAATCTAGTACTAATTGATAATTTTCAAACGGACAAAACGTATATAAAAAACTATATTTTTTATAAATAATAACTGTGTCATGTGTTAATGTATGCAAGTATGATTGAAACAGGTTGAAGTTATTAAGTTTTTAATATAACAATGTTTTACTTTCTGTATCCATATTAGTAAGTTAATAAGTTACATAATATTTACTTGTGCACTATGTTATAACGCTACATGAATCTCTAAATTAAAGGAATTTTAATAACGGATCTAGGATAGTAACTTTATTAGTTAAGTATCTAGGATGTTAACTTTATTAATATCAATTCCAATCTAGTACTGATTGATAATTTTGAAACAGACAAAACGTATATAAAAAACTATATTTTTTATAAATAATAATTGTGTCATGTGTTAATGTATGCAAGTATGATTGAAACAGGTTGAAGTTATTAAGTTTTTAATATAACAATGTTTTACTTCCTGTATCCATATTAGTAAGTTAATAAGTAACATAATATGCGCTTGTGTACAATGTTATAACATGAAATGAATCTCTACATTAAAGGAATTTTAATAACAGATCTAGGATCGTAACTTTGTTAATATCAATTCCAATCTAGAACTAATGGATTATTTAGAAACTGGATTAAGATGTAAAATTTTCGATTTCGTAAATATAAGTAATTAGGAAAAGGATTAAAGTAGTATTATGAGAATAAAAGTCGAGATATAGAAAAGAGATTTTACATTTGTTCTGAAGACTTTGTGCCTTAAAAGATCGATTTCTTTATTAAAAATTGACATTATCTATCTTAAACTCATTATAGTCATTAAAACGTATTTACAAGAATATCCAAAAGCATACACATTTGAATATATAATAGCTAATTTTTCTAGTTAGTATTTGAAAATTCTTATAATAATTTAGACAATATCATTAAGCCTTATTTTCCCTCTCTTTGTTTCAGCATCATTGTTTACTATAACAGCCATACCTAATTTTATACTAAGCCATTTAAATTAGGTGCAATTTGTTATCTGTGAAGTTTAAAATATTAGTAAATAATTTTGCACACCGGGAGTAAAAGGGAAAAATATTAATGAATATTTTAATTGCATTTTGCTAGTGCAGACTATTTAAGTTTTCGAAAAGGTGCAGGCACAATAAATGGAGATAACAATTAATTCGGTACAAGAATGTTTCTGTAAAATATATTCGTATTTGCGTATACATACACCCATTGACATAAAGTAAAATATTATTTCTTACTGTTTTATATTTATAATCATATTATAGTGGAATCCTTATATATAGAGTGGATTCCGCTTAATGTGATCAGTTTGAGACACCGTGATTTTGATAACAATAACCGATTGATAATAATAAATGATATGAAAAATTAGAAGAATTTACCTCACAATTTAATTCATACGTACTAAATTTCAAAATAAAATAAAAAACCCATATATTTATGTACTTATATTATCTTTTGAAATATTAGAAATGTAAACATAATTTGAAACAATCAATTGTTGACTGTCTACAATTTTTTCTATGAAGCTTATTGATATATTGTTTGTAATCATAATGTTTTTTAAAGTCATCGGAGTGGTGTTGCACTCCATGTTTTGTCATTTTCAATGCAATTCAGATGCTGACAAATGTTTAACTGCGTTGCAGCATTGTGTAGACTCATTTTGGTAACCTGTCATAAAGATTTCAAATTTCGATCTTTTGTTTCGATCTTCTGTAAGTAAAATATTATTTCTCACTATTTTATATTAATAATCCAACTTATTGTTTTATAAACCAGGTTTAATTCAGTACATCAATGTGTGTGTGTCATATAAATTCCTTTCTGGATACACGCACACACATTGATTTAAATCATGTCGTTTTACTTTTACAGATGTAACTAGAATAATATTTTTCAAAGTTTCATATTTATAATTATACTATAGTCTTACTGTTTTATAAACATTGTTTAATTCATTACGAAAATGTTGTACATTTATAGATGTAAATAAAATAATATTTTTCAATGTTTTATATTTATAATCATACTGTAGTCTTACTGGTTTATAAACGATGTTTTATTCACTACGAGAATGTTTCTGTAAAATATATTATTCGTCTCTGCTTACACACACACACACACACACCTTCATCTAAATGTCGTTTTGTCTATAACTGTAAGTAAAATATTATTTCTCACTATTTTATATTAACAATCCAACTTATTGTTTTATAAACGAGGTTTAATTCAATACATCAATGTGTGTGTCATATAAATTCCTTTCTGGATACACGCACACACATTGATTTAAATCATGTCGTTTTACTTTTACAGATGTAACTAGAATAATATTTTTCAAAGTTTCATATTTATAATTATACTATAGTCTTACTGTTTTATAAACAATGTTTAATTCACTACGAGTATGTTTTACCTTTATAGATGTAAATAAAATAATATTTTTCAATGTTTTATATTTATAATCATACTATAGTCTTACTGGTTTATAAACAATGTTTAATTCACTACAAGAATGTTTCTGTAAAATATATTATTCGTCACTGCGACCACAAACACACATACACATATGTTGATCTAAATAATGTTGTTTTACTCTATTACTGTAAGTAAAATATTATTTATCACTATTTTATATTAATAATCGAAATATAGTCTTATTGTTTTATAAACAATGATTAGTTCGCTGCAAGAATGTGTGTGTAAAATATATTCCTTTCTAGGTACACAGGCACATGAATCTAAATCATGTCATTTTGCTTTTACAGATGTAAAATTTTACACATGTAATATTATTAAACGCTTTATATTTGTAATCATACTATAGTCATATAGTCTTATAGTTTTATATACAGTTTTTATTTCATAACGAGAATGTTTTTGTAAAATATATTATTAGTCTCTGCGTAAGCACACACGTTGATCTAAACAACGTCGCTTTACATCATAAATATAAGTAAAAGTAAAATATTATTTCTCACTGTTTTATATTTATAATCATACTACAGTCTAACTGCTTAATATTTTACATAGATCTGTCTTTCAAACAAAATAAAAATGTAATAAATTTCTAACTGGTTTTGAAAAGAGTATTTTATCAATAGTTATTAATAAGATTTATGAATAGCATTTTAGTAGTCTTAATAAAATAAATTTAATTTTATTAAAGATACTTTAAATTAAATGCGTAAACCATTGATACCCTAGAGAAATGAATTACAGGAACAAAACTGTGTACTTCAGACACCGAATTTTAGCATTTAGTAAGTTACATTATTTTATTTCACTGATAAATTGTATTTATGACTTCATTCAGCGTACTTAAGCTATAATAATTTGAGGTATGTCGACTGAATGAGACTCTAAAGATGATTTCCATTATATAATAACTCTCTAACGAGCTTTTTGAGGATTTAAAATGTTATTGCAAGTTTTTGAAATCAGTTAAAAGTAATAATTCTATTGTATTGTTTAATACTTTTAAAGTGTATTCTATTACATCTTTTAAATATTATTTGTTACACAAATAACAAAAGACGGAAATAAATTATTACATTAAAATGAAATGGTAAAGGATAACAAAATGTCTCTTTAAAAATATTACTAATTTTTTTCCCTTAGGTACCACTTAGTTATACAGAATACTTTATTGTACTACATAGTAAAAATGATTGTATTTATGCTTTCACTCATCGTACTTAAGCTATAATAATTTTAAGTATGTCGACTGAATGATACTCTAAAAATCTTTTAAATTATACACTCAAGAGCTAAAACATTATGACCACCTGTCAATAACGAGTTGGCCCACATTTGGCAAGCAGCACAGCTTCAAACAGCCTTGACATGGATGCCATAAATCCTTGGTAGATGGCCGGAGACAGATTGTACCATATGTTTAAGCAATGGTTATGGAAATCCGAGATACTGCAACTGGTGGTCTTTGAGCTCTGAGCTGCCGTCCCATGATATCCCAAATGTGTTCTGTCGGATTGAGATCCGGTGAGCTGGGTGGCCAGGACATTAACTGGAATTCAGCCTCATGCTTATGGAATCACTCCAACACAATTTAAGTCTTGTGACACAGAGTGGTGTCCCGTTGGAAAATTTACTTTCCAGCTGGAAAAACGGAGGCCATGTATTAGTGCAACTGGTCCGCAATGATGTTTAGATACCCTGTAGCATTCATGGACTGCTGTAAATCAACCACTGGTCTCTGAGACGCCCTAGACAGTGGAGCATTTGCGGCATATCTCCATATCAAACAGTGTCCGCTCAACAGTAAGCTCCGATACTATTGTACTTTGCCCTGAAATGTATTGGGTTGTCAGCTCAGCCACTGCCTGGCTCCAGTTTTGCTTCACCATGCGAGACAGTCTCCGAGGACCTTTTACTTTGATAGCGTTTGGACGTCCAACACCATGTCGTCTACTGCTGGTTTCACTGTCATTCATCCACTTTGCATAAGTACTAACAACTGTACATCGCGAAGAACCCACGAGTCGTGCAGTTTCGGAAATACTTGTTCCGAGCCTTTGGGCCATTACAATCTGCTTTCTATCAAAATCGCTTAGATCCGCAGCCTTTCCCATCATACACAAAGGTAAGTGAAAGAATGATTCTTCAGTCTCTCCAGCAGCAATTAATACCACTTCCACCTGGTCACGTGCCTTCCAATTCATCCAGACGAGTTCATTGCAAAATGTAGGGGTGGTTATAATGTTTTGGCTCTTGAGTGTATAATAACTCTCTAATGAGCTATTGAAGAGTTAAGATGTTATTGAGAGTTTTTGAAATAAGGTAAAATGAATAATTATGTTGGTTAATACTTTTAAAGTATATTCTACTACATCTTTTAAATATTATTTTTTACATAAATGACAAAAGCCAGAAATAAAGTATGTACATTAAAATGAAATGGTAACCGATGCCAAATGACTCTTTAACAATATTACTCAATCTTTTTTATTTTTCTTTAGGTACCACTCAGTTTTACACAATACTGAATTGTACTACTTAGTAAAAATGATTTTATTTCTTGAAATTTGTTGTCGCAGATGTGGGTATTAAATTACTTTTAAAAGTTATAGGGTCATCATGTATTCACATAAAATAATGATTACATTGTAACACGCCTAAACGTCAAGCCGAAATACAACCTCACTATAACACACATATACACACACACACATAAATATATATAAAACAGCTAAAATGAATCAGCCAACCACAAACAATAGGTTATTGTATTTACTAGTCCTAGGAAAGAATAAGATTACGCTACCAGACTAATTGAAAATGATGCAGTTGGAACAAATTGAAGAAAAACACAAGTTCAAAGAGAACTTAACTTTTATTTTAGTTAACAGAATGTCATGTGTTTCACAGCAAAAGGGAGAATGAACAAGTGCTACTGGGGAATGAACAGGGTTGGACCCCAGAGCGGGACGCAGAGAAGTATTCCCAAGAAAAAGTAGCTTAGTTGACGTTATTAAAAAGGAATGGTAGCTTGAATCACTGAAAAGAGAATTGGGGACATCTAGAAAATATGGAGATTGAACAGAAAATTTATATTTATTGCACAGGAAGCTTTTGGAAATATGTTGGAAAAATTTTAAGTCGAAAACACTTAAAGTCGAAGAGATTTTAAAGAACTAGAATGGTAGAGAGGAGGATTTTTATGGTATATTAAAGTGTAATATGTGTTATATATTACACACAGTCACACATATACACACATATATATATAAATATATAAATATATATAAATATATATATATATATATATATATATATATATATATATATATATATATATATATATATATATATATATATATATATATATATATATATATATATATATATATATATATATATATATATATATATATATATATATATATATAATATATATATATATATATATATATATATATATATATATATATATATTCATATAAAATAACCATTTTATAAAATAATAATACACTCATCAACTCAAAGAATAATTTATTTTCATTCAAAAGATAAAAGGAAATCTATTGATTTATATTCATTCAGCTATGTTGGTGTTTAATTTTAAGATACTTCTAGTGAAGAAAATCAAAATGTTAAGTATTTCCAGGACTTTGTGGTGTGGATACTTTAGCGATCCTCTACAAAAAGACTCTCTTCAGACTCAAGGGAAAAAAATCCTTTCCTGTAGCAAGCAATCTCTCTGCTAGGGAAAAAAGAAATGCTTTGGATAATGGGCTGACTGGGATGAAAAGATAATAATCAGTATGAAAACCTTCCAAAATGTTCTTCCTATGCAATCAAAATACTGTTCTTTTATCCCTAGAGGGAGATGTTATACAGAAGTTAGAGCTTTGGAAGAAGTCTTTATTACTTAACTCGGTGTTGCCCCTCATTCAGAATTCTTTTTAACTTGTCTTAACGCCGGAAAAAAATTAATTTAACATTGCCAGTATGTAACATGGTATCTTTGTTTGGTGTCTTCATTTGAAAAATTCACATTCTTTTTGCTGTATGTTAGAAATGAGAAAAAAAGAGTAACGGTTTTATGTAACGTATTTTTATACACATTTGCTTAACTTGCATAACCTATGTTTGTGCGTATGAAATTTTTATTGAGATCTTTCAAAGTGTAAAAGCTTAATTTATGATGAATACTAAAATATATTTTTATGAGAAAAAATCTTTTGAGGAAATGGCACTTTTCTGAACTGAATTTCATGACGAATAATTAATTAAATAAATACACACCTAATTCCATCGGCAACACACACTCTCTCTCTCACACACACGCACACACACACACACACACACGTATATATATATATATATATATATATATATATATATATATATATATATATATATATATATATATATATATATATATATATATATTTGTGTGTGTGTGCGGTGTGCGCGTGTGTGTGTACGTGTGTGTGTGTGTTTGTGTAATGCAAAAAATATAAAATGATCTGTTACATTTGATTATTGCAGTTATTCTATTTACTTGCAGTCAAGCCAGAATGAAGAGAAGCACAATTTTGAGAAAAATTTAAATCTTTTTGAGTAGCTGCTAAAGAGACATATTTTCCATTCAACAGCAGAAAGGACAATGGTACGGGAACCGATTTTCTTTAACAAATTTGAAACCAAGAACGAGTCAGATAGAATATTTTCATTTTACAAGAAAGTTAGTCAGAGAATGTAACTGTTAGATCAGTTTAAAAACTGAGCCATTTGTCGGTGATAGCTGAAAAATGTGTTGAATGGACAGTAAATTTACATTCATTGCACAGAAAACTTTTTGAAATATATTGGAAGAATTTTAAGTTGAAGATACTCCTTTGATTAAGACATTATAAGGCTAAATTTTATATTATATTACACACACACACACACACACACACACACACACACACACACACACATATATATATATATATATATATATATATATATATATATATATATATATATATATATATATATATATATAAATCGCAATGTGAATAATTTCATAATTATATATCTATACAATTTATGAAAATATACATACATACATACATATATATATATATATATATATATATATATATATATATATATATATATATATATATATATATATATATATATATATATATATATATATATATATATATATATATATACAAAGAGAGAGAGAGAGATGAATGTAAACGTAAATTTAAAAATATACAATTCCTATTATACATAAATATAAAAATAAATTACTCTATAATATAATGTAATCAATTTCATCTGTGTATAAAAGAAAAAAAATTGAAAGTTTTATAAATATTTTAGATCTCATTCTAAGAATATTTGTTTCTTTCATAATACTATAATGGATGATTGAAGATCCAAAAGGATAAATATAAAGTATAATTTAAGAGTTATTAAAGTTTGTAGTATTGTTTCATTAAATATGAATTCCCAAAAAACTTTTATCATCTTTAATAATTGCAAATTATTACATATAATGCTTTAGGTTTTTAAGTAAGGATTACTTATACGTAAAAAGTAATAAATGATATTATGTATAATTATTATTAGAAGAAACGTTTTATATTGGTTGTAAAACTCAAATAATTCTGTATTGTCTGTTCTTAATATAAGTTTAATTAATTCCCAAGATATTTTTATTGAAGTATATGGTTTTTGATATTCAGGAGATTATCATTTTAAATAAACTGAGGTATTCGTAATCGCATAAATTATTTTAAAATGAAGACATTCATTGAAACTTTTTTATTTATTGTACCATATTTTGTAGCAATATATTAAAGATTGAAGTACACTAAATACATTATATTACGAATAATAAGACCATAATACTAGAGATAAATTTTAAATGGCAGAAACTAGTATATTTTAAGTATATTTAGCAATAAAAAACAACAATCTATGACGTTAAATAAATTGAAATGTAATCTATCGTTAAGACTTAATGCAGAATATTGTATTTTTATTTAATTTGTAAATCTGTATAACACAAACTGTTTATAAGTAGACTATACAGAGTGTGTTACCATCTTAGATTAATACCAGTACATGAATTTTTCTTCATGCTATACCGTTTAGAATCTTTATTTAGAATTTTAAAAATAAATAGTGTTTTATTGTTGTATTAAATAAACTGATTATCTTTAAATTAAAAATTGTTATTATGTGCATTGTACACTTACATGTTCATTTTTAAAATTTTTCTAAAACAATTATAAATTATTAAATACCTTCAAAATAGATATTGTTTTACTTTGGAGTATTAATTAATTTTACATACTTATAATTCTAATCAGATTTTAGAGGATCCAGAGATTCCAATCCAGAGTATACGGTTTATTATATAAATTAAATAAATTAGTTAGGAAAGTCCACTGTCAACTAAAGTATAGAATATTGGTCTCACATTTTCCCTTTAAACTGTAACGGAATTTAGATGGAAGTAAAGTCGAGTTTAGATATACACTTCTAACTCAGCTTTAAATTTAAAGGGACCTATTGAGAATATCATTTTCAACGTCTTTATATCTCAATTTACACGACTAAAGAAATATGCAAGAACACAGATTCACATCAGACTATCCAACCCCTTTCTTAAGAAAGAAAATACAATAAATACTAAATTAGTCCAAATATCTATCTGAGAACACCAGACAGAGTACTTATTCCAACTATAAAAATACTGTCCTAATAAAGAAGGCTATTCCATTCACGTCGAAGTAGTTTGTAGCTACGCCTGTCTAACTAGACGCAAGAAAGAATATAATCCATAAAGTATTTTCAGAGCCGGTTGCTTAAGTAAATATTAAATAAATACTTTGAAAATAATAAATATTACACTATGGAATCTTAATCAGTTTTACATAAATATATTACTAATAAAATTTTAAATATTACAGTAGATAACTAATAAATAAATTTTGAAACAGAACTGTCATCTAAAATAGAAAATCACTATCCTATAACTGACCTTTGGAATTGAGTGAATCCAGGTGAAACACTAAGTCGAGTTTAGACACGCTCTTCTAACTACACTTTCAATTTAGAGAGACTTGAATAACAATATGAATGAGAATGTGAGACGTTAATCAACACCAGCAACGTCTCTATATCTTGAATTACTCGATTAAAGGTATTTACAAAAACAAAGGATCTCATCAAAGCTTTCACCAGCTGGAAATCGGATAACAATAACAAATCGGATAAATATTAAGCTAGTTATGTTTGCATGTCAAAATCTCTGTATGGGGACAACAGAAGGACTGCATATTCCACCTATATATCAGCAATGTCCTTAGTGACGTGCTTTTTGATTTACCAATATGCACTTTGTAGTTTGTTGGCAACATACATAGATAACAGCGTGTTACTGGCAACATTGAAGTACAAAACTGTAGTTCATAGAGTATTTTATAAAGGAACTTTGATGCAGGTTACTTAAAGAAGTAATTAATAAATAATACACTTCGAAATTAACACATATACAACCTTAATATTTTTATCTGTTTTACATAATTAAACTACAAATACACACAGGATGGCATCAAAGCTTTCATCTCCTGTAATAACGATGGAAAATCCCGATGAATATTGAACTGGCACTATTTGCATTTCCAAATCTCTATCTCTGGACACCAGATGGATTGCATAGTCCACCTATATATCAGCATTATACTAAGGAAGATGTATTCCCTTTAACAAGATGCACTTTCTAGATTCCTGGCAACATAGATAGTTAGATGGCAGCGTGTTACTGGTAACATTCAAGTACAAAACTCGATTTCATAGAGGATTTTATAAAGGATCTTCGATGTAGGTTACTTAAAGAGGTAATTTTTAAATAATATAATTCGAAATTAACAAATTTACTACCGTAAAATTTTTATCAGTTTTACATAAATATATTATAAATAAAAGTTAAATATTCCAGATTATTAAACATAAAGAAATTTATTTTGAATATTATCCATCAGCTAAAATATAGTAACTCTGTCCCATAGAGCTGTAAGCGAATTCAGATAAAAGCTAAGTAGAGTTTAGACACGCTCTTCTAACTGCACATTCGATTAAGAGAGACGTGGGTGAGAATATCACCAGTACCTTCTCTATACCTCTAATTACTCAACTAAAGGGAATTACAATACATACAGGATAACATCTAAGCTTTTACCACTCGTCTTAACAGCGGATCCGATAATCCGAAACGGAAAATCCGATAAATATTGAGCTGTCAGTGTTTGCATGTCCAAATAGCTATATGGGGCAACAGATAGACTGCATATTCCACCTATATATCATCAATATCTGAAGTGAAGTTCAATATTCCCTTGAATAAGATGGACTGAATATGGATTGCATATTACACCTAGTTCCACCACTGCAGATGGACTGCATATTCCACCTATATATCAGCAATATCTGAAGTTAAGTCCAATATTCCATTGAATAGGATGCACTTTGCAGATTTCTGGCAACATAGATAACATAGATAGTTGGATGGCAGCATGTTACTGGCAACATCCAAGTACAAAGATCTAATTCAAAGAGGAATTTATAAAGAAACTTTGATGCAGATTACTTAAAGAAGTAGTTATTAAATAATATACTTCGGAATTAACAAATATACTACCTTAAAATTTTTATCAGTTTTACAGAAATATACTTCAAATAAATGTTAAATATTCCAGAAAATGAAACATAACGAAATTTATTTTGAATATTAACCACCAGTTTAAATAAATATAGCAACTCTGCAAGTGAATTCAGATAAACGCTAAATCGAGTTTAGACACGCTCTTCTAACTGCTCTTTCAATTTAGAGAGACGTGAATGAGAATATCACCGGTAACGTCTCTATATCTCGAATTACTCGAATAAAGGGAATTACAAGACACACAGGATGGCATCAAAGCTTTCACCTCCTGTCTTAACAACGGAAAATCCGATAAATATTGAACTGGCAGTGTTTGCATGTCCAAATACCTGTATGAGGACACTAGATGGACTGCATATTCCACCTACATATCAACATTATACTAAGTGAAGTTCTATACCATTTAACGAGAAGAACTTTGTAGTTTGCTAGCAACATACATAGTAGGATAGTAATATTCAAGTACAGTACCTAATTCATGGGGGATCACATCAGAGAACTTCGAAGCGGGTTACTTGAAGTAATTATTAAATAAACACTTAAATTGACAAATACGCTACCTTAAACTTTTTATCAGTTTTACATAAATATACTAAAAATATCATGTAAAATATTCCCAAAATTAAACATAAGGAAATGTATTTTGAATATTAACCTTTAGCTAAAATATAGTAAATTTGCAAGCGAATTCAGATAAACGCTAAGTTGAGTTAAGACACGCTCTTCTAACTGCACTTTCAATTTAGAGAGACGTGAATGAGAATATCACCGGTAAAGCCTCTATATCTTGAATTACTCGACTAAAGCGAATTACAAGTCACACATGATGGCATCAAAGCTTTAACCCGCTGTCTTAACAACGGGGAATCCGATAAATATTGAGCTGTCTGTGTTTGCATGTCTAAATCTCTATATGGTGATACCAGATGACTGCATTTTCCACATATATGTCAGAATTATCCTAAGTGAAGTGCTATTCCATGTAACAAGATGAATTTTGTAGTTTGCTGGAAACATATATAGTTAGATGGCAATGTCTTACTGCTAGCATTCGAGTACAAAACCTAATTTATAGAACATACAGGAACTCCGAAGAAGGTTACTTAAACAAGTAATTATTAAATGTATACTTCGAATTTGACAAATATGCTACCTTAAAAGTTTTATCAGTTTTACATAAATATATTACAAATGAAATGTTAAATATTCCAGAAAATTAAACACAAAGAAATATTTTTGAAATATTAACCATCAGCTAAAATATAGCAATGCAAGATAATTCAGATAAACGCTAAGTCGAGTTTAGACACATTCATCTAATTGCACTTTCAATTTAGAGAGACGTGAATGAGAATATCACCGGTAACGTCTTTACATCTCGAATTATTCGACTAGAGAGAATTACAAGACACACAATATGGCATCAAAGCTTTTTTACCTCTATCTCAACAACGGAAAATCCGATAAATATTCAGTTGGCAGTGTTTGGATGTCAAAATACCTAATTGGGAACACCAGATGGATTACATATTCCACCTATATATTAGCATTATCCTTAGTGAAGTGCTATTCCATTTGCTAAGATGCACTTTTTAGTTTGCTGGCAACATACATTGTTAGATGTCAGCCTGTTACTGGCAACATTCAAGTACAAAACTCTAATACATAGAGGATTTTAGAGAGAAACTTTGGTGAAGGTTGCTTAAGGACGTAATTATCAAACAATAAACTTCGAAATTTACAAATTTACTACCTAAACATTTTTATCAGTTTTACATAAATATACAACAAATAAATGTTAAATATTCCAGAAAATTAAACATGAGGAAATTTTATTTTGAATATAAACCGTCGGCTAAAATATAGTAACTCTGTCCTATATGTTCCTTTTAAAACTGTAAGCAAATTCATATAAACGCTAAGTCGAGTTTAGATGCTCTTTCAGTTTATAGAGACGTGAATGAGAATATCACCAATAGCGTCTCTATATATCGAAATACTCGACTAAAAGGAATTACAAGACACACAGGATGGCATCAAAACTTTCACCTGCTGTCTTAACAACGGAAAATCCGATTAATATTGAGTGTGCAGTATTTACATGTCCAAAACCTATATGGGGACACCATATGGACTGCATATTCTACCTCTATATCAGCATTATCCTTAGTTAAGCACTATTCTATTTAAAAAGATGGACTTTGTAGTTTTCTGGCAACATAGGTAGTAGGATGGCAACATTTAAGTAAATGCCTAATTCATAGAGGATCACATAAAAAAACTTCAAAGCAGGTTACTTAAAGAAGTAATTATTAAATTATATACTTCGAAATTAACAAATACACTACGTTAACATTTTTATGAGTTTTACATAAATATACTACAAATAAATGTTAAGTATTCCCAAAATTAAACATAAATAAATTTATTTTCAATATTAACCATCAGCTAAAATATAAAAATGATGCAAGCGAATTCAGATAAACTATAAGTCGAGTTTAGACACATTCATCTAACTGCACTTTCAATTTAGAGAGACGTGAATGAGAATATCACCGGTAACGTCTCTATATCTCGAATTACTCGACTAAAGGGAATTACAAGACACACATTAAGGTATCAAAACTTTTACCTGCTGTCATAACAACGGAAAATCCCATTAATATTGAGTTTGCAGTGTTTGCATGTCCAAAACCTATATGGGGACACCAGATGGACTGCATATTCTACCTCTATATCAGCATTATCCTTAGTGAAGTTCTATTCCATTTAAAAAGATGGACTTTGTAGTTTTCTAGCAACATAGGTAGTAGGATGGCAACATTCAAGTACAATGCCTAATTCATAGAGGATCACATAAAATAACTTCGAAGCAGGTTACTTAATGAAGTAATTATTAAATTATATACTTCGAAATTAACAAATACACTACGTTAACATTTTTATCAGTTGAACATAAATATACTTCAAATAAATGTTAAATATTCCAGAAAATAAAACATGAGGAAATTTGTTTTAAATATTACACATCAGCTAGAATATAGTAACGCTGGAAGCGAATTCGGATAAACGCTAAGTCGGGTTTAGACACACACTTCTAACTGCACTTTCAATTTAGAGAGACGTGAATGAGAATATCACCGGTAACGTCTCTATATCTCGAATTACTCGTCTAAAGGGAATTACAAGACACACAGGATGGCATCAAAGCTTTCACCTCCTGTCTTAACAACGGAAAATCCGATAAATATTGAACTGGCAGTGTTTGCATGTCCAAATCTCTATCTGGGGACACCAGATGGACTGCATATTCCATCTATATATCAGTATTATCCTAAGTGAAGTGCTATCCCATTGAACAAGATGCACTTTGTAGCTACGCCTCGCATGCGATGCGCGAGCACATAACGATAATCCATAAAGGATTCCTTTTACTCACCTAAAGGGATGGGATGCATTGCCACTTCCGTTATGCCAGGAGTAACTGATGTTTGGTCCCCTGGAAAATAAGAATGCTTCACTTTAGAATTTGACAATAACGCATATATATCTACTTTACGTATGAGTCCCAGTACGGGCAATGTAATATTTTCTGAAGTTCTAAATAGATATATTCTGTTCATTTTTACTTTTAACTCATAACATATGTTTAAGTGAAGAGGAAAAAGAAAATAAAAGACAACATTTTCTAATTCATGCAGAATTGTTAATAATATGTTGGCTTATAATTTTATATTTAACATGAATACATTTCTTTTGGTTTACATTACAAGGATTATTTCTATAGTAACATAGTTATAAAGAGTATGATATAATACCATTTATATTAAATTGATTAGTAGTTTTATGTTAGTATGAATATATGCTTTATCTTTTTACATAATTTGGAAGTACATATCATGCATTCAAACTTAAATATTAGAAGAAGAATATTATTAAAAATGGAAAATAGATTTAAAAAAAAGGTGCAATATATAAAATAATATTTATTCTATCAAGAGAGAAAACAGGTAAATAACTAATCAAAGAAATAAAATTATATACATATTTAAGCGTAATATATAATTATATGTATATTATTTTATATTATATAGACATTATTATATATTATATAAAGCTATTATTTTACATTATATATAGATATGATTAGAATTATTATATTATTATTATATAATTACATACGTATATTATATAATCATATCTATACATTGTTATTTAAGATTAAGTCAGTTTCAACTATATAAAAAAATATTTTAAAACTTATAGATTTAAATTTAATTTTTAAGATTCATTTTTGACATGCTATGTTGACTTCAATGTGATAATGTACTTTATATATATATATATATATATATATATATAGATATATATATAAATATATATATATATATATATATATATATATATATATATATATATATATATATATATATATATATATATATATATATATATATATATATATATATATATATATATATATATCTATATATATATCTATATATATATATATATATATATATATATATATATATATATATATATATATATATATATATATATATATATATATATATATATATATATATATATATATATATATATATATATATATATAATATATATATATATATATATATATATATATATATATATATATATAATATATATATATACATATATATATATATATATATATATATATATATATATATATATTATATATATATATATATATATATATATATATATTATATATATATATATATATATATATATATATATATATATATATATATATATATATATATATATATATATAATATATATATATATATATATATATATATATATATATATATATATATATATATATATATATATATATATATATATATATATATATATATATATATATATATATTTATATATATATATAATATATATATATATATATATATATATATATATATATATATATATATATATATATATATATATATATATATATATATATATATATATATATATATATATATATATATATATATATATATATATATATATATATATATATATATATATATATATATATATATATATATATAATATATATATATATATATATATATATATATATATATATATATATATATATATATATATATATATATATATATATGCGTGTGTGTGTGTGTGTGTGTGTGTGTGTGAATGCAAGTGCATGTGACACTTTGTAAAGGGATTTAAAAGGATTTTCTGAATTATAAATAACATGTAAGTGATTAGTTACTTTGATTAACAATATTAACATAAATATTTGACATAAATAATTATCATATAATTGGCTATAAAATATTTCTAATATTCGCAGTATTTCAGTATGAGTTAAAATAATTCTTAATTTTTAATTCCTTTTATATGATTTTCCTATAGTAAATTATTAGATGGATTAATAAAAATAACCATTAATACTAAAAAAGTTACTCTTAAAATAGATTAAAGCAATGACTTTATCTAAAATGTATTGATAAGGAATATTGAAGAATTATGTGATATTAAAAAATAATTCTTAAAATTTGATAATAATATCTTTGTTAAAATTTTAAAAATAAATTAAACGTTTTAGTATAAATGGTTAAATTAAAGCATTAAAAAGCAATCAAGATTTCTTTATACCAACAAAATTACTTAAATTATATTATATTGTTATTTAAATGCTGGCTAGAGAAAGCTGTTGTTGCTTGAAATAAGATTAATATAAATATTAATGAATAAAAAAGAAAATCGCTATATATAATTTAGTTTTCCTTCGGAAAAGAATAATGGAAATGATTTCATTTAAATAAATCATGAAAATATATATTTTTTTTATAATTACATATATTTTAATGATAAAATTTGCGAATTTGAAAACTTATTTTTAAATTTTGTTTGTTCAATTTTGTCAAATTATGTTAAAATATTATTATTAAGACGCATTTTATGGAAATGCCTTATTTATGGAAAATTTAGCTTTTAATTGATCTAGTAGTGATTTAGAGTGAAATTTCAAAAATGAAAATTTGGTAAGTTTATTAAAGAGAGAAATGTATATAGTATATATATAATATATATAATATAAGTAAATATTAGAAATTGAATATATATATATAATATATACTATATATATATATATATATATATATATATATATATATATATATATATATATATATATATATATATATATATATATATATATATATATATATATATATATATATATATATATATATATATATATATATATATATATATATATATATATATATATATATATATATATATATACATAATATATATATATATATATATATAATATATATATATATATATATATATATATATATATATATATATATATATATATATATATATATATATATATATATATATATATATATATATATATATATATATATATATATATATTTATATATATATATATATATATATATATATATATATATATATATATATATATATATATATATATATATATATATATATATATATATATATATATATATATATATATATATATATATATATATATATATATATATATATATATATATATATATATATATATATATATATATATATATATATATATATATATATATATATATATATATATATATATATATATATATATATATATATATATATATATATATATTATATATATATATATATATATATATATATATATATATATATATATATATATATATATATATATATATATGAAATATAGCATAGCATGCCATTATTTAGGGATTTAATTTGTTCGTATTGGTGTAGTTGTCAGTGTAATGAGTAATTTAATAATGAGTGATTTATCACGAGAACTTTAGCAGTATCTTTATTTAGCAACGTTCAACAGCAAAATCTCTCAAAAAATGGTCGGGCGGTCTTTTATAACTTTAGTGAAGCCACAGACATGAGAAAAATGTGTGTATAAGCAGCAAAGTATTATGGCTAGTTAATGTCGCCAACAGGAAAGATATTTTTCTGAGACCAAAAATTTTAAAGCCAAGAGACTAGTAAGAAGATGACGAAATCGTGGATTTGGTGGATTTTTAATATAGGAGTTAGTAAGTTTATTTTAATACTAAAGTATTAAATTCCGTATATATACGTATTTTTGAGTTACTATAATTAGAATTTTAGACTACTTATTTTAAAGAACTTCTTTATTAATGCGTACAAAGTTTGGCAAAGAAATAGTTGTTCAAATTATCAATGGTAATATTATCGGTAGTTGTATCTTAACGACAAGCTTTTAACAAATAATTAATTTATATAAATTTAATATAAATTATGTAACTTTTTTACGTATTTTGAAAATATTTGGCAATTAAAAAAAGACAGTATACCTATAAAATTCTCATAGAATTTTTTATATTGTTTCACAATGTACTGAAATATATCGCTCTTGAATCCCTTCCTATGCAAAAATGTAATGTTAAGTACACAGTAAATAGACAGAAAGCAATAATGGCATCCATATATTTAAAGAGTATCAGATGCAAGGCATCTATTCATGTATTAAAATGTAAAGGAATGAGTGCATAAAGAAAAGATTAAAGAAATAAAACTAGGGAACATACGAAACATTAAGGTATGTTATCCATTTCTTTTTAGGATACTTTGGATAACTTTATTTTCAGTGCGGTAAATCTGCGTATGTTACTAATGTTCCGTTGCAAGATTGATTTTTCTTATCTTTTGCAAATATCAGGCAAGAGTGTGGGTGTTCTTTGTTGATGGTATTGTTTCTCTAACGTATTCCTGGAAAAATACATTAGAAAAATTCTGCGCTTTTAATATTTAAAAAAAAATCGGTTATCTTTTCTAAATTATTTTCTTTTGTAAATTTGGACGAAGAGTCTCATAACAAAATACATTTAAGATGTTAATATATTATATATAATATTTTAAGTACTTTTAAATGTCTGTTTTATATTAAAAAGCTCAACAACTCAGTATTTTACGTTATTTTAGGAAAAATTAAATAAGATGTAATTAATTATTAAAGTAAGTATATGTATAACATAATGTAATAAAATTATTACTTTGTAGCATATTATCTTAATGTAATATAAGAACTTTTAAGAATATGTAACAACTCAATTATTCTACCTTCAAATATGAAAAAAATTATGATTTCAAGTGAAATGATATATCTTCAAAAGATTACGTCTTTTTAAAAATAAAATTGTTGTATAAATATTGAAACTATTTCTGTTAAGGAAATAAATTAACAGATATATATTCTGAAATTCTATTGAACTAAACTCCCTTGAGGATATAATATTTTATCATTGGAATACTATTAATATGATAATTTGTAAATTTTATATAACATTTTATACATTTAATTAAGAAGATTTAGTATAAAAAAGTTATTTTTATAATTTTTAGAGTTTTGTTAAAATTTTAATACTTAAATAAATAAGGCTATGATGTAAAGATAAAATAGTAGATTCTGTAACCAAACTATACAGATTAAAAATAATAATTTTTCCAAAAAAAAATAATATTCTTTAAACCAAAATTTAAAAAAAAAAGATCATAGAATTTCTGTAAATTATTATTATATTTAAAAGTCATAAAGAACTTTTAAGAATATGGAACAACTCAATCATTGTACCTTCAAATATGAAAAAAAAAATATGATTTCACTTAAGAAGATGTATTTTCAAAAAAGTATGTGTTTTTAAAAATTAAATTGTTTTATAAATATTAAAACTCTTTCTATTAGGTAAATAGGATTAGCAAATATGTATCCTGCAATTCTATTAAATTAAACTCCCTTGAGGATGTAATATGTATAATATTTTATCAGAATGCTATAATTTTGACCATTTTTAAATTGTTTTAAATAAAAGCTAGAATATTTTATACATTTAATTAAGAAGATATAGTATAAAACACATTTTTTAATAATTTTTTAGAGTTTCATTAAGATTTTTATATGAAAATAAATAATGCTATTATGTAAAGATACAATAGTAGATTTTGTAACCAAAATATACAGATTCAAAACAATAATTTTTCAAAAATAAAATAATATTCTTTAAACCGAAATTAAAAAAAAAAAAATCATAAAATGTTTGTAAATTATTCTTATATTAAACAGTCATACAAAGCAATTAGGTGTCTCATTATATTTTATAAACATTTATTTACATACATTTTACATCTTTTAATATATATGATAGATATGTATATATATATATATTTATATAATATATATATATATATATATATATATATATATATATATATATATATATATATATATATATATATATATATATATATATATATATATATATATATATATATATATATATATATATATATATATATATATATATATATATATATATATATATATATATATATATATATATATATATATATATATATACATATATATATATACACACACATATATATATATATATATATATATATATATATATATATATATATATCTGTGTGTGTGTGTGTGTGTGTGTGTGTAAAAGGATAGATGACACAATGGGAAAGAAAGGCATATTTAGTTTCAAGAGAATAATCTAATTAACAACGTCTAGAAATGTAGACAGCATTAAAAGAAATCACCTAAAACATTTTTGAAGTGAATAAAGTAATGAAAAGAACAAGATAATAGAAAAAATAAATTATACTTTCAGCTTTAATTCAAAGATATATGAAAAAGTACTAATTTTTAAATATTTATATATACTTGGAAATGTCTGACTAGATTATATTTTCTCCAAAATATACTTCTATATTTATTAGAGTTTGTATTATACAAGAAAATTTTAATTTTTTTCTAATAGTGTATTAAAATACAGTATTTATAGAAAAATAGGTTCTTTAATTTCAAATAATGTTTTAGTTCAATTCTTTCTAGGAATTAAACATTGCACTCGCATATTGCTGAAAACATTTCAGCTAGTTCAATACGAATTAAGAAAATTCACATACGTATTCTCTGGAAATATTTAGAAATAAACTCAGTATATATTTTTATTTTTATCAAATTCATATTGTATGTTGCTAAAGGTGAAGATATTTCTTTATATTTAATAGGTTATTTGTTAAAAGCATTTCCTTCAATATGCGTATATTTACTTTACTTTTTAAGTCCTTTCTCTCTAAATTAAAAACTGCATAAAATTATAACATGTTTAAAGTTTCAGAGACATTTTTTAAAAAAATCTTACTAATCTAAAAAGTATTCAGGAAAATTACACACGAAATTAATAATTTATTTAAAACTTTAATTCAACATATTATCTCTTATATGTGCATTTGTGCATATGGAAATTTTAACACGTAAAATAAGACATATTGCATTAATAAGAAAATATTGCATTAGATATTGAAGTACGAAAGAACGAAATACTTTCACAACTTGTTTACAAATATATATTCCGCTGGAAGTTTTTTTTCTACCGCCTGTTGCAGAGAATACTTAATCCCAAGACTGTATTTATATCTGAATGTTACTAAAACGTTTTACTGAATTAAACATGAAACTGAAAATGTAGCTCTTTGGATTTCCTCGCTTGAATGCATTTAAATTTTAAACTGATACGTAAGTAGCAAAACGCTTGAGATTATTCACGTAAATCCAATAAAAAATATCGAGATATGTATCTTTCACGCTCAAAACAGGTGTATATTTACAATACCTAAAAAATATTAAAGTTATACATAAAGGAGACAATCATGTACATGTTGTTAATATAAACATGTATGATTTTATTATTGCACTATAAATTATTATTTTCTATAATTTTCTATGCTGTATGTTATCAACAATATGTGCTAACTATCTATAATACATACAGTACTATTGTGAATTTATTTTTAAAAATATTTCATGCTTGAAACGGCCTATAGGAAAGACATTGTTTTTCGGCATCGGAATTTTTCCTTACTGATGCTCTATGATATTGAATCTCTCAAATGGCAATGGTAATCAAAATTATCTTTAAATAGTGGAGCCTTAATGTACCAAAATAATAGATCGTATAGCTCCAAATGAAACCAAAAGAAGTATTTCAACACATATCATTTTTGACTATCATGTGTAAAAAACATTTTTTATGTAAAACAACGTATGTGTCAAAAGAAAGTTATTAAGTATTTTCGTACTATACAGGGTGTCCCAAAACCACCGCATAAACTCTGCACAGCTTTATTTATAGAGTCTCATTGTAAAGATTATATATATATATATATATATATATATATATATATATATATATATATATATATATATATATATATATATTTATATATATATATATATATAATATATATATATATATATATATATATATATATATATATATTACACACACACACACACACACACATATATATATATATATATATATATATATATATATATATATATATATATATATATATATATATATATATATATATATATATATATATGTGTGTGTGTGTGTGTGTCTGTTGTGTGTATAAAGTCTATTTAAGCATTTATTAACATCACAATATTTTCTTACAACAGCAAATTATTTTAAAAACTAGGATTAACTGTATATGCTTCTTCCTTTTGTGCTAATAACATCTTTTAATCCTACTATCTTATGAGCATTGATCCTAAAAGCTTCTAGAGTCGAGAAAATTCCATGTACATATGTGACACACAAACCTTCATGTAGATTGAAGAGAATGTTTTTGTCAGAAGAAAGTGAAGAAACATGATACAAAACATTTTCTATGGGATTAAGAACCAAACATGCTTTTCATGAAAGTCTTGGAAACCTATCAGATTTTTCTTCTACCAATCTCGAAGGATTTTGAAATGGTGTATGTTTTTATTATGGTTTGTGAAATAGACGTCACCTGCGGAGAAAAAAACTGGAAAGTGGTAGGATATACTTAATATGCCAGTAGGTCTAGTTATTGCTTGGCTTCATGTGTACATTTAACATAAATCAAAGAATTAGAAAACCACTTACATACCAGCGAAACATGACCCACACTCTAGTACTTAAACCAGACTATTGTTCAGCTCAAACAAAACAAAATAACCCATTGATAATAGGAGCCTAAACGTTTCGTAATATTGGTTGTTTATTGGACAGCATTACATTTATTGATTTGTCCATTGTTAAGTTTCAAAATTATGTCCGTTCAGAAATGCTTCTTTACAGATGTCCAATGACTTAACCCCGCCTTCTGCTATTCTCTTTTTAGTGATTGTATAGAACTTCATTGGACATCTTGGTAAATTGTGTTTGATAGGTTAAGTACAATAAATGCTTTTCCCTATTGTATAGTCAGTCTCAAACGTAGCCTATTCATTTTCTTACATTGTGCTCGAACCAAAGTTGCAGGCTTTGGACAAGGACTGTGTTTTTCTTTAAACTGATGAACACTTTAGATATTAATGCTTTTCAAAATTCTGTGTGTTTTGAGAAAAACATATTAGTAACACTTCTAAAGGTCTCCAACACTAATAGTTGTTTGAAATGGCAAAAAATCTATTTTTTCTCCATTTTAGAGCTGTTATTGTAAAATGCAGCCACACATATTATTTATGCTACCATTCTAATGACGTTTAAATGTCGTGATAAGCAGTATATCTATACATCCTCTACTAAAGCACATTTGTAGAAACTCTCACAGATTTTTAACTCATTGGTCAATGTTTATATTGTGTCAAATTAAATAATGAAAGCTCCCCCATCCTCAGTGAAATTCATTGACATTAAAATAATATTTTGTCGTTATGTGTTTGGATGTTACGAACTATTTCAATGATTGTAAATAATTCTGTTGAAATTCAAATATCATTTAATAATATAATTTTTCATACCTGATACGCTTGAGAGAATAGACTTACAGCATACACAATATTTTAGTTATGTATTCACTATCATTATTTTTATTTTACACGAATTTTATACCAAAATTTATTAAAATGTTACGTAAAGGCTTTACATCATTAATGAAGACATAAATTTCATTATTCCTTTCATATATATTTGCGAATAATACTAGCATATATAACAAATATTTACAAGATATTAATTTAAATAATAAAATTATATATTAATCATAATATTATAATATTATATAAAAACATAATAATCTACTTAAACCTAACATTTTAACTATACTTAAGCAGCTTTATTACTTAATATAGTTACAGGTTCTATAAAACGTAGTCACGTAAATATGTATTTAATTAATGTTTATTAACTATTATGTTTTAATCGGCTTAATTAAAATTTTAATTCATATGATTTTCATTTTTCCCTTGTCATGAATAAATCTTGTTTTAAGTCTATCAATTTATAATGGTCTACTGAATTTTTCAAAGATCAAAACCATTTTAAAAATATTTTCTGAATCTGAAATTTTTCATTAATAATAATCTAAAATTTCCATTGCGTCAGATACGATCTAATTATTTTTAACTAGAAAGAAATGAAAAGAGTATTTCCAGGTTCAAAATTCATAATTTGATATAGCGACAAAAAGAAAGATGTTTAAGTTCATTTATTTAAGTGTCTGTAATTTTCTAATGAAATTAATTAAAAGAGCCCACAAAAGATATTAAAGTACATCCTGTAGCACATAACAGCTTAATATATATGTTCGTGAAGTTAACTGGTTGCTAATTTAATTATGTTAATCCATTGTCATTATATGTCATTAACAAAATTACTGACAAAGAATTATAGGAAAATATTAACTACTATTTAAGTTGCATTTTTGTGTATAATTACTAAGTTGCATCAAAATTAATGATATTTAATTAAACATGATCACACAATTTATAATATTTGGAAATTAAACAAGTTCAAGAATGGTTTTCAATCTTACTTAAAAATTTCGAAAAAAATATCGCATTATTTTTTTTCGTTTTTCCAAATAAAATTATCCTTTAATTTCATAATCAAATCAATTAAAAATTATTTTCGATTTGTCAAATTGATGGATTGAAAAAACTTATTAGGAAAGAAATTTGAAATTTATCATGTTCCAATTTCTTTAATATAATGTTTACGGATAAATATAAATGTATAATTTTATGGCAAAATAAATATTTTTTCTTAATTTGAAACTAATATTTTAAGGCCTAAAAACCTCAAAAATAAAAATTCGAAAAAAAATGCATTCTCAAAATTCAAAATTAAGTCATTGTTTTGCTGTTATATTATAATTAAATTTAAGTGAGATATTTTGTATGATTTTTGTGTATTTGCAATTTACTGCAGTTTTTTTAATTTAATTTTTAAGTGTTTGTCACAGCACTCTTTTTTATTTTCCAAATTATTATCGATTGTGTTATGATAGAAAGTGTGTTATACAGAGAAATATATGTGAAAATGTTGTACAGTTAGATAAACATTATAATTTTATAATTGTTTTTTAAATGTATTTAAACATATGTAAAAGGTTTTTAACTAAAAAGAATAATTATAGTTGCCTATTATCCATCCAATGAAAAAAAGTGTGTTTTGTTTTAAATAATAAGACCACTTAATTTATTTTAGCTTAACATTCTAAAAAATGGTTTTGTTATACGTTAAAATGCATTAAAAATAAACCCATAGAATATGCACACAAAGAGATAAATATTGAAATGTGCTTACCCGCAAGTCTAGATTAATCTCTAATTTAGACACTAATTTTTATATAAAAAATATATTTTTAAGTTATTGAACATTAATTACTCTAACACGAGGTATATTAATTTATATTATAATAAATACCAATTATTTTTATATTTATCAATTTCTTAAAAATTCTTAATTTCTCTTAAATATCATATACCTTAAAGAATTATATTTAAGCAATCAAACATATATTTTTCTTGCATTTGAAAAAATATTTCAGGATTCCTCGGTTAAAGCAATTTAATTTTATCTTTCATTCTTTTTATTTCATGATGAATTAAATAATGGTTGTTTAAATAATATAAGCTTGTTTTAAGCTTGTAGAGATAAGCCCGTTTAATATAATGGAAATTCAGAATCATGTTATGTTACTTATATAAATTCTATAATATAGAAAAAAATGTGTAGGTTGTTAACAAATATTTAGTTCATTGTAATTTTTTTAAATAATTATGTTAAACGATTGTATCATTACATAAAAACTTAATTTTAACAATTAATTCTTATATAAACTTTAATGTCATTTTTATTGTATATAACAACATCATATAAGCTTTTGTTGAAAATACAGAAACAATTCAATACATAAAATATAAGACTGAATAAATTTCCTTTTTCACTTAATATACAAAATATTTTTAGTAATCTAAGCAAGAGTTGAGGAGATTTATTTTATTTTTTTAACTTTTAACCCATTGGAGGCCACATATATATTAGGCAGTAAATAATTATGTTCAATAAGTTTATGTACAAATAAATACAACTTTGTAAAATTATTACAGCTTCATAATTATTTTATATATATTTTTAGTTCAATACAAACAGTACACAGGTATTAAATCATTTAATTATTATACAACATAAAAAATTGTAACATGAAATATTTTGTATTGAGGAAAGGGCATTAACTTCTTAAAATAATAATAGTTAAATATTTTTAATAAACATATGCACATTCAAATAATACTTCATATTATAATATTAATATAGAAGCATTTTTAAATTAATGTAGCATTATAAAGATATGTTATAAAATCTATCAATATTATGTTTAAAAATATATGAAGTCCACTCCCATGACCCCTGTCAGTAAACTGTATTATAAATATTTAGGATAATACCTAATACAATTGTCCTTTTTAAATTAGGTAGTTTGATATATTTTATTTTCTAATGCATAATCAATATTATTAGTAATAATTACTAATTGTTCGTGCCTATTAATATTCAAATGTGTAATACACATTGTAGTTTTTATTTTGGAATACATTCAATAAGAGTGCAACGTGTACACACATTTGTATTAAATTGAATCACAGACATACAAGTTATTGTCAGACTTGAATGAAAGATACAGAACAGTCTCCATACATTACATCCTAGCACACTTGCATAATATCTGTAAATGTTCTGGAATTCAGAATGATTATGTATGCCTCGGAGTATCAGTGCTCAGTGAAATATAATGAAATGTGTATGTGAGATGAACTACTGAGTAAATAGACAACTGTTGTGGGGATGACTCATGCAAAAAATTAAGCCCGTTAAAGCAAAATTGACTCTTATATGCAACAGAGAAACTATGCAAGAAAAACTATTTCTTGATAAGTACTAGTGTAAGAAAGCAAAGTAAAAATATATAAATAATATGAAAATTTGTCAATTTTAATTTCTATTAACATAAATATTTGTGTAAATATGAGCATAAAAACCAGTATATATTTGTAATGTAGTTTTTCATCAACTGTGGCACACAATATGTTTAGAAATTAATAGATTAATAATATTAACTGTGGGACACAATATGTTCAGAAATTAATACATTAATAATATTAAAATATAGAATATTATAAAATGTATTATTTCGTCACATTATTAATGCTTCGTAAAATTTTATAACTTCTTTATTTTAACTAATATCACCAAACTTTTACTTTTAAATTATATGAAACTTTCTATCTTTCTATATTTAAAGTGAAAATAAACTATTACTGCAGTTATGGAGTAGGTTTTCTTATACATACATAGAGTTCTAGAAAGAATTATCAATATTTAATATTTCAACTAAGATATTACAAGGTTTAAACAGTGTAAATTAGGACATCTATACTTCCCCTAAAATATGCGTGTTTAAAATAAAGGGTATTAATCGTATCGTTTTTTTTCATATAATTTTTTCTGAAGAAGAGAGTTATGAAAATAAAAAAATAATATGATAAATTTTAATATGATAGTAGATTTTAAACTCTAATTGCAAAACAAATTTGACTTTTAATATAAAGGAAAAATAATATTTATTGGAATTATAGAAATACTTAGTATATGTTTTCCATTCACAAGAGTGCAATATTAAATAAGAAATAAACTATGTAATTAACATTAAATAATATTAAAGTGTGAATTACATAGTTTATTTCTTATTTTAAATTGGAATTTAAATGATTGCATCTTAATCTGTTTTAAGTGATAATTCCAATTATTAATTTTGATATATCTTGATATATCCATGTATATTTCGATCAAAATCAATGCAACCATAAAGAAAGCTAAGAATATATATAAAGAATAGTTGTAAAAATGTTTCCTATTCAATGATATTTTTTCTTGAACTACTAAAAACATTACAAAATTATGTGTATATATATATATATATATATATATATATATATATATATATAATATGTGTGTATGTATATATATATATATATATATATATATATATATATATATATATATATATATATATATATATATATATATATATATATATATATTATATATATATATATATATATATATATATATATATATATATATATATATATATATATATATATATATATATATATATATATATATATATATATATATATATATATATATATATATATATATATATATATATATATATATATATATATATATATATATATATATATATATATATATATATATATATATATATATATATATATATATATATATATATATATATATATATAATATATATATATATATATATATATATATATATATATATTATATATATATATATATATATATATATATATATATATATATATTACATATATATATATATATATATATATATATATATATATATATATTATATATATATATATATATATATATATATATATATATATATATATATATATATATATATATATATATATATATATATATATATATATATATTATATATATATATATATATATATATATATATATATATATATATATATATATATATATATATATATATATATATATAATTTAAATAACAATGTTAGATTTCATGCTCAGTAAACATTAAGGTATAATCATATTATATTAAATTTTTCAGGCTTGAATAGAGCAATATAAGAATATCAATCCTATTGAAATTGATCTTCCGGATATGATTTGAAGAAAAAGAGTTCATGAAATAGATTACTTAACACGCTTTGCTTTTTTCATGGATTTTTCATTTCTTTCCTTTCTGCAAACCTTATTTCTCATCTGAGTTCTCATTCCATTTACTATTTATGCCTCTCGCTACTATCTCAAACTTCTCTAAAGACCCCTGAACTTTCTTCCAAATTCCCAAATGCCAAGCAGTGAGAATTTTTCTTCGGAAAACGAGCGAAACATGCCAGGTGGCAATGACATCGATTTCCCAAGCAATGTGACTTTTTGAAGAGCAAACAGAATGTATATGAGGCAGATTTATTTATTTGTCAGACATATGTGCAAGTTTTTCCTCAGATCTGCTATTTTAATCTGTGTGTTTTCTCTGAAGCGGTAAAACGTGTTATGTTTACTTCACTTCCGATAGAAATTTGACGCGTGAAAATTTTTCAGAAGTGGAAAGGAAATTAAATTTTTGAGATATGTATCTACATTGTACAAACAATATTTTGAATTGCATTCAGGTACTTACTTTTCATAAAAATTAGATTTTAGGTACTGATACAAAAATTAAATTGTACTGGAATCATCCTAATTACTTTGTGTTATCTGGTTATTTTTGTGTTTAATTGCAAGAACAGCATAACATTTTTATTTATGAATATTTTGTGTACTCTATTATAATTTTATGTTTTATAAATTATTGTAATTAAGGTTATAAATATTACAAATTATATTTCAAGAGTTTTCAAGTTTCGGACAGGACTGTTTGAATACTTATCTGCAAGGAACTCACACAGATGATTTACCTATTTGTACTCTATTCCAGGAAAATCTGGTTATTAAACACACTAAAGGCTGGTGTCACCAAAGTCGTTTAAAGCTAACCTCGATTAATCTCTATGTAAAAGGAGAATTGCTTCGTACTATTGTTTGGTTGCATGGGTTAATCATGGTTAGCTGTTAAACAACGTTGGCGAGGTCGGCCCTAACTTGTGAGTGGACATTTTCATTCCACTTTAAAGTGGAATGAAAATCAAGAAGCAGCGTAAGGGATTATGTAACACAAATTTCGATTTTTATAAATAAAAATATTAAAAACCAAAACGGTTTTTTAAACCTCTTGAATGGCCTACGATAGCTCTTCAATTAAGTCTTAATGTACTATAATACAGTATATAAGATAGTAATTTTAAAATTTTCTACATTTTAATAATCTTTTATACAACGCATTCGAATTTTAAATCCCCTATATAATAATAGCTTCAGTTATCTGTCCATCTGATCTCGAATTTACTTGGAAAAATTAACAAATGTCACAACTGAGGGATATTTTAATACTGGAAAAATATGAGAAAATTTACAACAAGTCGGGTTTGAAAACTTAGGTGAGATCGTAGAAAGGCGTCAGCAATCAAAGTAGGAAAATTAGTAATTTAATCCAATATTTTGAGCATAAAAATGTTTAAAAAATGTTTAAAGTTTTCTTTAAAACACATTAATCATGAACGATAATAACATGGAGGCTTAAACTGTAATATATCTTAATGACACTAAATACAGTATGTACATTAGAAACCAAGTAATATGTTTGTATAGTACTAAAACAGAAACACGTTGTTGGCTAATGCATGTATGCTTTCTAATATTGCTCACACATCGTCTATAAATGGATGGATTTTATATAAAGGAGTGACTAGAAAGAAGGATTTTAGTCACGAATATATATCCTGCAGTTATATGATGAGATCTGTACCTTATATGTGTCATCCAAATATACAACTAATGCAAGAAAACTGAAAAAAAAAGTGTTATCCCTCTAAGCGGTTCGCACGTACAATTCCGCCAGACTGATGATGTCTTCAAGGCGGTTGTCATGTACAATTTTCGACCTCCAAAAACGTTCCGAAAATGGATGTAATGTACATTTCTGCCAGTGATTTCCCCTATGGAGTTTTGAGGTAGGAGGGTCAGGTAGATTGTTTAGGAACTGCACCCCTCTTTGACTGACATTTATTGAGGGATGCCCCCTTACTTCCTGAGGCACAAAGATGCTGATAGTTATTCATCGCTTTGTAAATCTCTATTTCGAAGTATTCCATTTGCGGTAACAGGTGTATCTCTAATTGTACCACTTAAATATCTTGAATGGCTTTTGTAAAAAAATATAAATAATTCTCTTACAGAATATTTTTATTTTTTCTTTAAGAATCCTATTTTTTATGGGATGATCTTCGAGACTTGACGAGCTTTATGTGTATTAAAAATTAACAATCTATAATATCTATATTTATATATCTATTTATGACCGGAAGTAAAGGGACAATAACGAGGGTGCTTTTCCGTATTCCATTCTAGTCTACAAAGGGTGAAGTAAAAAATCATAGAACGCTTTGGCCACTGACACAATAAATCTTTAAAGTAGTTTGTGGAGACTCCTCCAAAAAATTTCAGTGTGTTCCATTCGGAGGGTTAACAGAGCAGAAAACGCTATGAAAAAGGGGACCAAATGTGGGATAAAATATTTTGTTAAGTATGTGATATATGGAAAACATATTGGGATTTAAAAACAAATATCAATCTGTACGAATATATTAATAGAAATACAAATATATTAATAGGGATAATGTTTACTAAGAAAACTGTAAGAAATAAAATATAATATTAGTAACGTGCAAATTCTACAAGAGTGTTTCAGTTAATTTTTATGTATTTTTATTTACCTAGATCAGGGATGGGCAAAATACAACTAGCCGGATGGTTTTACCCAACCCGCGGATAAAATTTTAAGTTGCCGGTCCAAGGAAAATTAAAAGAAAAATTTATTTATAGATTATATATCCATCTCCTTCTCTACTTTGCTTGAATATTATATCCCAAATTTATTATCTCACGCCCAGAAGATCAGCGGTATATTTGCTTTTTATATGTGAACAAGTGTTTTCAGTTTTGAACCTTAGAAAGAATAATTACAGAAGTACACTGACATATGAGCATTTAGCTTAGTTACTTACAATCATTACATCTCAATTCGAACCTCAGTATAAGTAACTTTTAAAAGGAAATCGGAATTTCATTCATCTGATTAAAGTATTTAAACCGCCGATAGGTACTCGTATATTGTTTTTACAGTTTTAGAAAAATTTATCTTGCCCCGCCAAATTTATTTTCTTCCGACTTAAGACGAATACATATATATTTATATATATATATATATATATATATTATATATATAAATATATATATATTTATATTTATATATATATATATATATTTATATATATATATATATATATATATATATATATATATATATATATATATATATATATATTATATATATATATATATATATATTATACATATTTATATTTTATATATATTTTATATATATATATATATATATATATATATATATATATATATATATATATATATATATATAAATATATATATATACATATACATATATATATATACAATATATACATATATATTACATATATATATATATATATACATATATATATATATATATATATATATATATATATATATATATATATATATATATATATATATATATATATATATATATATTATATATATATATATATATATATATATATATATATATATATATATATATAATTTTTCTTAAATTCCGTTTAAACAGATATTTTATTTAAACAGAGACATTAAAACCTCATGGAACTTTGATGATCGAAAGTCAATTATAATTTTATAATTTTTCCAAATTTATAGGGACTACATTTAAAATATCAACACTGATTAGTTCATACTTTCTGTGAAAATGGCAATTTTTAGTCTCTCGAGTGCTAAAGTGCTATTATAAAACATTTAAAGCAAAAGAAGGAAATATTGGCTTAGTTTTGAGAACTTTTAACGATTTTTGCAAAAAAAGAAAAAAAATATTAGACCTAGATTTACTTCATTGTGATATTAATCGGCAATTAAACCTATGTATTTTAAAACTTATTAAATCCTCTAGGAAAAATCGAAAATGTATTTGATAAATATCTGAACTTTTTAGAAATACATATTTGATATATTTCCTAAAAGGCTGAGATTTCTTAAATACAGTTATGAGTTTTACAGTATATTGACATATTAATCTGTTTGGAGTCATATGTCAGTAGCTGCAAAAATCTTGGGAATTCGTAGTTCCACTTTACGTATTTTTAGTGACGGTGAAATATAACTGAGTAAATATGAATAAGTCAGCTTTCTACTTCTCATTTTACTATTTGTTTCGAAGCCACTTAAAGTAGGGATAATATTTCAAACTAGCAATTCGCAATTCCATTTATTACATCTTTCTCGGAATGTGTATGTTGCGATTACAAATGGTGCTAGTTAGAATATTATTCTTGTGTTGCAGAAATTTCTTGAATGAAAATTTGAAATGTCATCTGTTTCCTGCGTATACGTATGTTGTGTCATTAAACATAAATTATTATATGAATACTGTGTCAAGTGATGAATGACATCGCAACTAGATCATGAATAGAAAATGTGGCATATGAGTAATTAAATAGTGTAGGACATATTACACAAGACATCGAAATAAGTAAAATCGTATAATATATTATTTAAACTATAAACAAAAAACTGTGGCAGTCATGATATGCAGTTTTTTTTATGTTTAGTTCCTCATGATTTCACATTTAACATCAAGAAATGTTTGACAATAAGAAAATATTTAATTTTCTATGTATTATAAATATTTTGAGAAATTTTATTCTTATAAGTATTTAGCATAGATTAAGTGCATACATGTCGGGATGTCTTACAATAATTCTACTAATTTACTATAAAATCTAAAAGTTATAAGTGCATTTATTTGTATAATATTTATTGTAAAATATCCCAATTCATGCTTTCCTTCAGATTGTCAAACTTCCTCTCTCTTTTCTCTAAAAAACGTTAATCATAAATTTCGTTTCTATAAATTCTAGAACTTAATTTACTATCTACAAGTTTTGTTTACTATAAACTCTAAAAGTTTCCCTAAAATACATTCATTTGTATAATATTTATTGTAAAATAACATAATTCAGACTTTCTTGAAGATTGGTCACCCTGCCTATCTGTTTTACTCTCTATAAAGTTAATACTAAATATTGTTACTGACGAAAATCCATAACAGAATCAAGAAACTAAAGTTAGGTAGTCTTGTCTAGAAAACACCCTTATCTCGCTTTACATATTACAATATAGCTACAAAAAGAAATATCCAAACTTTAATATGACATTATAAAAAATCATACATTTATTTGTTATTATTCCTGTGAATTATATACAGAGGAAACATAGTTTACATAATTATTCTACTATATGTATTTTTATATATAGATATACTTAAATATATATATATATATAATATATATATATATTATAATATATATATATATTATATATATATATATATATATAAATATAGATATACGTATATATATAGATATATTATATAGATATATATATATATATATATATATATATATATATATATATACGTATGTTATATATATTAAATATATATATTATATATATAATATAATATATAATATATATATATATTAGAAAATGTATATATAATATATATATAGTGTATACATATTACACAATATATCTGTAAGTATATATCGTATATTTATATGTTTAAATATATATATATATATATATGTATAATGATATGCAGTTTTTTTTTATATATATATATGATTTCACATTTAACATCTATATATATACATATAAGAAAATGTTTATAATTTCTATGTATTATGAATAATTGAGTAAATTTTATTATATATAAGTATTACGCATAGTGCAAGTGATTAAGTCGGGATGTATTAAAAAACTCTAATTTTGCTATAAAATCAAAAAGTTTCTAAAATACATTCATTGCCATGTATAATATTTATTGTACAAAGCATATCTCAATTCATGCTTTCCTGCAAAAGCTCACCCTCTCGCGCTCTTTAGTTCTTTTTAAATAACACTAAATGTTATATGTATATTTCGTTCCGAGACTAAAATCCATATTAGAATAGAGAAACTAGACTTAGATGGTATCTTGTCTAGAAAACACCATGAGGCCTATACATCTTGGAAAAAAGACAGAAATTCACTTTTAGGTTTAAAATTGCAGTGTTTTGAAGCAATAATTTTACTCACTTCTGTTCGCAAATCATGCGCATACTGTTTATATAGTTTCATGGGCTAACTAATCAGAAGTTTTTACTTATTACGTAGCTTATTACAAGTAACTTTAAGGAACTTATTCAATAGGAAACTTGGAAGCTCGTAGTCACCTAATTAATAGAAAAAAAATGATATCTAGAAAAATATAGAATAACCAGAAAATAGTTTTAAGATAGACATAATTACATTGGTTATTTTTTTTGTTTATAACATACACATGTACATATATATATATTTATGGATGCATTATATATATATATATATATATATATATATATATATATATATATATATATATATATATATATATATTTATATATATACATTAGTGTAAGGGTTTGGGTTTGGTTTGGAGCGCTACGGTCTACTGTTTTGTACATGAGGGCTAATGAGACCGGGACCTACAGCTTACAGCAGCTTCCGAACGGCTACGAACAATCATGCCATACTGGGATTCGAACCCATGGACTTTGGTACCGACGACCAGCTCCCTAACCAATCGGCCAGCGTTCGGCTCATTAGTGTAAGGAATGATTATGATTATAATAAATGAATAAATGAATAATAATAATTATAATTATAAGTACAGTTTAACCTTTTTTAAATCGCATCTAGATTAGAAATTTAGGTTGTTTTTTCAATATGATATATAATTATGATTTTTAAATATCTTTAGATTTAAATAAATAAGGATTTCAATTCGAACAACTCTATTTTTAGTATTCAGAAACAGAAGATTTCTATGAAAAATTTCTAAACTTATAAAAGTCTTAGACATATTTGTATAAAATTTTCTACCTACTCGTATTTAAAATAAAAAAGTTGTAAAGTTTATTACCTACCAATTTATTTATCATATTTTAGTCATATGTCTGCAGTTGTAAAACCTCAAGAGAAATTTGTTATTTTTCTGTCTTGTGAGTACCAGTGACTCTAAAATATAAACAAGAATATTTGAAAGACAGACATTTTCTTATTTTGTTTACAGTATTTGTCTGGACGCTATGTCTAGAAGGTATTTAAAATGAAGACGCATATTTCAAATTAAGAGTACTATTCACTACATTATTCTGTGATGTATGTGGGTAGAATATAAAGGTATAAAGTTGCATACTTCGAATGAATGCTTGAATAAAAGTACTTACTTGTCCGTGTGTAAATTATTCCCTTCACTAAACTTAACACACTACATAATTGTTGTGTTTTACGACTCAGGTATGATACCTGGATTATGATTAATATATGTGACACATGAGTAACTAAACAATAATAGACAACTTATATGATACGACAGAATATAAATGAAACCGTGTTCAATTAATTCGACTGAAATAAATGTTTTAAACCGTTTTAAATGTAATGTTAATTATACATGCATTTTTAATCAGGTAATCGTAGGTCAAACAGGTAAATATTTTTATTTCGATTACCCTAAATTTCCAAATGACCAAAGGTTAGAGTGTTGGTCTATGGTACCGGAGTTCGTGGGTATTGAAGGTACCGGTCTCATTAACTCTTGTGAGCAAACTTCTAGAGCTTAACGCTCCGAACTTAAAGTTACATTCTTACATGTCTGTGTACAAACAATATATTTTATATATAAAAACATATTATATATATGATATATATATATATAACGATATGGTATTATCCTATATATATATATATATACATAAAACTATATAATAAATGTTTATATTTCATAATATGCAATGTAAATGAATAATCTCTCTCTCTCTCTATTGTATATATATATATGTATATGTGTGTGTGTGTGTGTGTGTGTAATATTAAAATCCCTTATTTATGTATTTTAATATTAATTTAACTTTTGTTCATAAAGTACGTTCAGGGTTTTACGTGGTTATTCTGATTTTTCCCTACAGACACGCTATAGACTTAATTCAGCCTCTGTCTCTATTACTTTAACCAATAGTCAGCGCATTCTCTTTAAACATGTTTATTTTCTATCACGTGATCAATTGTACTTAGGGATTATTCGTAGTCTTTTTACCTTAGGAATCCCTACTTGAAAAGTGTATGTGCGAGAGCACTTGGTCTGTGTGCAGTTGTAAAGGTGTTTGCCTGTTGTACTGATTTCATGTTTATTTACCAGAAATAAACTGTGTTGTGATTTTGAATGAGTCCCGTATTACACACACACACACACACACACACACATATATATATATATATATATATATATATATATATATATATATATATATATATATATATATATATATATATATATATATATATATATATATATATATATATATACACACAGTTTGATCTGATAGAAAATGGTTTTTTTCATTAAAATTCCAGAATTGCTCACTTCTTGAGATTATTATAATGCCGCTTGAAACTGTACGCTGCGACCATATCTGTGGAACAGTTATCAACGCAACAGGGTTCAGTACGAGAAGTCATACCACCGAAACCCCGTGCAGGCGATGTGGGAATTTTAATTTAATTTAATTGCGTTTGTGATTACTGTAAGCGTGGTAGCATCAAGTATTTTTTAAATAATTTTTTATCATACTTTTCAATCAAAACGGTCCAATTTATAATTTATTAAAAAACAGTTTACAATTTTTGGATTTACAGCATTAAATCAGAACAGCGTCTTTCGGGTCGTTTACATATAAATTTCACTTCGATATTAACATATATTTCAACATGTATTAATCAATTTAATTTCTAAAAAATTATATTATAGCTATAATAATAGTGTACATTTAAATATGAAAATAATTAGTCTGTGTTTCTAAATAATTAAATTTTCTTTTAAGCTATGGCAATTATTTGGCAATCCCATTCTCATGGCATTTGAATATTTATCTTTCTTGGGTATTAATGCTTCCCAAATATTAATATTCACTTAATTATATTAAAACGCTTACGATTTAAAGTTTCTAATTTAATTATAATTTAATGAGATTCATTACTTGTATTTAGAATATTGCTTTATCATCGGAGAAGAGGAGATTGGTCATTGAACCTTTAAAATTTCAACGCTATAAAGATCTAAAATATAAATATTTAGATATTTGCTTAAATTTTATCAGTGTTTGAAATGATATGTTTTAAAATAGTAGCGTTAGAAATTAAATAACTGGAAATGACTAAAATATGAAAAATATTAAATACTTTATTGTTTCATAGTTTCCTCAAAGCTAGTAACAAAATAAAATATATTAACATCATAAATATATTTTACATAAAATATAAATATTTAGATATTTGCTTGAATTTTATCGGTGTTTCAAAGGAAATATTTTAAAATACTAGCGTGAGAAATTAAATAACTGGAAATGACTAAAATATAAAAAAATATTAAATACTTTATTGTTTCATAGTTTCTCCAAAGCTAATAACGAAATAAAATATATTAACATCATAAATATATTTTACATAAAATATAAATATTTAGATATTTGCTTGAATTTTATCGGTGTTTCAAAGGAAATATTTTAAAATACTAGTGTGAGAAATTAAATAACTGGAAATGACTAAAATATAAAAAAAATTAAATACTTTATTGTTTCATAATTTCCCCAAAGCTAGTAACGAAATAAAATATATTAACATCATAAATATATTTTACAGAGAAATGATTTTAACTATTACTTTTTGAATTATTTATACCTGAAGAACTTGGGAATGTAAATATTGTATTTCACACCTGAGTAAACCGACTTTTATTGCTTTAAACAAGCTTTGTTAAGGAAATCACTTATAAATATTGACATATACCTGAAGTAGAAAATGTTACTTATCATGGATTTTGAAAAACTTGTGAGAATTCAGTTATATCCCACACTACATAAAAAAATAGGAAGTAAATGAAAAACCTACTGATGTTTAAAAAAAAGGATGTGATGTGTAAAATACATATTTTTTCCTAACGTCTTTGGAGAATAAAATATTTTTTAGAATGCACATCTGTACTGTAAAAAAAGTCTTTCTTGGAACAAGTGTATATGTTTTTATGCGAGTTATAAAGACAGAAAAGAATTTTTCTTAGAAATATATGGTTAAAAAGGTAACAAAAGTATGAACGTTGAAGTAAAAAGTGTATAAAGAGACAGCAAATTTATTCTAGCATCTAAAAATGTACAGCAAAAATGTATTTGCCTGAACACATTAATTCAATTCAAAGAGAAAATTGTACATGTTCAGAACACTCAAATTGATTTTTACAGGTAAAAAAAAAACAATATACGATTATAAACTATCCTGAGACAGGAAACGAAATTATTGCTGGGATATAAAATATATGATGAATATAATGTTTTTACGATATTACATTTCTGAAACAAGTCGTTAGTCTAAATAAAAGTATGAAGCATGATGTTATACTTTTTTTCTTTATTTTCTTAGGATCTATATAGTGGTTAGATAATGTAATGTTTTCAGTTTGCTACAGATTCTTTTATAATTTGAATATCTCTTGAATATGTATAATAGCATTTTTTCTCCTACATGAATATATAAAATCGAAATGTATTCTCATCTAATCTAAAATTTAATATGTTGTAATAAAATTTGATATATTTTATAACTTCTTTCACTCAAATTGTATAAAATTACAGATTGTCTCAAAATTTAACATGCTAGTATATCCTTTTACGATGAATAAGATATGGTTAGAAACTTGTTTCCCAAAGTTTCAACGTCTTCCATTAGATGACAATGTTTACAGTCACATATCAGAAGACAGTCACATATGAGAACTAAAGAATGTTTAAAGAGGTGTAAACATTACTATTATTAAAACACATGGTTAAATCACAGAAAATGATCTAAATTCCTTTGAGTACACTCAGGGCCTATCCTATTGGGTATACGGCTTGCAAGTACTGTCGTGTGGAAGAGTCTAACCCGCACTCAAAGGCTAATAGGAATTTAAAAATAAAAAAATAAATAATAATGAAAAAAGAAAGAAGTATATAATAAAAAAAATAAAATAAATAGAATTAATAGAAAATAAGATGAATTACTTTAGAAGTTAATAGTAGGGGAAATGCTGATTCGGTACGGCTTCTTCTGAGATACTTTCTGTTTATGTGCTGAGTATAACAATGATTAATCCACGTTGGATTTATAGCTTATTGCTGTTTCATTAAGTGTACTTTTGCTGTATACTTACTTTGTTTACTTTTTAATTATTCTTTTACTATAACTGTTCTTTAATCTAACTAAAGTTAAGCTAAATAGGGACATACCCAATACATGTCGTTATCCAACTATTTTGCCTTTGGCAAGAGAAATGTTAGCCAAGTGGCAGTGTTATCAAAAGATAGCTTGGAATCGGGTAAGAAATAAAAACATTTCTTTGCATCTTAAGCCGGTGATATATTTATAAAAACGAAATTTAAGGAATAAAAATTATTTTTAATAAATTGACACAAAAAAGATATTGCATCCATGTGTATGTATAACATGTTGAAAATTGACTCAAGTAGTATAGAAAATCGGGGAATTAAGCATCATTAAGCTGTGGTTCCAAGAAAAAACTGTGTACGTACATATTTATTAGTTTGATTGATAAACTAATAACTGTTGTTAATAAACTATAATATTCGTCAATAATCTACCGCTTACGAATTGTATTCAATATTTGTATAAATATGTTTACATGTAATAGTGGTTCTAAACCTTTAATCGAAAAATTTTAATACCAGACCGAATGTTGGGTGCGAAACAGCTAGTTACTAATAACTAAAGTAAGTAGCAGGTAGGTGCCATATGAATTTCAAAATAATACTAATGCCTGGGAATAATTCTAGTAACTGAGGGGTTGGCTAACTTAGTTATCAAAAATATAACAATACCGCGAAGGTTGATTAATACTTAACATTCTAAAACAAAAATACATAAACAAGTTTTGAATAGACATTTGACAAATAACATAGAACTTATAAATCTTAGCAAGCTACAAACTGTTATAAACATAATTAATAACACTATAATTTGTATATAAAGAATATAGATTACAAATATTATATCAATACCCAATAGGTAGATATATGTTTATATGTAATAGTGGTTCTAAACCTTTAATCGAAATATTTTAATACCTGATAGAAGACTGGGTGCGAAACAGCTAATAACTAATAACTAAAGTAAGTAGCAGGTAGGTGCCATGTGTATTTCCAAATAATACTAATGCCTGGGAATAATTTCAGTAACTGCGAGGTTGGTTAACTTAGAGTTGTCATAAAATATTATAACAATACAATAAAGGTGGCTGAATGCATACATGCTAACACAAAAATCATCGAATTATGAACTGAAGGCCCTGTTCAAATGAACAGACATGTCATTGTAATGTTTTGCATATTAGATCCATGCCAAGTACTACTCTAGTCACGTACACCATAAACAATATGTCCTCACTGGTATAAATTCATTGGAGTTAGATCGGAGGATTGCGGTAGGTAGCCATGCCAGTGGTTCACCTATGACAATCCATCGATTAGATCTTGTCGAGGTAATCCCTCACAGTTCTTCTAAGATTTGAAGGCTCTAGATCATACTGAAACCAGATATTTTGGCTTGTATCTTCCGTAACGTTAACCATCATGTCATCGAAATTATTTCTATGTAACATGAGTTACACTGTTGACCGAGGGACAAGGGCAATGTCAGTTTTCCCCCACCCCTCCCTTCGACGCAATTGGACAGGAGGAGTGTCTGACGCGGAACAGTCGTCTTTGGCCTAGTTTTACCAACTGCCTCAATTATTCATCCATTCGTCCCTATTAAAAAAATAAATCTGCCAAGGGAGGAAATGTAACGTGAGTTACTCTGTTGACCGAGGGACAAGGGCGATGTCCGTGACCCCCCACTTCGAAGCCATTGGACAGAAGGAGTGCATGAAGCGGGTCAGTCGCCTTTGCCTCGGCAACACGAGTTTTTTCTGATACTTCACTCGGCAGATTGGGACCCCCCTTCAAAGAAGAATAGGAAGCGAACGGAGAACTTGAGCAGATGCAGAATAATTTCAACTTTTGCAGCTGAGAAAAGCGTCATCAGCGTTAGTTGCTTTGATAAGTGAATCAGGTTCTTCATCTCCCCGAATAGCAAGTTGTAAATGTCTCGGAGTTATTATTTTAGGATCTCTGCTAGCTTTTCCAGCCAATTCTAATAACTCAGCAGTTCAATACTCCAAAACTGCAGCACTGTAAACTGTGGCTGTAGCACCAACATTTTTTTTTCCTATTCCATCCACTTCATATTAAGACTGCATAGATTTTATGTGCTTCACCAGATTGTGAATAAATAAAGATATAAACAAAAAAGTCTGCAAAACGGTAAAGCTCATTTGTATCTGGTGTTTTAACTCTTTGTATTATATCAACATGGCCTGGTATAAGTCATTGGTACGTAATATTCAAAAAACGTAAGATAGGTACAACCCGCCAATCCGTTCAGGTATTAGAGAAGCGTGGATGTAATGGTAAAATATATAAATTAAATTTACTTGTGAGTAAGTAAAATGATTCAACTTCTCTTACAAAATCCTCGCCTAAAACCACCCCCTTCCCACTTTTCCATAAGATTTTGAATATCACCCTCTAGTGGTCATCGTTTGTATTACAGTCACACGTCCCTATGAAATGTTGTTTGTCATGGTAAAACATACCAACATATTGAGTTTCACAACGACCTTTTGTGGATCCCCGTATTTTCAGAACAAAATTCATTTCATAAGTCCTTGCATTCGTAAAAATAAAAGACTCATATTTGAAAAAAAATAATTAAATATTTTACTCTAGAAATAAAGAGAAAAAATACATTTCCCCATACTTTCCACTGCATCGTAATTGAAATTATATGGAAAGCAATATTCACTTCTGTACAAAAACTAAAGAAACGTTATAAATGTTAAATTGTGGAAGGAAAATCGATGCATTTAATATTTTACTACGTTCAAAACTTTTACAAATTAAACAAATTTTTCGAAGAAATAAATAAGAGAACTATTTTAAAAAAGTTAGCTTCTGGCATAACAGAATAAAATAGAAACGAAATGTAAAAGTAACACCTGCCTGGGAAAGCGTTTAACATTAAAAATATATGTAGGTAACTTTGACGAATTCTTTGCAAGATTTGTATAACTAAACCCTGTGTAAGCTAACGGAATTTTGGGGCTGACTATGATCATCACATATTGTCAGTTGCAGCTATAAAATTGCTGTCAGCAATGGATGACGTGCTGTGAAGCACCTTACAATAGCATCGCACACGTTTTGAATTGGATTTAGATATTAGGACCTAGTTGACTATTAGATGAACTGAATAACTTCACACTCCATAATTGGAATTTCTGCCACCTTATGATGATTCACTGTTTTCTTATGGAGGTCCCACAGCAGAATTAAATAGATTGATTCGAAGAAAAACCAGATGCAACAAGAGTGAATGATTAAACTACTTTGGACGATCGTTCCCATAGTTCCATTCTACAGTTTTCGCTATTATTTCCATTATAAGTTGTACTCTTTATTAAAGTATATACACAGTTACTGTTAACAATAAAGGAGAAGTTTCATATTAGAGCCACAATTATAAAATATATTTATAAACAAAATTTTCTTGGACATTTTTCTTAGTTTAGTTGTTTATAATTTTATTAGCATGTAGCCCGTCATATGACGGGATCAGTAAAAATATTAATTTTCCAGAATTGTGAAGTACCCTGTGAGGCAGTTAAAAAATAATTTGTTTTTTGGCTGCGAATTATCTTGCAACAAAAAATAATTGGTGATTAAATTTCAGATTATCACATATGTTCCTGATCTATTTAAGACAAATATAAAAGAAAATTATATCTAAGTTCAGTGATAAAATGTATGAAAATAAAGTGGACGATATTTAAATAATGTAAAATAAAAAACGAAGAAATAAGAGGGTTAAAAGAATAGCGTCATAATGTTAGATAAAAATGCTATTTTTACATATTTATTATGTAATAAATTGATAAGTTTAATCGCCTATTCTTAACCTAGGAAAAATTGGGCTTGAACTAATGGTATTAAACGATCGAAAAAAGAGGAAGGTTTGGATTTCGAATGTTTTAAAGACGACAGTATATTTTGCTGTGGTGTGAAGCATATTTATAACAATTTATTTTAGCATCTGATTGATAGTTTAGGAAAAGATAAACTTTACTCAATTTGAATGTTACTAACCCTAACTCATGAAGAATCCAATATGGATGGATCTATCCATTGCAGGTACAACCAGTTCATAAATTCGAGGACAAACGGACAGAAAGGTTAGGTTAAAATTCTTAGGACCTCTTAAATCAGAATGTTTAGGAATATTATCATTTAAATAGATTTATATATATATATATATATATATATATATATATATATATATATATATATATATATATATATTATATATGATGAGATTAATTGTTCCATTACAAAAAGAAGAGTGTCCATTTTCAATGTGATGCAGTCTTGCGGGCCTAAAGTATCTAGGAATAAAGATAGAATGTCCTTTGTAGGTTTAAAGTGGGAGTTAATTGAAGCAAGAATTTCATCAACTACTGTCCGCAAATCCTGTACATATTAGTTATATCGTTTCATGCGCCAACTTATCAGAAGTTTTAACCTTTTATGTAGTTTATTGCGAGTTATTTGAAGCCACTTATGCAACAGGATATTATGTTTCTTCTACGGACTAGTGCCTGGTGTGCCATAAATCCAACCAGAAAATTTCAGATCAAAATCTCACAATAACGATTTAAGTGTTAGTTTCCAAAGCACATAAATATATTTTCATCTGTTATATTACGAAAGCTCAGACATTTTTAATATATACAATATTTTCCTCTGATGTATCGCAGTGTTTGAAAACTTTCTTTTATGTTTTCAATACAATGCTTATTTTAACAACTTGTGTTCGAGAAAAGTAAGAAATTTCTTAATAAAAAATTCCATTTCTTCCATTTTAAAGTCTATTGTTTTATGCGATATCAAAATCTCGTACTTGCCTTAAGCTCGCAATTTAATATGCAAACAATATGTTATATAACATATCAGAAATTTCTAAAATGTCAAACATATTTTCGATTTTTCTACCTATAAGTCTGTAAGTACTTTCGCTCATAAATAAACAAAGTAAACTAGTATAAAATATCCGTTTCACAATATACAGCAATAAAATGCAGATTTAATAAAATATGAAATAAACAACAAAAATTTTATGATTTATGCTGACATTATTGCTTCGAACCAAAAATGCGGAGTAAGGAGCGCAAGTTACAAGAACTAGATTTTCCGCTTTATTCGTGGTTTTAAAAAGATGTTTCAATCCCGGAAAATAAATTTATGGACATTAAATCAAAGAAAATGTATATATTCCTAGCATTCATAAACTCGAAATACACATTTTATGCCTTGCTTCCTTCCGGGGTTTTATGTGAATTACGAAATATAAACACATTTATTCAAAATTTTTAACTTTGATATTGCGTAAGACAAAATAAAACTTTAGGGTATTTTCTCTTATTAAGTATCAAGCGGTATCAATACTGTACTCAGAGATACTAGAAGAAAGCTTACAAAGGATTTCAGACTAATAAGAGTGTTTTGATATTCCTTTTTATTTAGTATTTCAAAGTTACCTATCTTTATTTTTTCATACCTCCATGAAATGCATTTTACTCATAGTTAGAAAAGTTAAAGCAAAACTAATGGAAGCCATTTTAATGTCGAATGTTAAATTTAACTTGGTAATAACCACTTGTCTGAATGCGTAAAACCCAGTTAGGCACGGAAATTATGCCAAATTCGAATGTTCGAACTGACTTCGAGATGAGAAAAATAGGCTTTTCTGTATCGTTAAGTTCGTTTTTCTTTACGAAATTTAACTCACTGATTCTACAACATATGGCGATAATCGTTTTACATTTTTTCAACCTTTGGACAGGGTTTTCTAAGAAATTGCTCATTCTTAGAGTTTTTCATATAGACAGTTTGCCATAAATAATAACTTGTAAAAATTTTATTTGAAAACTTTAATTTGAAATGACTGATTAAAATGAAGAATTTTTAAGTCCTTCATATGTGGGTCATGACATATTCAGTGATGAATGTGGTGAGGTGATTTAGATCATTAATAAAATTCATAATTATTATAATTGATATAATTAATATAATAGATATTGATAATACGAGATGTGAAATGTTTGGGATCTAAATCTGACCTCTTCAAATTTCTTGTAAAGGAGATAGGACCTATAAAAATTAATTGAACGGATTCGTCCCGTTCAGGATCCTCGGGCGAGGTTGTGAGCCCAGTCCTAGTTTAGAATCATATCTCCGTTCATTACACTACATACGAATGTAACTTTGTAGAGTTATTTATGATTCCCAAGGGACAGTGCCTAATTTGAATCATTAAGGTTTTCCCCATGAGTGCTTTTTAAAGGCGGAGAAGGGAAGACCAATGGAAATATACAGATCTGCTGATTGGAAAGAGAAGTAAGAAATGACAGAGATGGTTTAGTTTGATTTGGTTTGGAGTGCTACGGTCTGCTACTTTGCAACACGAGGGCTAATGAGACCCGGACCTACAACTTAAAGAACGATTCCGAAAGGCTAAGAACATCCATGCCCTAGTGGGATCCGAATCCATGCATTCCGATACCGAAGGCCGGCATCTTAAACAGTCATGCGGCCGGGCAGAGATGAAAATAATAAAAAAAGAAAAGTTAAGAAGAGAGTTGGAGTTCGGGAGCTGAAGAGCAGAGTTAGGGTATCATGGAAGATTTAGCTTCGAGAGGGACTCCGAAAAAACAGGCAGTTAGAATCCGGGAGTCAGAGAGGAGAGATCGGGAACTAGAGGAACAGTTGGATCCAAGAGAGACTCCGAAAAACTAACGAGGGCGACATCTTGCTACGACCATAAGTGTTTTTGTGCATCCGCCTTTCAGAATCACCCCAATTATTTAGAAGGCACTAGACCAGTGGTGAGACTGAAGTCAACAGTGTCTTCATCCCTTTATAAAGTGCTCCGAAAGTGAGTACCACCCTGGCACATACCCGCAGATCCACAAATGTACTTATTATAAATATTCGAATTAGGTTCTCTCTCTTCTTTTTTTACTTAAATGTTAGGATGCTATTAATGTTTAATTTTGAATAATGTGGCACCAAGTAGGAAATTTGAAAAAGCAAATTTTATGAAATTTGAATCAAATTTTTATACATAGACATATAAATAGTATAATAATAAATTTGCTTATTTTAATTTAAAACTATCAACTTAGTTAAGTGTATAATAATTGTCTTAGTAGCAATTTATTAACTTACCAGTATTTTAAAATTTAAGTCTGTAGTCTCTCACAACATGTGGTTTAATTTAAAACTTAAATAAACTAAACAACGCTACGCAAATAAAATTTAGTCTTAGACTAAGAAAATTTTAACCACTATAAATTTGATCATAGGTAAATACCTAAATTTAATGAAAGATACACGACAATTAATATCCCATTAAACCATACTTTGTTTTGGTTTAGAGCCCTACAGTGTTTTGTATTGCTCACAAGGCTTATGAGACCAGGACTAATGATTATAACCGATCTTGAAAGGATACGAACAGGCCTGCTAGTAGTGGTATTCGACCCTCAAACTCCGTTACAGAAGAGTAGACCCTATCATTCGGCTATCCTTCTACCATATTTTATCATCGTCATATGTATAGGACATATGACCTTCATTGCACTTTTACAATTACTACCCTTTTTTTACTTTGCTACTAATATAAATCGTAGGTTTAATACAAAATATTTTAATGCGTTAAGGTATATTTTAACAAAGAATATTTTATAGATTTTTCAGTATTTTTTATCTAATCTAATTTGTTTAATTTCCATAAATATATATACTAATTTCATTATAAATATCGTTTTAATTTTAACAGACAGGTCTTAGTGTTTATTAGTAATAAAACTCACAGAATAAAAACTTTTTTACGCAAAATATAGAAAGGTATTAGGATCCAACCTATATATAAGACAATGGTAAAATCCCAGCTATGCACACCTATACAAAATAAACAGAAGTTTAGTATAATGAATAAGAATTTTTGTGATCACCTTGTTGATATTTCATTTTCTTTAAAGGTTTGAATAGGGATGAGGTTGAGGGACTGAAAGAAGGTATTTTCTTGACTAGAACATTTTAATCACATGGTAACACTAACATATGTATATGAAAAGAAGAGCTTTTGAAATCGAGATGCTAGCCGACATTTTAACCAATTTGTTCACCAGGAAAATTTATTTTACTATTAACAGATTTATGTACTATAATATAAGGATACGATATATAGTAAAATATTTGAATATGTATCTATAGCAAAATAATTAAATATAATGACCATATTTGTTATTTAATTCAAATTTAATTTTTAATAACATTTTTCTAGAACTTCCAAATGTTATGCGGTTTAAACTTAAATAATAAACCAAAATTTACATTTTTGCCCGATTTTTCAAAATATTTCTCCAATATAGATATTTTGATTATGTTAAATTTGGTATGTTAAGTATATAATAGCTGTAGAAATCAAAATGAATTAATATTCAACCATATTTTATTAAAAAAATGAGGTAAGAGCAGTACACTTTTTTATAAAATTTATTAGTGTAATAGTCACTCTTTTAGTATAAGTCTTACTTTATATATAATACTACATGTTTCCCAAACCACTTCTATCCAGAAGATACTAACATTTCTTCAATGGCACATTATAGGTATTGAAAGATAGATATGCCTAACGGAGCCTGTAATAAATTTCAAATTACATTTGGAATATCCTCGTCCATTTATAAAGTCACGTTTCAGTTACTCAAATGAAGAAATAGGACCAGCATGAAATGGCTCCATTTCAAGTGCGTTATACAGGAGTAAGAAATTTCTGCGAAAGAAACCACTTTAGATGATGATAGTTACCAATGATCGTTGAATCAGTTAATAACATAAGGAATTAGGTAAAGTTAAAACTTGTATTGATTGAAGTGTTTTTCTTAGATACTTGAAATGTGATTTTAAAATCATCTTGACTGTCTTGTTAATTAGCTTTATGTAATTTGATTCAACAAGGAAAATTAGTTTTCTCATGTTCTACGGTAACACTAGATATACAGACATTTTAAACATTCTAAAATGACCATTACAATTTGACCTTAATAATAACTTTAAAATAAATATTTGATTTGTGATGCAATGTCATTATAGAAAATTTAATGGGCGATTTTGAACAGAAATAATGAGCAACTTTTTTTTCTCAGGCAGAAATGGCATTTACGGCAAATAATATATGAACCCATGCAGGAAGTAAAATATGAGGCAGTATCAATTTACTAACAAGCTTAAAAATAAAGGTTCTTCCAAAACGTTACAAAAGTTGTATGCTTTATATTGCAGCTGCAGTATTTATCTTCTTAATAAATTTAAAAATGATATCTTAAAACATTTTAAGTTAATATCATTTTTATCAGATCTGATAGAAACTGTTCATCACATATATATCTCAAATGTAAAAAGGAACTTAAAGTAGTTTAAAATGCAGTGGAAGGGAAAAAATAGTTTAATTTTTAATCTATTGAACATAGAATTTCATCATAGAAAAATTTGACTGTATGTTAAAGTTTGTATTAAAAAATAATTAGCCATTTAAAATGCTAATAATATCTTATTTGAAATTTCTCCATATGAATAACTTTTACTCATTATAAGTTTATTTTTCTCCTTTGATATAGCTTTTAGACATGAAAATATAATTTAGATTTTACCCTGAACATTCTAGAAAGCTAAGTTTAAAATGCATTAATAGCAAAATTGTTTGTTCGATTTCTTTATATAATTTTTTAAATGATTTCAAGTAAATAATTTTTCTTTAATAAAATTAATTACTTAAAGTAACTATTTTTGGTTTTACGTGTTATTATGTAAATAATTATATAAATTGGAAATTATGTTAATTTCTAAAGGATTTAATTACATCATATTCAGCAAAAAAGTTTCAAACTTTCTAAAATTCTAAAAATTATTGTAATCAAATGTTTGAAATTATTATGTATATTATGTGTGTCGCATATTACGGTAATAAATAATTCTTATAAAATAATGGATGCTTGAAAATATCCATTATGCTATAAGTAATAGAAGTAATTTTTCTTAGATTCATGTAAGTACTATTTTAATATTCTTAGAGGCGTAAATTATCGAAAATGAGTCAAATGTCATACATTCGACAGTTAAATGCTTCATTTATTAATTTATCGATATGTCCGTTTGATAACAGGAAGAGTTGTTATGAGGCCTTTCAAAATATTGTTAAAGTGCATGCAAGTGTATGAACATTTATATATTTCTACTTATTGAAATAAAAATTTAATATAAATATGTAGTTTATTGAGAAATTTAGCATTCGAAGCAATATAGATTGTAATTTATCTCAATGATATAACATTTACCAGTTCTTTATCTAAGGATTAATTTTATTCATTTGCATTTATTAAAGAGAAATAAAAGCTGTAATTTCCCAAAAGTAATAAAATAGAATATAATTATTTGTTAGATACAATTTACGAAATTTTAAAGACTATTATGATTAATTATACAAATTATATATTTTTTCCACTTTTAACATGTTGTACAAATATGTTATGCAAAACACTGATGAATATATTGAAATTTGTAAACCTGTAATATTAACTAAAATTTTTTATTACATTTTGTATAATATTTTGTAATATTTGTATTGTAAATTTAATTAATATTTAGTAAATGTAAATTTCAGTATATTATACATGGAAATCTCTAACGTAATGTAAACAAAAAAATTTACATTACATAAAATATGTTTAGAATTTAGAGAAAAATTATCGTTTTTTATTTATAATTTTCATTTCAATATATTCTTATAAAATTTAAGATTTATTTGAATGTTTAATTTATAGTAACATTATGATACTTCTTATATATTCTACTTGAAAATGTGCTACAATTTAATAATTATTTATGCATTCAGATTTCGCATTATGCCAATGAACGTTTATTTGTAATTCAATAGTTACTAGAATATTTTGTACTTTGTACTGAGCGTTTGGGATCTATGATTAAATTAACTATGGTGGATTATGTTTTTGGTATAACCCTTTAAAATTATTTTTATCAATCATTTCATCCTATAGTTTTTTTTAAATATAAATAGAACATGTTCAATATATAAAAAGGATTTGGAAATAAATTATGACAAGAAAATAGCTTTAGCTATAATATAATTATATCCCTTGGATACTATTAGAGATGATTTGGGTTAAAATATGAATTTTTAATACAAAAATAAATCTCACTGAAGAAAATGTGTCCTTATTATTAGTTTTGAAAACTCATATTAGATATATTTGGGTACCGAAAAGAAGAAAACACATGAATGTATCCTTGGGTTTATAGCTAAATTCTAATATCTTATTCAGAGGAGAAGGATTCCGTAGATTATAAATATTTATTAAAAACCAGAAATGAGTTTTGTAAAACCTACAACTTTTACGTATGTACGCATATATATATATATATATATATATATATATATATATATATATATATATATATATATATATATATATATATAATTACTTCCAAAAAATAAGTTACTCCTTTTAACCATGTGTTCAACTTTTCTTTTTAAGTTATATTTTTATACTTCTGACTCTTTAATCAAGTTGCCATTTGAAATAAAATTATAGCGCACGCATATATTTAAAGAAATCAATTTCAAGAAGATTTATTTCAAGATTTAAGGGATAAAATTGTATACTCTACTATCTCTAATTTGAATATTTCACAATAAGATTTATTTCAAGGAATATGCTTTCATAGTTTATTTTTTATTTTTATAGATCTGAACGGAAAAAAATAACATTTAATTACATGGAGTTTACTGTTATCGTATATCATTAACATTTTCATTAAACCAGATGGTTCTGTGACATTTTAAACTTTGTTTATATTTTCTGTCCCTCAGTAAAAAGAAGAAAAATTAATCATAAATCCTTTTGTAATATTAAGATATATTTTTTACATTTGTACTTAAACATAGATGAATTACTATTTAACAGAAATAGTTTATTTTTATCTACATTACAACCAATTTTATAATGTTTTGATTTCATTGCTAAATACAATTAATCGAAATCTATTATTTATATTAGTGGTATCAAATTTAATATTCAAGGGAAATTGGCAAACATTAATGCCTTAACTGCCATTTAAAAAAAATATATATATCTCAATTTGTTTTGTATCTTCAATGCAAGAAATATTTATGAAAGCTTCTTTTTTGTGTGTATTGCATTGCTGAAACTACACTCTAAATATCTATATATTCTTTCTTTTCTTATTTAATTTAAACAGCAAATATAAACAAATTTTAAAAATGGCAAGTATATCATAATGCCATAGACTCTTATGTGAAACACTCATGTTAATAAAATATCTTATAAAATGCAACATATTTTTGTTTACAACACTTTACAAATTAATATTTTTTACTTAGTTGAAAGAAATAGTTTATTTTTTTTTATTTCCAAATATTAGTTAATAACAGTTTTCTTTTTTTATCTTTGTATTGCATTTAAAACTCCTGACAAACAACGAACTTTTCATAGTTAATATGATCGTTGCGGACACGACATTGGTTTATATGAAGATTTAATGAATAATGCTTATTAGTGCCATTCTTATATCTATAATTTCAAATACTCCACAATAAGCTTCGTTTATTTTATAGATAGCTCTTTATGAGAATAAATGATAGCCATATATCTATTCTACTTTTTTCGAAGGCTAAATGATACACCACTAAATGATATTTATCGCAGTCATCATTCAACACATTTAGAATAAGTCCGTAAATAAGTAAATCTCAGCACCCGAACTTCATTATGTTTAAACTCATTCTTTTTTTTTCATGATTGAAAGGTAAGGGGCTTTAAAGTGACAGTGAAATATACACTGGGTGAAATCCGGCTGATACTCTCTGTTTAATTTTACTATTTCAATGCCATTTCGAAGAAAATATGATTATTTTTTTAATTATCGAGGAAAAATGTTTTCAGGTAGGTTTTGGTTTGAAGAGCTACTGTCTACTTTTTGCAACACGATTGTTAATGGGACCAGGACCTACTGCTTAAACCGATTCCAAATGGCTACGAACTTCCATGCAGCAGTGGTATTCGTACCCACGAACTAATTTTCCGATGACCAGCAAGCTAACCATTCGGCTATCGTTCGACTATATGTTTTCAGAATATATTGGTGTAACAATATGTTACATTCGGTCCAACTTTTTTTACCCCTTCTCGTGAGCCATCGTCCATGACACACAGTACAGGACCGGTTTGAAGTAGAAGAGAATTCAGACTTCTCCCAACCAATAGAAAGGCCGTTGGTGTTTGGGGATCTCTCTGGAGTGGACCCCTGTTTCTTCTACGCGGGACAGTCTGATTTTTTAGAGGACGAGGTTGTTACCAGAGCAGAGAAGAGGGTGAACGCTGCTTGAATCCGCTGCTTGCGGGATAGACAATTTTTGGAGAGACAAGAGAAAGAGGAAAATCAGCGCCTTTTTCTTTTAGGGCCGACGCTGAGTCAAGAGGAATCATCGATATCTACAAATGATAAGTTGTATTCGATTTGTATTCCTGAGGCATTTAATTTCATAAAATTATTTAATCAAGACATATCAGTCCATGTGTTTTTTAATGAGTTTTAATTTCTTCTTTCTCAAACACCAGGCCAACGTAACATTGTTTTTACAATTGCTATATTCTGAATATAATTATTAATTAAAAATACAAAAATTATCATTAATAGAAATATTAAACATTTTTAAACATTTATATTTTAATAATTATAAATATTCAACCCATACTTACTTTATTTTTAATTTTCATTATTGCTTTGAAAATAACTATTTACTTTTAGAGGCTAGAAAATAAATTTTATTTTGAATTTCGAAAGACCAGTACACCTTTTCAGGAATTCAAGCAGCAATTACTTATTCTTGAGACACGACAAATATATAATTACATCATCATCGTTATTTTCACATTGCTATCGATAATACATATTATGATAAAATATAGTCTATACATTGTTTGGAGTAATAAGCATTACTGTAATTAACTAAGATTTAGAAATTACGTTCTAAAGAAAATGGTTTCATTATGACTTTAAAGAAAAAAGTCTCGAGTACATTCAGTCAATCTACATTTAAAGTATTTAATTATTAATAATTAATAAAATAAGGTATTCCAAGTTTGCATGTTTAAAAAAATTGAGAAAGTCATAATGCATTTACAAGCAGTTTGTTAAGTAACAAAATAAATTAGTTTTTTAAAGTCCATTATCACTTTCATAAAATAATCTCTTAATGTAGAAATTCAGAAAATTCATTATGCAAGACTGAAGTAGCGAAACAACTCTGTTACGTAAAAATGAATTAACTCAAAATTTACCTGAAGCATAGACTGAAAAAAGAAAAAATATCATCCAAACCCACCAAAAATAGTTAAAATTGCTTAAATACTGAGTTTTAAACTAATAAAACTTTACTTTTATATAGTGGGTACCTTAAAACTACAGTTATTATTTATCTGGTCGAAGTTGTCTGGAAATTGAAAATTTTAATTTCATTGAAGCTGGATATATAACTAAAAATCAATATGAAAAAATTTAACAAAAATTTATTTTAATATTTCGAATCTTTCTCTTAAGGTAATTACTGCCATAACTCACAAATCAGTAGTTTAATAATAGATACTTTACAAAGTTTTTGCAATAAATATATTTTGAATTTTATTAATATGTGAAACAATCAATTAAAAAACATTAAAAAAACCAATTAGGAAAGTGATAATGGACTTTAAAAACAAATTAAATTAGTTTTTTAAAGTTCCTTATCATTTCATAAAACAATCTCTTAGTATAGAAATTCTGAAAATTCATTATGCAAGGTTTAAGTACACAAACAACTCTGTTACGTAAAATTGAATTAACTCAGAATTTACTTGAAGCACATACTACATAAAGAGAAAATTCCCCCAAAACCACAAAAAATAGTTTAAATTGCTTAAATACTGATTTTTCAACTAAGTTATAAATCTGTACTTTTATATATTGCGTACTTAAGGCTACAGTGATTATTCATCTTTGTTGAAGTTTGTCTAAAAATTGAAAATTTTACTTTCATTGAAGCGAGATATATAACTAAAAATAAAAATAAAAAAGTTTATCAAAAAGTTTATTTTAATATTTCTAACCTTTCCCTTAATGTAATTATTGCCACAACTCACAATTCAGTAGTTAATAATACATACTCTAAAAAGTTTTTGCAATAAATATATTGAAAATTTTAAAAATATGCAAAACATTCATTTAAAAAATATTAAAATATCAATTATGAAAGCTATAATGGACTTTAAAAAATTAAATTAGTTTTTATAGTCTATTATCACTTTTATAAAATAATCTCTTAATATAAGAATTCAGAAAATTTATTATGTAAGATTTAAGTAGACAATCAACTCTGTTATTTAAAAAGGAATTAACTCAAAATTTACTTGAAGTATATACTACATAAAGAGAAAATTCCCCCAAACCCACAAAAAAATAGTTAAAAGTATTTAAATACTGAATATTCAACCAAGTAATAAATCTGTACTTTTATATATTGGGTACTTTAAAGCTACAGTGATTATTCATCTGGTCGAAGGTTGTCTGAAAACTGAAAATTTTAATTTCATTGAAGGGGGATATATAACTAAAAATAAATATAAAAAAAATTATCAAAAAGTTTAATATTTCTAACCTTTTTGTTAATGTAATTATTGCAATAACTCGCAATTCAGTTGTTAATAATACATACTTTAAATAGTTTTTGCAATAAATATATTTCAAGTTTTATTAATATGTGAAACAATCAATTAAAAAACATTAAAAAAACCAATTAGGAAAGTGATAATGGACTTTAAAAAACAAATTAAATTAGTTTTTTAAAGTCCATTATCACTTTCATAAAATAATCTCTTAATATACAAATTCAGAAAATTCATTATGCAAGGTTTAAGTACGCAAACAACTCTGTTACGTAAAATTGAATTAACTCAGAATTTACTTGAAGCACATACTACATAAAGAGAAAATTCCAGCAAACCCACAAAAATAGTTTAAATTGCTTAAATACTGATTTTTCAACTAAGTTATAAATCTGTAATTTTATATATTTCGTACTTAAGGCTACAGTGATTATTCATCTTTGTTGAAGTTTGTCTAAAAATTGAAAATTTTACTTTCATTGAAGCGAGATATATAACTAAAAATAAAAATAAAAAAGTTTATCAAAAAGTTTATTTTAATATTTCTAACCTTACTCTTAATGTAATTATTGCCACAACTCACAATTCAGTAGTTAATAATATATACTCTAAAACGTTTTTGCAATATATTTAAAATTTTATATATATGCGAAACATTCATTTAAAAAACATTAAAAAATCAATTGTGAAAGCTATAAGGGACTTAAAAAAATTAAATCAGTTTTTTAAAGCACATTATTACTTTGATAAAATACTCTTAATATAGACATTCAGAAAATTCATTATGCAAGATTTAAGCAGACAAACAACTCTTTTATTTAAAAATGAATTAACTCAAAATTTACTTGAATCATATATTACATAAAGAGAAAAATTCCCCAAACCCATAAAAAATAGTTAAAATTGCTTAAATACTGAGTTTTCAAATAAGTAATAAATCTATAGTTTTATATATTCTATACTTTAGGCTACAGTGATTATTCATCTGATCGAAGTTTGTCTGAAAATAGAAAATTTTAATTTCACTGAAGCGCGATATATAACTAAAAATAAATATAGAAAAGTTTAACAAAAAGTTTATTTTAATATTTCTAATCTTTATCTTAATGTAATTATAGCCACAATTCACAATTCAGTACTTAATAATACATACATTAAAAAGTTTTTCAATAAATATATTTCAAATTTCATAAATATGTGAAATAATTAATTAAAAACATTAAAAAATCAATTGTGAAAGCTATAATGGACTTTAAAAAACAAATTAAATTAGTTTTTAAAAGCCTATTATCACTTTGATAAAATAATCTCTTAATATAAACATTCAAAAAATTCATTACGCGAGATTTACGCAAACAAACAACTCTGTTACGTAAATTAGAATTAACTCAAAATTTATTTGAAGTATATACTACATAAGGGGAATCCCCGAAATCCACAAAAAAAAATATTTAAAATTGCCTAAATACTTAGTTTTTAACTAAGTAACAAATCTGTACTTTTTTATATTGCTTACTTAAAGACTACAGTGATTATTCATCTGGTCGAAGATTGTCTGAAAACTGAAAATTTTAATTTCATTGAAGCACGATATATAACTAAAAATAAATATTAATTTCTTTTAATATTTCTAACCTTTCTCTTAATGTAATTATTGCCACAACTCACAATTGAGATGTTAATAATACATATTCTAAAAAGTTTTTGCAATAAATATATTTAAAATATTATAAATATGCGAAACATTCCTTAAAAAACATTAAAAAATCAATTATGAAATCTATAATAGACTTTAAAAAACAAATTAAATTAGTTTTTTAACGACCATTATCACTTTCATAAAATAATCTCTTAATATAGAAATTCAGAAAATTCATTATGTAAGTTTAAGTAGACAAACAACTCGGTTACATAAAAATGAATTATAAAATTTACTTAAAGCACGTACTACACAAAGACGTGTCCCCCAAACCCACAAAAAATAGTTAAAATTCCTTAAATACAGAGTTTTCAACTAAGTAATAAATCTGCCCTTTTTATATATTGAGTACTTTAAGGCTACAGACAATAATCATCTGGTCGAAGTTTGTCTGAAAATTGAAAATTTTAACTTCATTGAAGCTGGATATATAACTAAAATCAATATAAAAAATTTTAACAAAAAGTTTATTTTAATATTTCCAACCTTTCTCATACTGTAATTATTGCCACAATTCCCAATTAAGTAGTTAATAATACATACTTTAAAAAGATTTTGCAATAAATACATTTTCAATTTTATAAATATGTGAAACAATTTATTATATACCTTCAAAATTTATCGATAATTAATCTTCCAAATTGTGAAATAGAAATGTTGAAAATAAAGCATTTTGTTCAGCAATAAATTATTAATTGAAGTTAAAAGATTTATGTTATATATTTAGAAATGGAAAATGGATGTTTTAACTAATATTATTCTTTTCTAACTATATTTCCAGAGGGTACTTATATGACAACTAAGTTTCAAGTTGTACTTTATAAGTATGATGACGTTATACATTAAATTGACGAACAATGAGTATTTTTAACCACTCTGTTGAAACAATTTACAGTTAATACATTTTAACTATCAAGATTTTCCCTGAAGTTGTGTAATTTTACATTAAGTTAATTAGTAAGTACTTAGTTAAAAATTTATTTAATAGATTAAATTCTGAAGTATATTGAACAAAAGGAAAATGAATTAAATTTTAAAGTTCCCATGTACCCTTAACTGATATATTTCAATCTAATGTTTCTAATGTCTTTATATTTATCACTAATGGAAAAATAAAATGCGCACTTATATAATGTTGATGCACATGAAATACTCATCTTAACTCATGTATATATTGGGATGTATTTAAATTATATTTCTAATTCTAACTGTGTTCAGGAGAATTGTGTTAAAAATTTATTTAATAGATTAACTTCTCAAGTAGATTGAACAAAAGGAAAATGAATTAAATTTGAAAGTTCCCATGTAACATTAACTGGGATATTTCTATATAATGTTTCGAATGTTTTTATGTGTCTATCACTATTGGAAAAAAATGAAATTCGTACTTATATAATGTTGATGCATATGAAATACTCATCTTAAACTCGTGTATATATTGGGATGTATTTAAATTATTTTTCTAATTCCAACTGTGTTCAGGAGAATTGTGTTAAAAATTTATTTAATAGATTAAATTCTCAAGTAAAATGAACAAAGATAAAATGAATTAAATTTGAAAGTTCCCCTGTACCATTAACTGGTATATTTCTATTTAATGCTTCGAATGACTTTATGTGTCTATCACTAAAGAAAAAATAAAATGCGTAGTTATATAATGTTGATGCATTTGAAATACACATCTTAAACTCGTGTATATATTGACATGTATTTAAATTATATTTCTAATTCTAATTGTGTTAAAAATTTATTTAATAGATTAACTTCTTAAGTAGATTGAACAAAAGGAAAATGAATAAAATTTGAAAGTTCCCATGAACCCTTAATTGAGATATTTCTATCTAATGCTTCGAATGACTTTATGTGTCTATCACTAATGAAAAAATAAAATGCATACTTATATAAAGTTGATGCATATGAAATACTCATCTTAAATTCATGTATATATTGACATGTATTCAAATTATATTTCTAATTCTAATTGTGTTTTTCAGGAAAATTGTGTTACAAATTTATTTAATAGATTAACTTCTTAAGTATATTGAACAAAAGGAAAATGAATAAAATTTGAAAGTTCCCATGAACCCTTAACTGGTATATTTATATTTAATGCTTCGAATGACTTTATGTGTCTGTCACTAAATGAAAAATAAAATGCGTATTTATAAAATGTTGATGCATATGAAATGCTCATTTTATACTTGGTTATATATATTGGGATATATTTCAATTATATTTCTAATTCTAACTGTATCCCAGAAAATTAGAATTATAAATTATTTAATATTTAGTTTAAAGGATTATGATATATATTTAGAAATAGAAAATAGGTGGTTTAACTATTATTATTCTTTTCTAACTATATTTCCATCGAGTACTTATATGACAAGTTGTGGCTTATACGTATGACGACCTTATATATTAAACTAACGAACAATGAGAATTTTTAATCACTCTGCTATTGAAATAATTTACATTTAATACCTTTTAACTATCAAGATTTTCCCTGAAGTTGTATAATTTTACATTAAGTTAATTAGTAAATGTAAAGTTAAAAATGTTAAAAATGTATTTAATAGATTAAATTCTCAAGTAGATTGACAAAATGAAAATTAATTAAATTTCAAAGTTCCCATGTACACATAACTCGGATATTTCTATCTAATGTTTCGAAAGTCTTTCTGTGTCTATCACTAATGGAAAACTAAACTGAGTACTTACATAATGCTGATGCATATGAAATGCTCATCTTAAACTCTCTGTATAGATTGGAATATATTTAAATTATATTTCTAATTCTAATTGTGTTCCAGAGAATTAATAAAATCAGTGGATAACCTACGTTCCACTATCTAAAATGATTGTGTCTTATTTAAATGTACCTTACTGACTACTATATGTCTCGGATGGTTTCCAGACATGGTAATGCCATAGATGAATGTATCTCCTCAACATAGCGTACATATCAGAATGTCATGTTTGATTAATATGAGAGAATATTCTAGTAAGTTTCTGATATGATAAATACAGTTGAGTAAAATTTTATATGGAAATCTTACCAATAAAAAATTTCTGCTTACATATTTACAAGTATAATCTTTCATATATCGATGAAGTATTATGCAATGATTATAAAAAATTACTTTTAAATGTAAAGGTTTTATTTCTATAATATATCTTCTATCAGATTTGTGTTAATATTTATTAGATTTCCATGGAAGTATGTACAAATTATAAAATAATATATTTACTTTTATAAATTAGCGTATAATTTTGAGTAAGTTAAAATGCAATACATATGATATCAAAATTTGAAAATTAATTGGATTACTAAAGTTTATTATGTGTTTTGTGTTATGTGTTTAAAGTTTATTATGTGTTTTAGAATATGGATATCCAATCTACTTTTGTGCTTCTGAAACAAATCTCCAGAAATTGGAAAGAGTGCAACTAAGTGCCGCCCGAATTATTTTAGGACTTAAAAACAGCTGCCCATCAGATATAGCTCTGTACGAGACTAATTTACAACCTTTGCATATTAGAAGAAAAGCTAGCTTGATAAATTACTACAACAATCTATATAGTTACGGGTCAAATCATCGTACTTCCTCCTATTTGCAGTCATGGCACAACAACCAAAGACTTAAGAAACTCACCCCATTTGCCTTGGTGGAATCGCAGGACCTGATCTTTCGTGAGGTCGAACCTCAGATCTTGAGATCCTGTATTGATCGGAGGGATTACCAAGAGTCTTTTTCCATTTCGATCTGAATTCAAGCGCCAACAAGCAAACTCACATCGAAGACCATCTTAGACAGTTGGCCCTGGAAATTTTTTGTTGTATACCTAGAAATGCAGAGCAGGTATATACCGATGGCAGTCGTACAGAAGACCGTACTGGCAGGTGTATATATTAAAGAAGCATCTGGAAAAATCAATAAAGCAGCGCAACCGAGATACTTGTTCTGTCTTCATGTGAGTTAATTGCGATTAACCCTCTAAGCGGTTTGCACGTACAATTCCGCTAGCTGTCACAGACAATTTTCGACCCCAAAAAACATTCCAAAAATAGATGTATTGTACATTTCTGACAGTGCTTTCCCCCATGAAATTATGAGGTAGGAGGGTCAGGTCGATTGGTTAGGAACTGCAACCCCTCTTTGACTGACATTTATTGAGGGATGCACCCCTACTCTCTGAGGAACAAAGACGCTGATAGCTTCTCATGGCTTTGTAATCTCTATTTCGAAGTATTTCGTTTGCGGTAACATATATATCTCTAATTGTACCACTGAAATACCTTGGATGACTTTAGTAAAAAAAATAAATAATTCTGAAAAAAAAATTTTATACTTACTTTTAGAATACATTGTTTCTTATGTGATGATCTTCGAGACTTGACGAGCTTTATGTGTATTAAAAATTAACAATCAATAATGTCTATTTATATATCTATTTATAACCGGAAGTAAAGGGACAATAACGATACAAAAGGGTGAAGTAAAAAATCATAGAACACTTTGGTCACTGACACAATAAAACTTTAGCGTATTTTTTGGAGACTTTTTTCCCCGGTGTGTTCCACTCGGAGGGTTAAAGAGGGGCTTGATGATATCTTGCCCTACTTGACTTTGCGAGAACTCTGGATCCTGTCGGATAGCCGAAGTGCGCTACAACATCTTAGTGGCTGGTCCTCTGCAAACGACGATACTAGCATTTCCATCCTGCTCAAGCTGAGAGAGATTTCCCAAAATCACGACGTACATCTCCAATGGATACCTTCACACATTAATGTTTGTGGCAATGAGATTGCGGATAGATTGGCTAAAGAGGGCAGTGAAGAAAATATGCCCACTGGATCATCACTTACCCACCGGGAACTCTACTCCAATGAAAAATCTCGTCTCAATTCTACCTGGAAAAATTCCACCTACCCACCAGTGGTAAACTGGAACAACACCTGGTGCCCTCCTGGAAATTAATTGTGATCGAAAATCCCATACTGCCTTAGCCAGACTCTCAACAGGCCACCTGAAATCTTTAACTTTCGAACACGGCACAAAAATTTTCCCGACCTGTACAAAATGCTGCAACCATCCAGCCTCACCAAAACATATTCTCGACTGTGTCGGACTAACCAGGGCAGATTTATTATCAGATCCCCTTATCTGCATTGACTTTCTGACTGTCAACAACCTTTTGGAGTTGATCTGACTATTGTCAGATCACGAGGATAAGCCACACACATGTGTTTTGCGATATATTAGTGTAATATAATTAATAATTTACATATGAGGTGTTAATATATTAAAAATGATTCCTGATACTTTTCTAAATGTACTGTTATAAAAAATCAAATTGCAATTATAGACTTATGTTATAGAAATGATTTAGCTTTCTAAAATATATTAGATAATAAAGTTTAATTAAAAATCGGTGTGAGAGCTACCTTTCCTTTGTACAAATGTAATAAATTAACTATTCCTTTTCCTTGAAATTTATTTAAAATTACTCAAGATTTTCCGAAAATGGCATACTTTCTACATTAAACAAATCAAAGAATGTATAGATGTCTTTCTGAAATGAAATCAAAATTGAAATACAAAAAATGGAAGTTTGATATTTATAATAACTTTAGATGTTCCATGCATCCCATTAGAACAATAGGCTGCAAAATTCCTTTACTTCGATAGAAATAAAGACTGAATTAACATTTAAATATGCAAACAACTTTAATGCTCTCCCTTGTTTACCTTAAAAGTCCTCTACTATTTTCAAAGGTAAAGAGGGAAAAGAAACACTTATTTCAATATTACTTCTTTATTTAGGAGGAATAACAAATTGAATTCGCTAGACTACTCTGTTTTATTTGTGCAGTCACTGAGTCTACGTCTTTCTTCATTTTTGCAAGTCTTTCTTTTCCGGATCGTAATTTAAAATGTACTCGTTTCTTTCACAAGAAAAGAATGCTTAACAATAAATTTAGAATTCAAGACTTTATGCTTAGCTGCTCTCCGAATAGAACTCTTTTTTTGCTTATAATAAAAAAAGACTTCTTTATATTCAATTTAGTTTTATGTGAGAAATATTGACATTCAGTTTTAGTTGGATATGTTTTAAACAATAAGTTATACGGTGTTTTTTGTATTTTGATCGGACGGGTCATACCAATTTAAACTGATAGGTTAATACAAAGATATTACTGAAGGTAACAAATTTATTTAATTTCCGCAAAGATTTATTATGTAAAGTGTCCTCTCAGTGTTCTTATATGATACTTTTTAATATATTATATTTTATATGACATTTACATGCTTTCTAGACATTTATATATTATAACAGACATTATTATAACAGAATATTTTAGCAAAGTGATAAGTATCCATTATAACTGTTGCACATGATTGAATTTTTATATGGAAACCACACCAATACAAAATCTATAATTGTATTGATATAAAAAAAGTCAATTTTGTAACACTACATTATGTATTTTTGAAATGGTTTAGCTCTTTAAAATATATTAGAAATTGAAATGCAATTAAAAATCGGTATTAGCAATAGAACGATCTTTACTTTGTATAAATGTAATAGATGAATTATACTTATTCCTGGAAATATATTTTAAATTACTCAAGATTTTCCAAAAATTACGAGCCTTCAACATTAAATATATCAAAAAAGGGTATATATGTTTTTGTAAATCTAAATTAAAACTGAAATGCAAAATAATGGAAGTTTGATATTTAGAATAACGTTAGATGTTCCATGCATTCCATTAGAACATTAGGCTGCAAAATTCCTTTACTTCGATAGAAATAAATAGTGAATTAAAATTTAAATATGCAAACAACTTTAATGCCCTCCTTTGTTTACCTTAAAAGTCCTCGACTATTTTCAAAGGTAAAGAGGGAAAAGAAACACTTATTTCAATATTACTACTTTATTTAGGAGGAATAACAAATTGAATTCGCTAGAGTACACTGTTTTATTTGAGCAGTCACTGAGTCTACGTATTTCTTCATTTTTGCAAGTCTTTCTTTTCCGGATCGTAATTTAAAATGTGCTCGTTTCTTTCACAAGAAAAGAATGCTGAACAATAAATTAGAATTCAAGACTTTATGCTTAGCTGCTCTCCGAATAGAACTTTTTTTTTTCTTATAATAAAAGTAGACTTCTTTATCTTCAAGTTACTTTTATGTGAGAAATATTGACATTCACTTTTATTTGGATATGTTTTAAAAAATAGGTTATTCGGTGTTTCTTGTATTTTGATCGGACGGGTCATACTAATTTAAACTGGCAGATTAATACAAAGAAATTACTGAAGGTAACAAATTTATTTAATTTCCGCAAAGATTTATTATGTAAAGTGTTCTCTCAGTGTTCTTATATGATTCTTCTTAATATATTATATTTTATATGACATTTACATGCTTTCTAGACATTTATATATTAAAACAGACATTATTATAACAAAATATTCTAGCAAAGTGATACGTTTCCATTATAACTGTTGCACATGATTGAAATTTTATATGGAAACAACACCAATACAAAATCTATAATTATATTGATATAAAAATGTCAATTTTGTAACACTACATTGTATATTTTTTAAATGGTTTAGCTTTCTAAAATATATTAGAAAATGAAATGCAATTAAAAATCGGTGTTAGCAATAGAACGATCTTTGTATAAATGTAATAGATGGATTATACTTATTCCTGGAAATATATTTTAAATTAGTCAAGATTTTCCAAAAATTACCAACATTCTACATTATATACATCAAAAAAGGGTATATATGTTTTTGTAAATCTAAATTAAAACTGAAATGCAAAATAATGGAAGTTTGATATATAAAATAACGTTATATATTCCATGCATTCCATTAGAAAAATAGGCTGGAAAATTCCGTTACTTCGATAGAAATAAAAAATGAATTAAAATTTAAGTATGAAAATAACTTTAATAATCTCCCTTGTTTACCTTAAAAGTAATCTACTATTTCTAAAGGTAAAGAATGAAAAGAAACACTTATTTCAATATTACTTTTTTATTTAGGAGGAATAACAAATTGAATTCGCTAGACTACTCTGTTTTATTTGTGTAGTCACTGAGTCTAAGTCTTTCTTCATTTTTGCAAGTCTTTCTTTTCCGGATCGTAATTTAAAATGTACTCGCTTCTTTCACAAGAAAAGAATGCTGAACAATAAATTTAGAATTCAAGACTTTATGCTTAGCTGCTCTCTGAATAGAACATTTTTTCTTGCTAATAATAAAAGCAGAGTATTTTAGCATCAATTTAGATTTATATGAGAAATATTGACATTCAGTTTTATTTTGTTATGTTATAAAAAATATGTTATTCGGTGTTTCTTGTATTTTGATCGGACCGTACATACCAATTGACACTTGCAGGGAAATACAAAGCTATTACTACAGTAAAGAAATAATTTGCAGAAATCAAATTGATTTTATTTTCTTAAAATTTTATTATGTAAAGCGTTCTCACATTGTTCTTATATGATGTTCTTTATTATGTAGTTTTCTTATATGATACTAAAATGGTTTTCTTATATGATAATGTCACATATCAATGTGTCTCATCAACATACCGTCCATATCACAGTATCATGTTTGATTAATATAAGACACTTACGCTAAAATATTCTATCAATGTGCTAAATTTCCATTATGAGTACTACATGTGGTTAATTTTTAATAGGAAAATCTTATCAATACAATCCTAAAGATGTATTGATATAAAAAACTTAATTTTGTAACCATACATTCTGTGTCTTCGAAATGGTTTAGCTTTCTAAAATATATTTGAAAATAAAGTGTAGTTAAAAATCCGAATTAGTAATCAACGATCTTTATTTTGAACAATCTTAATAGATGAACTATCCTTTTATCTAGAAATACATTTTAGATTAGTCAAGATTTTCCAAAAATGACGAACCTTCTACATTAAACAAATCAAAGAATGTATATATGTGTTTGTAAATCGAAATGAAAACTGAATTCCATAAATAAGGAAGTTTGATATTTAGAATAACTTTAGATGTTCCCTGCTTTCCATTAGAACAATATGCTGGGAAATCCCGTTACTTCCATAGAAATAAAGAGTGAATTAAAATTTAAATATGCAAACAACTTTAATGCTCTCCCTTGTTTACCTTAAAAGTGCTCTACTATTTCCAAAGGTAAAGAATTGAAAGAAACACTTATTTCAATATTATTTCTTTATTTAGGAGAAATAACAAATTGAATTCACTAAACTGCTCTGTTTTATTTGTGCAGTTACCGAGTCTACGTATTTCTTCATTTTTGCAAGTCTTTCTTTTCCGGATCGTAATTTAAAATGTACTAGATTCTTTCACAAGAAAAGAATGCTGAACAATAAATTTAGAATTCAAGACTTTACGATTAGCTACTCTCTGAATAGAACATTTCTTTGTTAATAATAAAAACAGCGTTCCTTAGCATCAATTTAGTTTTATATGATAAATATTGACATTCAGTTTTATATGGTTATGTTTTAAACAATAAGTTATTCTGGTTTTTTGTATTTTTTAGGTACGTCACATAACTATTGAAACTGACAGGAAAACAGCAAGCTATTACTGCAGGTAACAAATTGGTTTAATTCCCTCAAAGTTCTATTATGTAAAGTGTTCTCGCAGTGTTCTTATAGGATGCTCTTTATTATATAATTTTCTTATATGATGCTCAGAGGGTTTCCAGACATGGTAATGCCACGGATCAGTGTATCTCATCGATAATTTCTAGAGCCATAAATATAAATAGTAGTGAAATGGGAAAGAGAGGGGATGTGACATAATCGATCTTTCAAGGAAGAGTATTTCTTCAACGCCATCAAGAAAGTGCAATTCCTTTCATTGAAAGATTCACGTTTACCTCAATAATTGTTAGAATCTCTTTTTGCTTTAGGGAAAAGTATCGATTTTATACTTTAAATGAGAACAGATTGCATTTAAACATAAAATGTCGTGTATTTTAAAGCATTAATTTAATATTGTAAATTTAGTATGTTGGTAGAAGTATTAAATATATTTTAGGGGTTTTAATCAAAATATATATTAGCAATACATACTATAGATAAGTGGTTCTCAATGGGAGTGATACTGCCCCCCGGAGAGGGGGGACGATGATGGGGGTAGTGAACTTGTTTTGGGCTGTAAGGCAGCAATGAGACGGTTTTGGCTTTCAAACATAATTTTTAAAATACTAAATGTATTTATTATATTAATTAATTAATTTACACGATTTTTACCAGTAATAAAACAAACTTACAGGGTGGTTCTAGAACCAGTTTTTTTTAAATTATCTATGTTTTACGGGAAATTGGGCCAACATTCAGAAAAATATATTTAATCAACAACATCCGTTTGGTTTTCTTTGGAGGACTAAGGTGTACTCTAAGGTGCAAAATAAGGGCTATTGAGACCGGGACTTACTATATAAAGCCGATTCCGAACATCTATGCCCCAATGGAATTCAAACCGTGAACTCCGGAGCCGAAGGTCAGCGCCCGTAACTTTTCGGTAACAGCATTCGTTTAACCCCTTCCCTGTTTTGACCGTAGGCCGTGCGGGCACAGCTTTCGGGCCTTTACTGATTTGCCCGTAAGGCGTACAGCCAATCTGATTTCTATTTCGCTTGCACTGTTTTGGCCCTATTTTTTCCAATTTTAGTAACAAATTATTCGTATGGATGGCGATAGTTGTCCAGTAAATGATAGTTTGCAGTTTATTCAATTTTCTACTCTGATTGGTTCAAAAGCGTGGGTTTTTTCGCATGTTTTGTATCAGATAACGAATTATTCTCTTTCAGTGTATAGCTTTCTGGTTATATTTTACTAACCGCCTGATAATTGTATTGATGTAAGAGTTGAATTATATATTTTTACTTTTAAATAATGGATAATTCAGAGCATATGGAGAGAATTTCTTGTGATTCGAACTGTGACTGGGAATCAGAAACTGAATTATCTGTAAATAATAGTAGCGAAAGTTTACTAGATGACCTGGATATTAGTGACTCTGATAGTAGTACAGATGGAATCAGTCAAGCAAGACAATTTGAAATTAATTGTGATAATCCTTCTGATCCGCCGATATTTGCTTTCACTGGAATTCCAAAAATTAACTTGGATATCGATGAGACTACAGGTAAACTTCAGTTCTATGATGCTTTCATAGAAAGAAAAAAATTGTAATAAATGCTTAAAAATCTTATAAATGTTAATTTTAATAACATATATTTACTTAAAAATGTAAAATGAACAAAAAATGGAATATAAAAAATGTGACATTTTTACTGAATACTGAAAAAAAAATAAAACTGTCAAAGTGTTAAATGAGAACAGATTGCATTTAAACATAAAATGACGTGCATTATAGAGCATTACCTGTAAATTTAGTATGTTGGTAGTGGTATAAACATATTTTTTTTGTTTTTTAATCAAAATACTCATTAGTTATACATATTATAGATAAGTGGTTCTCAATGGGAGATATACTGCCCCACAATGGGCGGTGGGATGATGCTGTGGAGCAGTGAACTTGTGTCGCGGGGTAGGGTGGCAATGGGAGCAGGTTTTAGCTTTCAAACATAATTTTAAAAGTATAAATAAATTTATTACATTAATTGTTTAATTGACTCACCATAAATATTCCCGTATAAAAAATTAAAAATCGCATCAATTTTTCATATCAATCAATCACCTTATTAATCATATTTATTACTAAGACACGCTGAAGCGATCAATAATACCAGTAATAAAATGAACTAACACAGTGGTTCTAGAGCCAGTTATTTTTATTCCCTATGTTCTGCTTGAAATTGGGCTAACATTCTTAAAAATACATTTAATCAACAACATTCGTTTGGTTTTATTTGCAGGACTACGGTGCACTCTTTTGCAAAATAAGGGCTTTTGAGACTGGGACATACGACTTCAAGCAGATTCCGAACATCTACGCCAAAAGGGAATTCAAATCCACGATCTACGGAACCCAAATTCAGCGCCATAACCATTCGGCCGTGCATTATTTTAAGGATTGCTTCAGCGTGTCTCAGTAAGAAACTTAATGGATGATGTGATTGATTGATATGAAAAATTGATATTATTTGTAATTATAATGAAGAAAATTTCTCAAACATTTTTCTCTTTTAATTGAGTATTTCTACCTTTTACTTTAAATTACTAAATTTTGAGAGGGGACGTTTGACACAATTTGGCTCCATAGGGGAGGGTAGCTCAAAAAAAGGTTGCGAATCACTGATATAGATGATGCAATGAGATATTCAAGATATCTCAATATATATTGTATAATGCATATTTTGTACTGGATAAATTCCAGAGCCATAAGAATATAGTTTATTATATAGTTAATATAGTTTATTACGACAATGACTTTGTTCAAAATTATCAACAAAATATAATTATCTCGAGCCATATATTTCGTTTACCTAAATGATTGTAAGAATGTATTGTTTATTTGTGGTTTAGAGAAAACTATCAAATATATGCTTGAAATTAACACACATTGTATTTAAGCATAAAAATTGAATTTAAGTAAATTTTATTATAGAGAATTAAATTAATATTGTAAGTTTGGTATATTGACATAAATATATACTGAAATACTTTTTAGGATTTTTTTAATCAGCATACACAATTTAAATATAGCTGTAAATAACAAGATATGATATAGGATAATCCTTAAGATACCCTCAAAATATATTCTAAATAGGAGATTTTGTAGATCAGAATTTCCAGATTCATAAGTGATCTTTTGTCCACAATCTCTTTTTCAAATGTATCAACGAAATACAACTATCTCCAATCATATATTTAATTTTACCTCAATAACTATTAAGGTAATAAGTCTTTCTTCTTTTTATGCGATTTTATTTCTTGAAAACTATTCAAATTGCATTGAAAACTGAAAGGCATTTGGTTGTAAGTTAAAAAAGTCCGAATATCTTACAAATAATTTTCTAATAATTTAATTTGTTATTTAGATATTTTATATTCTCTACAAACTATCACATACTTTAATTTAGACTTAAAATAGACAATAATATCAGAAAATATTTCAAGTTTATGAAATTCCTTACATGTTGCCATTATATGTTGTAGCTTTAGTGGATTATAATTTTCCTAGACATATATAATAAAAAAATAGAATGAGATGGAAAAGACACATAATCGATCTCCTTAAGACACATTCTTTCTTCAAAGCTATCAACAAAGTGCATTTGTGTCTATTGAAAGATTCCGTTTACCTCGATAATTGTTAGGATTTCTTTATTTACTGTTTTATGCCTTAGGGAAAAGTATCGAAGTTATAAGACCAATAAGAACATATTCTATTTTAGGATAAATAAAACATCGTAGATAATCCTACATAATATTGCCCTAAAAGTATATTTCTGAGATTTGTTTTAATATTTGTTGTAAACGTAAGAATTTTAATTGGTAAATTCAAAAGCAAAAAAAAAAAAAAAAAAAAAAAAGGATACCCACCTTTGAGAGCCATGTAATTTATTGCATCACACAGGTTTGGCAAGATAACAATTTGGGATTTCATGTATGAGATATCTGTAGTACTCATTTATTATTTTGTTTTATATTTCACTCTTTTATTAAATCCAGTAATGCAACTAAGTTTTTCAAATAGCTTCATGATTTACGCCTAAGGTAAAAGTATCGAAGTAATAAGACCAATAAGGACATGTTCTATTTTAGGATAAATAAAACATCGTAGACTATCCTATATAATATTACTCTAAAAGTTTCTTTAATATCTTAGATTTCTTTTAATATTTGTTTATGAATACTAATTGGTTAATTCAAAAGCAAAAAAATAATAATAAGGATGCATTTGAGAGCTTCTTAATTTATTGCATCACATAGGTTTGGCAAGATAACAATTTTTGAATTCATGTATGACATATCTGTAGTAGTCATTTATTATTTTGAGGTATATGTTACTCTTGTAATAAATTCAGTAATGCAACTAACTTTTTTGAAATATCCCCATGTTTTGTGATTTAGGAAAAAGTATAGAAGTTATAATACTAATAAAAACATATTTTATTTTAGAATAAATAAAACATTGTAGACTATCCTATATAATATTACACTAAAAGTTTTTTTTTTATTTCTTAGACTTCTTTTAATCTTTGTTATAAACATACGCATTTTAATTCGTTAATTCAAAAGCAAAACATATAAGGACACCTTTGATAGCCATGTAATTTATTGCATCACACAGGTTTGGCAAGATAACAATTTTTGATTTCATGTATTAGCTATCTCTAGTAGTAATTTATCATTTTGTGGTATATGTTAGTTAGTCTTATATTAAATTCAGTAATGAAACTAACTTTTTTAAATAGCTCCATGTTACTAAAAATACTAAATTAGAAGATATTTCATTCAAGTTTAATCTATTATTCAATCTTTGGCTGTCGAATATATATTTTAATTCACTCTAAGCAAAATTTTCAGTACGGATTTATTTAAAATTTAAAGAATACTGCTCAACATTTATAGTTTTAAGATTCCGTATTAAAACGAATAATTAATAGGTAATAGGCAACGAAGAGGTATGCTAAAGTTATGTTTAGCATATTAGTATAAATAAACTACATTTATACTACTGTGCTAAAAATAACTTTAACAACGTGAATGAAATACATTTATAATTTCAATGCATAGTTTTTAAATAGATGCATCAAAATGCAAAAATGGCAAAAATAGCATGCAAATATTTTATTGAAATAACTATATTTCATGTAGTCGACAAAACAATAATCCTTATAACCGTATGTAATTCATAATAATTGCAATATAACTAAGATTCGAAACAGTGGTACTTACTTCTCTAATTTTTTTCAGAATAAAACTTGATTATAGTATGGAAATATAAAAAAAATCTTTTTATAATACTCATACGACAAAGGAAAAAAATAATTATATTTCCCATAAAAAATTATAAATGAAATATTTCAATTTTAAAAAGTTATGCAAGTAATGAAACTAACTTTTTCAAATAGCTCCATGTTACTAAAAATACTAAATTAGAAGATATTTCATTCAAGTTTAATCTATTATTCAATCTTTGGCTTTCGAATATATATTTTAATTCACTCTAAGCAAAATTTTCAGTACGGATTTATTTAAAATTTAAAGAATACTGCTCAACATTTATAGTTTTAAGATTCCGTATTAAAACGAATAATTAATAGGTAATAGGCAACGAAGAGGTATGCTAAAGTTATGTTTAGCATATTAGTATAAATAAACTACATTTATACTACTGTGCTAAAAATAACTTTAACAACGTGAATGAAAGACATTTATAATTTCAATGCATAGTTTTTAAATAGATGCATCAAAATGCAAAAATGGCAAAAATAGCATGCAAATATTTTATTGAAATAACTATATTTCATGTAGTCGACAAAACAATAATCCTTATAACCGTATGTAATTCATAATAATTGCAATATAACTAAGATTCGAAACAGTGGTACGTACTTCTCTAATTTTTTTCAGAATAAAACTTGATTATAGTATGGAAATATAAAAAAAAATCTTTTTATAGTACTCATACGACAAAGGAAAAAAATAATTATATTTCCCATAAAAAATTATAAATGAAATATTTCAATTTTAAAAATATATTCAAACTGACATTTTAACAAAAGTAATGTGAAAATAAATACAAAGTAAAATAAGAAACAAAATAAATGTCAACAAAGCTATATTTTTATAAAAGAAATTTTAAAAGGAAAAAAAATATTTCTACAAAATAAACAAATTTCTTTCCTTTATAGAATACTAAACTAACAAGTTCTACAATAAAATGCGAGTGCCATTCGTATAATTTTTGAAAACATATAATTTTAATTTTTTTTAAATATTAAGTACTATATCTGTAATTGAAAGAAAAGTTCATAAATTTTATATTGTCTGACAATTACTTTGAAAGAAAGTGTTTTTCTCATTGTTCAAATCTCTTTTTCGTAAAGTAATAACTCAATTTTTTTTAACTTTATTTAAATTATTTGTTAGAGTATTTCCTTTTCCTTTCGTTTTTTCTTCCAGAACTTTTGATAATTAAAAGGCTTCATTAGACGAATTTTTTTTACATTCCAGACATATATGAAGAAATGCGTTTTCTGTAAAAAGAATGTCCTTATTTCTTAAAACATTCAAAACAAAATGGTTTTCCAATTTCAAGATATTATATTACAGAAGAATGTTATTGCACAACATATATATGAATTTGTGTTTAAAGTAATTTGTCATTTTAGTTTTTATATAAACTGTCACATTATATTATAATAATTTGATTTTATATAACATGAATATATTAAGTATTTTAGGCATGTATATATTAAGTATTTTAATATATACGATAGTGTGTTACCCATTTTACTGAGGGGTACCTAAAGAGGTAAACAACATTACTTTTTACTTAAAGAAAAAAGAAATGCATCCAAACTTGATAATCAACCCCAAGACAAAGGCAGGGATTTGGGAAAATATAACCACTATGTATTTTATATAAACATTATTGTATATATTATTATCTTATTGTATCATTGTATTTTATTATATTATTGTATTATTGTATATTATTATATTATTGTATAATTGTATATTATTAAATTATTGTATATTATTATACTATTGTATTATTATATATTATTATATTATTGAATATTATTATATTATTTTATATAACCTCTATGTATACGGAAATTCAGTGAATGATATATACGGGGAGCAATACGTTTATTTCATGAAAAAATTCCGGAGTGTAAGATAAAATTTTTTTTATTAATGACTTACGATACTCCATTAACTACCAGACTCTTTAATCAGTGTTGTCGAACGATAAACAAATGCTCAGAGTACTGATGTACGGCACCGTACTTTGTCGTTTTGGATACCATAAATATTCGGAATCGACTATAAGCTATAGGTCCTAGTCCTCTTGCTGCAAAGAATTAGACTGTGATGCTCCAAACCCAGCCTTTAAGTATTGTATAATATTGAAACAGTACATTCTGTAGAGTATATAAATTATTCATAACATCCTAAATTAAAATTTACCTTCGTTCTGATCTTTCTTAATTCAGAGTGAAAAAATGTTTTATTATTTGTTTAAAAGTTTAAACTTTTTATAATTTTTAAAACATTTTATACGAAATAAGTTTCATTAATACATTATAAGATCTACCTAATAGCAATATTCAAAAAATTTCAGGAAACCGTAAGGGTCTACTTAAGAACTGGATTCCCCTTGGCAAATTTGGTGAAAATATAGTCTATATTTACTAAAACACAAAGGTAATCCATACAAACATTGTATTTCTTGCATTTTCTGGCGACTTTCATTAATGCACAGTGACCCATTGAAACAGAATTATATACTCTTACTTAATTAAAGAAAATGACTTGAAAACCAGACATTTATATTTATGGTCAATTAATCCCTTTAGAGTTTACAACAGCTCAAAGTATTAAAACTCAGCCATAGTGGACCATTAATGTTTTGTTATACCTAATTTTTTTAAGCATTGCGCACTTTTAATATATAAGAAAAAAATATACATGGAGAGTTGGATGCAAATATCATATAAATTATAATATAGATGTAGATTGTTTGAACTCGGTGAGATCAGGAGAAAATGTTAGACGATCATACTTAAACTATTATCCTCAAGTTGGTGGGGAAACCCAGTTCTTCAGTCAATCCTAAAATTTATCTTCGTTCCAACCAGTCTTAATTCAGACTGAAGAAATTGTCAGTCTCATACGACATTTAATGCAGAGTGGCAAGTATGGTGAGTGAAGAGTGAAACCATTAAAAACATGCCATTTATTTAAATGAATCAACAATTAATAACATTATACATTGCTCCACGAGCAATAAAAATAAGACTATCGTGAAACCCACACAGGGAATCAAAAGAACAACCGTCAGAGTCAGCACACAGAAAACTGCAATTGTTTAAATACAACTGGGCTGACCACATACACGTGTAAATTTGCATAAAGTTTTAAAATAAAAAGATATACAAAACTTAAAATACACACACAGTAACTAAATAAAGAAAATATAATTACAAATGATGACTAGACATTTGAAACCGTTTACAATCTTAAAGTGTCGAAAATTGGATATAATCAGACCAATACTTAACCGCTGGTTAAGTCCAAGTCATCCTAACAAAAATGCTTTTTTATTTATTTAAGAGTTTAATCTTTTAATAATTTTTAAAATATTTTATACGAAATAAGTTTTGTTATTACATTGAAAAAATCTACCTAATAGCAATTTTTAAAAATTGATAAAAAGCCGTGATTATAATGTAAAAAAGGAAAAATCTTTCAATTTTCATTCAATATTTAAATATATTTATGAGATTGATATCAGGAGTAATTTTTTGTAAGGATATTAAGAATGACTTATATTTTGCTTAACATTTACAGTATAAATTTTAAATATAGGAAACGATAAATATTTTATTCTCCTTTTTTCCTTTATAATAAGTGAAGTTGAATAACGTTTAATAATACATCTGGTATTGAATAACAAAATTTTTGTAGCAACATGGAAATATTTAAATTAATATGATGTAATTAATTAATTAAAATTAATAACATTACATTATTAGTTCTTTAAAGGTAATTAGATCCTGGTTATAAAATATTTCAATAAGAAGTAGTAATACAGGGAACAAAATATCTTGCTTCTACGTAAGTATTCTAACTTCTAAAATAACATGTTAAAAATTTTGTGTTTAGCTATTTGCAACAATAGCAAGACAGCTTCGTATACTAGTCATGCACATTATATTAAAATCTATGAGAGAAAATCAGGTATCATGTCATATTTTAAGCATGCAAACTATTGCTCTCGGTTAATGACGAAGGTCAGAATATTGGTGATTTATGATTTCCTGGTTACCATAATCATTAATATGAACATAAAGAGAATAACTATATGAGGTAATTAATTAAAGAGTTTGCGTGAAATTACCCTTTTTATCTTTGTAATTTTATTTCCTAACAGCAAAATGTTTCTTTAAAATCGTTCCAATCAATCTTAATTCGGAGTGAAAAAATGCTTTTTTATTTCTTTAAAAGTTTAAACATTATATAATTTTAAAAATATTTTATACGAAATAAGTTTCATTAATACCTTAAAAAATTTACCTAATAGCAATTTTCAAAAATTAATAATAAGTCGTGATTATAAAGTAAAAAAGAAAAAAAAAAGCTTTATCGTTTCCTATATTTAAAAAATTATACCGTAAGCGTTACGAAAAATATAAGTCATTCCTAATTACAATTTTAAAAAAATTAATAAGAAGCCATGATTATAAAGGAAAAAAGAAAACAAACTTTATCGTTTGCTATATTTAAGATTTATACCTTAAGGATTATGCAAAATATAAGTCATTCCTAATAGCAATTTTCAAAAATCAATAAGAAGCCGTTGTTAGAAAGTAAAAAAAAGAAAAAACCTTTATCGTTTCCTATATTTAAAATTTATACCATAAGTGTTGCGAAAAAATAAGTCATTCCTGATAGCAATTTTCAAAAATTAATAAGAAGCCGTGATTATAAAGTAGAAAAGAAAAAAAAAGTTTTATCATTTCCTATATTTAAAATTGATTCTGTAAGTGTTACGCAAAATATAAATCATTGCTAATAGCAATTTTCAAAAATTAATAAGAAGCCGTGATTATAAAGTAAAAAAGAAAAAATATATCTGACATTTCCTATATTTAAAATTTATCCAGTAAATGTTAAGCAAAATATAAGTCATTAATAATAGCAATTATCAAAAATTAATAAGAAGTCGTGATTATAAAGTAAAAAATAAAATAATATATCGGACATTTCCTGTATTTAAGATTTATACCGTAAATGTTAAATAAAAAATATAAATCATTCCTAATAGCAATTTCCAAAAATTAATAAGACGCCGTGATTATAAAGTAAAAAAGAAAAAAAAAAGAATTATAGTTTCCTATATTTAAAATTTATCCAGTAAATGTTAAGCAAAATATAAGTCATTAATAATAGCAATTATCAAAAATTAATAAGAAGTCGTGATTATAAAGTAAAAAATAAAATAAGCTTAATCGTTTCCTATATTTGAAATTCATACCATAAATGTTACGCAAAATATAAGTCATTCTTAATATCCTTAAAGAAAATTGCTCCAGATACCAATCTCATAAATATATTTAAGTATTGAATGAAAAACGATCAGTAACTGCTATGCAGGTAGCACATAAGTCTGGATCCTTTCAGGTTTTCAAAATTTTACCCTAACTGACATTTATGTCTCCGGCACGCTACACCAATCCTCCCTCTACTTGGAAGAGGAAGCATTTTTCACTTTTTATATTAAATCTGAACTGAAGCATTTTTCATTGCTGAGAGGTATAAAATCCACCAAATACCGGAAAATGTATGCAAAAGGAAGATGGAAGCATAAAATTGGGCCTCCAATAAAGTGTAAAAGCGCATAGAGGAAAACATCTCGCAGATTTGGGAGATTTATGCTGACAAACTGCTAGATTTAAAGTAAAGTATCAACGTTAAAACCAGCCTTAGAAAACTTATTTATAAAAACTTCAGGAATAGAGTTTTACCGACATATGCTAAATAGATTATTTAAAAGAATTTTTAAGAGATGACTTACTCAGTTTTTATGATGTGATATTTTCTTTGTGATATCGTTTAGCTTGTACAATATTAATAATGAACAATTTTAATTACTGATATATCGCTAATAATATACAGTTTTTATAAAATAAGTAATAAAGAGTGAAACATATTGAACATATACCACTACCCCTTTAGAATTTTTTAGAATACATATAAGTTGTTATTTTTAAGCATTGTATATATTAGCTCAAATCCTGTAATTTGAATTCATCTACAAATTTTTAATTACCGAATGAGTGAAGTTAAGTTATGTTTAATAGTGCATATGGTATAGATGAACATAATTTTTATAGTAACATAGTCTTTTTAAATTAATAAGTTACAATTAATTAATTAAAATTAATAATATTACATTATTTATTTTTTAAAGTTAATTACATGTTGGTTACAAAGTTTTAAGCAAAAGTAATAAGAATATATTAATATATATGTCAATAAGAAGAAGCAAAACAGGAAACGAAATATCTTGCTTCTAAATAAGTAATCTAACTTAAAAAATATGTTGTTAAAATTGTGTTTAGCTATTTGTAAAAATGTCAAGACAGCTTCAGTTAAATGCATAGTAGATATTGACTCAATTCCTGTAATTTAAATTCATCTACAAATTTTTAACTTCATAATAAGTGAAGTTAAATAATGTTTAATAATATATCTGGCATTGATGAACAGAATTTTTATAGTAACACGAGAATATTTAAATTTAAAACATCTAATTAATTTAAATTAATAGCATTACATCATTTGTTGTTAAAGTTAATTAGATGTTGGTTATAAAATTTTTCAATAAAAAGACGTAATACAGGAAA
>CM063511.1:132166208-132168708 GCA_032207245.1 Pardosa pseudoannulata
GTGAATTTCTTTTAGTAGTAAATTCAGTTAAGACTTATGACAGTGATGTCCTTGGTATTCTGTTTTTATCTCCATCTTTTAGGAGTCTTAAATACCCTACAATGTCTATAAACTTGGTTTTCTTACGTGTCGATGATCCAGATATATCCATGAACTCATTTTGGGTTGCAAAACGAAATAGCTGTTAAACGAAAACTTCATTCTTAAAATCTGCATCTTATTACAATGCTGATACAGTGTTATAACATTATATAAAGTATTTGATTCAATTTTTATTATATATTATAAAATAAAAATTGTTGATATAGGTTTAGATAGGATTACATTTTATGTAATACATTTTCAATGAATGTTCTGCTCAATAAAACTTAAACAAGGTAGGATATATATTTTTTTAATATTTAGGCAAATTTTATTTATCTTGTCTCCTTAAGATTTTCAGCAATTTAATTTAGCAAGCACTAAAATTTTCCACTCCAGACTTTTCTTTCCTTCTTAGAAAAATGGGTTTAAAAGCCATGGAAGAGAAAAGAGGCTTAGAATTATATTTATATATATATATATATATATATATATATATATATATATATATATATATATATATATATATATATATATATATATATATATATATGCCACCCATTCTTACCTTGTTCAAAGATAATCTTCCATTATACAGTATACATATACAATTTTCTAGTTGGTAGCTCAATGATAACAAAAGATACTCTTTCGTGGTTTTGTGTAAATATAAATTGGTAAATATTTTAAACTATTTTCCTTTGTTCAAGGTACAGCTACATTCAAAATTGATGTAAATGATAATTTTTCTGTGTAACTGTATTCACATAACTTTTAAGAATACATTTATTTTGATTTAGTTGATACTTTTTACGAATTACAAGAAAATTTAGATACTATCGTAAGCATTAGATGCAAATATATTTAGATGAAAATATGAGAAACACAATGTTTCCTCATAAAGTAAAAGTAATAACTATTTAAGATCCAAAACTGATAGACTTCTGCTGTACGAAATATATAATTGTTAACAATCTTTAATTTAAAAACTGCAAGATCGATTTTTGAAAAATATTGAAGGTATATGGCTGTTAGAAATGAATCTTAATGGTGTCAGATACTATTGAAAGTTTAAATTTTTTAAAGATGTTTAAAGCATTTAGCAGTAATAAATTAATTATGTCCTAGGAAATTTAAACGAGTTTGTAACCATAGTGACCGTCCAAGAAAAGTAATAAACTAAAGAGTTCAACTAAAGTGTCTTGAAGTTTCTTCCCCCTAATCAATTTCTGAAAGTTAAATTTCAGAAAGACCTTAATGTATTTTCTATGCTGTGTTCATATGCATACATATGAAATAATAAATCAATAAACCTAGCAAAAAATTTCATTTTCTATGAGGAAAAGTTGACTTTGTTCACTCAGTTTCTGAACGTCTTAATCATTTTAACTATAAAGTGATATATATCAAATCATTTTTCTTGGTTTGTTTGGTTCGGATAGCTACGGTCTACATTTTTGGTACGAGAATGCGTAAAAAGACAGGGACCTGACGTTGAAAACTGATTCTGCAATTAATGTATTTTCTACCATACGTGGATATGCATACATAGGAAATACAGTCTGTATCGGTTATACGGTCAGCTCCACGGTCCAGAAAAATCAGACCATATTAGGGGAGTGACCGTATATGCGGAACAATACAACCCTATTGTGCATATACCGTGCATTTTCAATCCATAACAGAAGAGCCTTATACACTTTCCCATAAGGTGACAAGAGCTGACGTTTTCTTCCTTGATCACCGATTTCAACTCTTGAGGACCAAAGTTTGACAGCTAAAATGTTGTTTAATGTCGTCCGGGTAATTGAATTTGCTTTGGCGACAGCAGCCTTTGAAAGATTAGATTTTTAAAATTTTTAATTAATTCATTTTTGGCAGTAAATGATAAATTCTTTCTTTTCGCCATTTTCTTTTTTGAAGCCACAAAATTTTCCATTACTTGTTTCGTCCCAATTTCAGGGAGAGTTAACTTCAACTAATACACAGACAAATGTCCACCTCTTGTCGGGGGGGGGGGGCAAGAGAACTGAGAGAGGTGAGAAACTCCGACGATGAGTCGGCACAAATAAGAAAGGGAGAAAGGGAGAAAATAATAAAGGCTTGAAATCAGGGCCTCTCCAATTTTGCACTGATTTCTTAAAAAAAAAACCGAAAAGATATAAAACGGAAACTCGTTGGAAACATAAAACTGACCATATAACCGGTAACAAGAAAAAGAAAATATCTCTATAAGCGGTGCACTTTAACACGTTCCCTATTAAGTTAAACGGAACTTTAAAAAACTGACCTTATAAGCGGAATGACCTTATAAGCGGACAATCATATAACAGGTACTGACTGTACTATATTACTAAACTTAGTAAATAATTCCATTTCAAAAAGGAAAAATAATTTTGGTTGACTCAGTTTTTAAATT
>CM063511.1:132178708-132206208 GCA_032207245.1 Pardosa pseudoannulata
TACATAGGATAATATAAGTAGTAATAAAAAAAGTAAAAAATTGAATGATATGATATGCTTACTTTTAAAGCAGTTAACGGGATACATCACTAAAGTTGATAAATGATATGTTTCTAGTAAGATGGTAAATTAAAATGTACAATTTTATTTCCCCAGTATAAAATGCAAGCTTCCATATAATGAATAGGATATAAAACGAGAAGCTAAAACAAAATAAAATGTTAAAACTTGAATGATATGATATGCTAACTTTTATTACAGTCAAAGTGATACATTACTAAAGTTGATAACGGATTTGCTTCTAGTTAAAATGGTAGATTAAAATGTACAAATTTATTTCCCCAGTATAAAAATGCATGCTTCCATATAATGAATAGGATATAATATAAGTAGCAAAAACAAAAAAAAAGTAAAAAATGGAATGATATAATATGCTTAATTTTAGTGTAGTTAAAGTGATACATCGCTGAAGTTGATAACGGATTTGTTTCTAGTAAGATGGTAGATTAAAATGTATAAATTTATTTCCCCAGTATAAAAATGTATGCTTCCATATAATGAATAGACTATAATATAAGTAACAAAAAAAACGTAAAAAAGTTGAATGATATGATATGCTTACTTTTAGTACAGTCAAAGATATACATCACTATAACGGATTTGCTTCCAGTAAGATGGTGGATTAAAATGTAAAAACTTATTTCCCCAGTATAAAAATGCCGTTAATACAACATCCGAAATACCCTGATAAAACTATTTGAAGTATATTATTTTCTTGTTAAGAGACTTATAATTTCCCTTATTCTATTGTATTTTTTTTCTACTATAGATAATTAACACTTTTCTGTCAAAATATTTTAGTTTTTCTAACAGCTTCACTATATTCTTTGTTTGCTATTATTGAGCTTTGATATTTCTACAATATCCGAGACAAAATACAGACTATATTATATACAAGGTTTTATTATATACAAGAAATTAAGATTAATTATTTGATCAGATGTGTATGAATCAGATGTGTATGATATATTTATGAAGAGCCGTATGCTTCTAAAAGGTTGCTTTGAAAATTAAGAAGTTTAGAGCGTTTTCCTAATAAAAATTCGGAATATTAAAAAGGTATATTGTACCTTCATATTGTACCTCCCATACCTATTGGCAAGTGAAACCTCACATTACAGACTATATGCTATCTGTAGCCTTCAATTATCGTATATAACTAAGAATATTATTATTCTTTTAAAATATTTAATTTTAGCTTTCTCTAGAGGTCATATTAGTTTAGAGCTTTTTCCCGAATAAGATTCGGAATATTGAAAAGGTATACCGTACATTCTAATAACTATTTCCAACTGAAATTCAGACTATTAATCATTGACATTACAGTCTATTATCCCTCTGTAGCATTTAATTATCGTATATAACTAAAAATATTATTATTTTTATTAAAATATTTAATTTTAGCTTTCTCTACAGGTCATATTAGTTTAGAGCTTTTACCCAATTAAATTTCGGAAAATTGAAAATGTATACTGTACCTTCATATACCTATTGGCATGCGAAACCTCACATTACAGAATATAAGCTATTCGTAGCATTCAATTATCGTATATAACTAAAAATATTATTATTCTTTTAAAAATATTTAATTTTAGCTTTCTCTATAGGTCATATTATATGAAATATTTTAGCTTCAAATCTGAAAATGTATAATAAAAATATATAATCTGATTATAACACGACATATAGACTTTTCATTTATTAGTTACTCTAATAAATTCAACCAAGTTTTTGAGTAAAACTTACATAGTAACATAAGATTTTAATCAAATTTTTATGTTAAAAGTATAAAAATCTTCTTAAGATTTAAAAGAGTTTTTTAAAGTACATTAATATTATTAAAAGATCTATATTATTTTTTACTGTAATGCAGTTTATAATTTTCAAAATCATAATTTTTTTCTCTCTCATAAAATAAAATTTTATCTTTTCAATAAACATTAATTTTCGTTTTCACTATGGGTAGACCATTCAATTTTCAATGTAACTGATAAGATGTAAAATATTTATTTATGAGGGATAAAACAGGAAATTTAAGCTTCGGTATCACATGATGCGCGTAGGCTGAATGTATAAGGAATATTAAAAATTGCTGTCAATATCTAAGACTAAAGAAACATGGTTTTATTTTTCAAAACAACAATCGAGTATGAATATTAATAATTTGTTGGATTGAAAATATAAAAGAAAAATCGGTTTATGATATTACCTACGGGAATTCAAAAAGAAGACTTTCAAAAACTTCTTTAGTCAAAATTTTCTTCCTATATCTTATATTAAAGACAAATATTTTAGGAACGTATAGAAGCTTTAAAGCCTAAAGCTTTTTCTCGAACTCTGTTATTAGAGTGCATTGAAACATTTATAGATACTCAAATGAAATAAAAGGATTAACGTGATACAAAAAATATAAAAGTATTTTGCTTAGCTGTGAAAGCTTTTAAAGTAGAGAAGCATAAAACATTTACTTGAGATATTTTCATTTTAGGCACCATGATGTATATAGTCAGACATGATAATCCATTTATTTTGCTAAAATAGTGTTAAAGTTTAAGCTCATGTACAATTATTACACTGTAGAGACATTTATAAAATATGAGAAATTCAACTGTATATACATAAATATTTTAGCAAATATCTTTTCGCTATCAATGCTTATTTTTCATTGAAAATATGCATTCCTATCAACTAAATTATTATTATTGAACCCTTTGCCAACCCTTGAAGTGTGTGACCATGAGTCACCATGCTTGTATAAAAGTAACTACACCAAAATGGAAATACGAATACGAATTTGGACTATGATTAACCTGCTGTTAACATATTAGTATATGTAGTAAGTTTTATACATTTTTATAGCCATTAAAAATGTTTTAAGTTTCCCCAAAAATGGCCTTAAAAGAAATTTGTTAAAAAATGTCTGTATAAGTATGGCCTTGTAAGTAAACTATAATTCTACGTGCATGAAACTGAATAAAAAAATTAGAGGTTGTCGTTTTACCTCTTTATATTCTGAATTAACGTACCATCAATTGTCTCTAGACTATAAGCTATCCGTAGCATTCAATTATCCTATATAACTAAGAATATTATTATTCTTTTAAAAATATTTAGTTTTAGCTCTCTTTACAGGTCATATCACATGAAATTATTTAGCTGCAAATATGTTAATACATAAGAAAAATACATAATCTGATTATAACCCGACATACAGACTTTTCATTTATTATTTACTCTGATAAATTCAACCAAGTTTTGGCTTACAACATACATAGTAACATAAGATTGTAGTCAACTTTAGAAGTATAAACGTATTCCTAAAATTTTAAACTGTATATTCAAGTAAAGTAATTTTATTAAACGATCTATATATTTTTTTACTGTAAATTACTCTATAATTTTCATCATCATACTTTTCTTCTCTTTCGTGAAATAATCTTTTATCTTTTCACTATTTATTAATTTTCGTTTTGATTATGGGTAGACCTTTCTATTTTTAATGTAACTGAGAAGATGTAAAATAATCTATTTATAAGGGCTAAAACCGGAAAATTAAACTTCGGTATAAGATGATACGCGTAGGCTGAATGGATACAAAATATTAAAAATAGCTGTCAATATCTAAGACTAAAGAAACATGGTTTTATTTTTCAAAACAATAAAGCGAGTATGAATATTAATAATTTGTTGTGCCAAAAATATAAAAGAAAAGTCGGTTTATGATATTACCTACGGGAATTCAAAAAGAAGACTTTCAAAAACTTCTTTAGTTAAAATTTTCTTCCTATATCTTATATTAAAGACATAAATATTTTAGGAACGTCTAGAAGCTTTAAAGCCTAAAGCTTTTTCTCGAACTTTGTTATTAGAGTGCACTGAAACATTTATAGATACTCAAATGAAATAAAAGGATTAACGTGGTACAATAATATAAAAGTATTTTGTTTAGCTGTGAAAGCTTTTAAAGTAGAGAAGCATAAAAAATTTACTTGAGATATTTTCATTTTAGGCACCATAATGTATATAGTCAGACATGATAATCCATTTATTTTGCTAAAATAGTGTTAACGTTTAAGCTCATGTACAATTATTATACTGTAGAGACATTTATAAACAAATAATAAATTCAACTGTATATACATAAATATATTAGCAAATTACTTTTAGCTTTTAATGTTTATTTTTCTTTGAAAATATACATCCCTATCAACTAAATTATTATTATTGAACCCTGTGTGAACATTTGAAGTGTGACCTTGAGTCACCATGCTTGTATAAAAGTAACTACACTCAAATGGAAATTCGACCACGAATTTTGACTATGATTCACCTGCTGTTAAATGGTTTCAAATAATATGACTGTAGTGAAAGCTAAAATTAAATATTTTTAAAAGAACAATAATATTCTTATTTATATACGATAATTTACTGCTACAAGTAGCTTATAGTCTGTAATATGAGGTTTCAGTTTATATTAGTTATATAAAGGTGCAGTATACCTTTTCAATAATCCAAATTTTAATCGGGAAAAAGCTCTAAAATTTTTTTTTCAATGCAACCGTTTAGTAGTAAACGGCTCTTCATAAATTTTATATACACATCTCATCAAATAATTAATATTAATTTCTTGTATATAATAAAATCTTGTATATAATATCTTGTACATTTAATCTCGGATTACGTGGAAATATCAAAGCACAGTAATAGCAAACAAAAACACATAGAGAACTTGTTAGCAAAACTAAAATATTTTGACAAAAAAGTGTTAAATATTTCTATTAGAAAAAATAAATATAATAGAAAAAGGGAAAATTATAAAATAGAAAAAAATATACTACAAATCTCTTAATAAGCAAATAATTTTATCTGGGTATTTCGGATGCTGTATTAACTGCATTTTTACACTGGGGAAATAAGATTGTACATTTTAATCTATCATCTTACTAGAAGCAAATCCGTTATCAACTTTAGTGATATATTACTTTCACTGTACTAAAAGTCAGCATATAATATCATTCAATTTAAAAAATTTTTGTTTGTTTGTTTTGGCTACTGACGTATTAGTGCAATTTGTGAGTTTTATATACTTTTATAGCTATTTGAAATATTTCAAATTGCTCAAAAAATGGCCTTAAAAGAAATTTGTTAAAAAATGTTTGCATAAGTATGGCCTTATAAGGAAAATGTAATTCTACACGCATGAAACTGAATAAAAAAATAGAGGATGTACTTTTAAACTTTTATATCCTCAATTAATTTACCATCAACTTTCTTACTGCATTTTTGCATCATTAGATAAGTTTTAAGAGAATAGTCATAGAAAAAAGGAATTTAATTTTTACTGTATTCTAGTAGTTAATTTTGAAGTTGGTGTTTTCTAGTACCAACATTTAGTTTTGAATCTATGATAGAAAATAAAATATTGAATTATGAATAAAACAAATGAAATGAATATTTCCGAAGTATATAAATCTCTAAAAAATAATAGTAAGAAAAATTAATATAACCAAAATTTAGTAGTAAATTTAGTGGCAATAAACCACTAAATTTACTCAATTGAATAACATGTGTATTACGTCTACCACAAAATGACCTTCGAATGCAGCATGCCAATTGTAAAACCCATACTATGCGAATAAAAGATTCCTGATTGGTACTGTCATTTCTTTTCTGCTGTAGGAACTGCATCATCCATGTCCTTTTGAGTACTGTCAGGAAAAATAGCTTTATTAGGAATATAGAGGTGTTGTACCGTCAGGATAAAAAGGGTTAAAAGAATGGAGTTAAGAAACTAAGTTTTTAAAGAACCATGACTGAAATAACAGTCTAACTTATCACACTGTTTTTAATCACTTGAAAATGGACACATCCATATTAATCATGTGATGGAAATTTATGAGAAGAGCATGAATTCTTTCAAAGGGTACAACTCATGCAGACTAAATGATGTCAAATAGAATTAAAAAAAAATTAGCTTAGGTGCTTTATATAGTTTGATAGTAATATGTCAGTACTGCAAAGAGCATAATTAGCCTAAACTAGCCAAGTAAATCTTTAACCCTTAAAAAAAACTAGTTTATTTCGGAAAAACTGGTAAAAATGGTAGATTTTCTTTTACAGAAAACGAATATATACTTATGGTGTAAGTAACGTTTACAATTTCATTTAGGGTAAAAATGTAAAATAAAATCTTAAACATACAGAGAAATAAACGTTTTGATTACATACTTATTTTAAATGTTGCCCATTCAAGAAAGGCGTTAAGGGGTTTAACGATAAAAGATTCATTTAACTCAAACTATAATCTTAAACTAAATGTAAATATCACATTATTAAAAACTTTAGAGGTTAGACTATTCCTTTTTTTTAAATTTTAATTATTTTGCTTTACCAAAACATAGTTTAGTGAGACTTTATTTGTTCTTTTTTTTTGTTTTAGTCTGGATTTAGGATCTAGTAGAATAATCAGAGTAGGTAGAGATTTTAAGCATTTAAATTGCTCTATTATACGCTATGAACCATCTATTACTCTATCATTTTGGCAAATTAAATGAATTAAGATGTAAGATTCAATGTTGGCTAACAACGATATATATATATATTTTTTATTAAATGATAAAGTAGAATGCAGAGAACATTTGATGATAAATGCGATATGATGATATCAAATCAAACTTATAATTCTTTACTGATAGTTGCAAACAGCCCATATTGGAAAAATAACATATTTGGAAGACTTTCATATTCTTATTTGATATCATTCTAAAAACTACTAAACCTTTAACTTTACCCCAATACTGTTCAAGATTTAAAAGCGATAAATTTCTAGAATGATTATATTTTTATAAACAAATGTAAGAATAATAGAAAGAAACATATATAAATATCTGGAATTTTTTGTATCTCTCTATTTGAGAAAAATTAAAAAGAAAGTGTTCTACTTAATGAAAGTGTATATGCTCCAGTTTTTAGTAAAATATTATTTTGAATAAAATTTTCAGGTTTGGTTTGAACTGTATTGTAGTGCTACGATCTACTTTTTTGTAACACTGGGGCTAATGAGACAGGGACTAACTGATTAAAGCCGATTCCGAGCGGCTAGGACCATCCATGCCACAGTGGGATTCGAACCCACGAACACCGATACCGAAGGCCAACGCTCTAACCATTCTGGCAGCGCTCACCCAATTAAATTTAAAAGTGTGTTCCCATATTGCAAAATTGTCGGTCATGTGGTTTATAAATTTTATGTTTTGAAAACATTATGTATTATCTTGACTTCATTGCTCTATTGCAAAGTTACCATTACATTTTTTACAAGTCAAGTACGTGGGCCAGAGGCCTCACGAATTAAGAAGGATCCTTCTTTCTGTTAAGGATCACCATTAGAGTGAAAGAAAGAGGTAGCTAAATTGATCCCTGTAATTTTAGAAGCAAGGACCAAGCCATATGTGCAGACTTTGCCTGTCACCCTTAGAGATATCTTTTGAAAACTGGAAGGACATTGTGACCATGGATCTATTTTACGTTTCCTAATCACCATGAACACCATGAATTAGGCTAGTTTGAGCTCCGAAACCATAACCTTTCAGTAACAAGTCAGTTGCATTAGTCGACTGAGTTACAACAACTTTGAGAAAAAGGATAAATTTTAATATAATAAATTTGAGATATTTCTAAAACATTACCTTAATATTATAATTAATTATATTAAGAGCCCATAAAAGTTTACGCCCTCATTATACATAAATTGTATCAGTTCTAAAGCATTTTCTGTATCAGCGTGCCTTAAAGACAAGATTCCCTTACAAAATCTATGCTTCTGAAAAGAGTGTGAGAAATGGACTTCTCTTATGTAGTGACATAGGTGTTATTTTCCCCGGGGCCGCGATGTCTAGACTTTTGTGTCCTACAGTAGCGAAACAACAGGACAGACAACCGGGTGCCTAAACTGACAGCCAGAAATATGATCGTCTGAACCAATATTTTTCATAGGAATGCCGCAACGTTGGATCTTTCGCCGACACGAAATTCCGAAGACTCTTGGGTTTGCCGCCGGTGATTATCTAGCCCTGACCAATCAATTTGGTTGAAGGTGAGATCATCGCCAGATGATCCAATGATGAAATTGTGCGTGAGGTCCCCTCTCTTAGAGGCCCCTCCCTTAAAAAAGAGACGAGATAACATTTTTTAAAGAAGTAGTAAGGTAGCTAACAGCAGATAATTCGAAGGTCGCCTTTACTAGTCTCTCCATCTAATAGTTTTCTTAGCAAAAATCCCACCTTGGTATAAATTTCTTTCTGAGACTGTTAATGATACCCTGTGTCTTGGGATTTCTTTTAATTCGATCCTCTTCAGGATTGGTCGTATATTCCTCCTACGAATTCTGACTTCGTTTTTATCTTCTTCGAAGATACCAATTGCTACTTCAAACACTCTCTAATTGAGTGTACACTCTACATAGTTACTTCCGAGAACTATTCTGCGAAGATTCCCCTATGTTTTCTTAGCTATCAAACCTATCGACAGAGGCATTTACTGTACGCGTCTTCTGAGGTCTAGGTCTATTGTATCATATACTGGTGAACTGTAATTATATTTAGGTTCATATAGAAATTTGCATATAGCTGTGAGGTGTAAATAAAACATTTAATCAAGAAACCCCTGCTTCTTCATTGTGTCACCTGAAACAAAGATCGGATAGTTTATAGTATATTTAGATAAAAAAAACTTTTATATTTTAAAACTACCTACAGAATATTTGTATAATAAAGTGAAATATTTATCAAGCATTATTGTTCTTGCCAATTTTCGATGAGCAGATTATGTATGCAATGTCATTTAAACAGATTGCAGACGAAATGCAATTCAAGATAAAGCCTAAATATTTATGCAAAACTAAATAACTAAAAAAAAAGTATGTATAAAAAGGAACTTTCTTCAACGCTTGAGAATTTATTATTTTTCTTTTGCAAGCTTTAAATAATCTAGTTGGAAAAAAAAACTTTTACTTTAGACAAAGTCCGTAATCTTAGCATTCTTATTTTATATTTAAATGCTATTATTTAAAACACACCATCTATGCAGTAAACAAACTCATTGTTCACAATAACAAATTCCTAGGGATGACAACTAACATCTGGATAAAGTTAAATGAAATTCTGTTTAATGGATTCATCTTTAATACTACAGTATACGAAGTCTCCATCCGGCTAAATCAATAAGACGAGGTACGTGTTTCCGAATTTGACTTTAAGTGGCTTTTATTTTTTAATACTGTGTGTTGTTAAGAACCTTTTTTTGCTGTAAAAAGTAAGAAAAGTCATCCACTAAAGGATTAGGAGAATGACTCTCAAATTCACTTTAACAAGATTTTGTTGTTTTTGCCTTTTAAGTACCATAAATCACAGTTAAAGGGATTTTCATTCCACGGTGAAAAGAGAACATAATTCTTAGCGTAAATGCCACTCTCAATAAAAGGCTTAAGTCACTCAAAATTTTCGTGAAATTGAAGAGAAAATTCAAAAATTATTTTCAGTTTTCACATATTCTGATTTTATGGCGGGAAGTCTTACACACGCACACACACACACACATACATACATATATATGTGTGTCTGTGTGTGTGTGCGTATTAAGGAACTATGTAATTATGTAAATTTTTAAAATATATTGTTGCATTTGTTATAATGAAATATCGACAGTTTTGATAAAATATATCTTTTTTTTCCTATCGATTTCTGTTAAAATCAGACAGCATAATTCTGGTAAAAAATACCGCTTGGTTTGGTTTTCAGCATTATGATCTACTGTTCTGCTAAGCAATAGTTAACTGGATTGGGATCTACTGCTTAAAAACGATTTGAAATGCGTATCAAATTAAAACAATTAGCAGAATAAGCCTATTTATATCTTCATAGAGAAGCATATGTTTAACCTTACTACCTAAATAAATTATCTAGTCGACAAAAATTTTCCAAATTAATACATTCTTACTAATATCATTATTGACTCATATATACACAGAATACTTAATTAAAGCACACTTTAAGATTTATAAAATATCAAAATATGTTTTATAGAACTACCTACAAGTATAATGAAATCTTCTTAAGAGCTTTAAGATATGATTTATTATTGCTATAAAGCAATATAAGTAATATCCAAATGCATGTCTAGTCACTAATTTTAATAAAAGTCATCGTAATAACCAGTTTTTTTTTATAAAACTAAATGAAACAGAAAAAGCTAATAGTTTTTCTTGATTTCGTTAAAAGCAGAGTTGGTACTGATTTAAATTATCAATACATGAAGGTTTCTCAACCTTAAGCACACACTAAAGTTAAAAGTTTTAAATATTGCTTTTAAGGAAACCTATAATACACATTCTAAAATCTTTATAATTGCAGTTACGTATCATTTAATTATTTAAATGAGCTCAGATCATCTATATATGTTGTAAAATGAAGTGATACAGTAAACTTCTTAATATTTTCTGTTTTTTCTTTCAAATACAAGGTAAAAAAAAGAAAAAAATCACTACCCGCATAGATAATGTATGCAGGAAAGTCTTTCTCAATCGATGAACAGAAACTAACAACATTTTCAGTTCTAACAGAAATAATGTTGTTAGTGGTATTGAAAATAATATTTAAATATAATTTTTCTTTCATATTAAAAAATATACTTTTTCTTTCAAGTTCGAAATTACTCACATTTCTAGACTAATCATTAAAAATGGTGAAGAGAATTATACTTTCCCACTCACAAATTTTTCTTTTCATTCTGAAACTGTAAATTTGAAGAAACTAAGTTGTTTTCTATCTTACATTTTAATTTATTAATTTGTATTAAAAACTGAGACGAAGAGTTTTGTATAATTTTGATATTGTATAAATACAAGAAAGAATGATAAACAATTCCTTCGAAGAACATCATAAAAAATGCAACAACCTTCAGTTCATCACTTACTAATTTAAAGCAAATTCTTAGAGATATATTTTGAAAAATTGTTTGTGAAAATAACACTTAGAGTAGCTGACTCATTTAAAAGCATCATCATTTTCCCTGTTTTTGTACCTTGTTCATGTACTTAACTGCAAGATTAATGAGAATGGTTTCAAAATTAACTAGTATTTTTCAAAACTCTAGCAATATAATGAATTTTTAGAAATACGTTAGAAATAAATACATTGAAAAAGTTTGAATTTTTACAGATATTAATTAGACCATATTTCTATTTTGAGTACAGTATGTAATATAGTGCATAATTTACGAAATAAACTATTTTATAGAGCTTATATGTTTAAGGCTTAGATAATTAAAGGGAAAAATTTTTAAGATAAATACAAAAATGTGATATTATACTGGAAATAAAAATCACAGAAATGCTTTTAGATTAAAAATATTTACTACTCAGTTAAAAATAAACAGTTAGTAAATACTGTAAAAAATATTGAGACATTTTATGTTACTATACGGAGTCAATGATTTAGACGTGTTTTCTCTTAGTAATTATATTTTACTTACAGATTATTTTTTTTCTTAGAATATGAAACTATCAACCCCAAAAAAATAATACTACGCTTACGGTAATGCACTAATATTCATAAATTATACTTAGAGATATTAGTGGTAAGTTTGCTTCTTGCGCACATCACTGAACTTTGAAATTACGTTAATAAATAAATTTTATTGAAATCCTTGTGTTTTAAGGATATTAAAAAGCAAATATTATACACAGTTTATTTACATATTTTAATCATATCTTTTTAACATAAAAAATCTTATTCTTTAAATAACATATGACTTATTCATTCTTCATCCTTTTCAAAACTTATTGCGAAGTTTAAATTTCAACATAGGATCTGGTTTTAATCTATAGTCACAGATATATAATCATGTATTAAAAAATAGCATTTAAAATACCATTTAATGTATTAAATAATTTTTTTAATTTTCCAATTTAGCTTTTTAATGTTTCAGACAATTTTCACCGTTTTTTTTGTAATTGTTTTATATTTCTCTTATTTGAAATATCAGTAAAAAATCCACTTCTTCCTATTTCATTATGTAAAAGAATAAAATGTATAAATACACAAAAAATGGTGAATTTTCAGAGATTGCATAGATTAAATAAAACTAGTAGAATACTGTATTTTATTGATAACATAACTATGTTATGAGTAATATAATTAAAAACACTCTGATTTTATATAAATGTGCAGTATTTTGGCGAGTGTCGGTCAGTCCTTGAAACATAAGCCTAAACCGAAACATTTTAGTACATAATTATAGAAATATTCTATAACTACAAACTGAAAAGACCGATTTATGAAGTATAAAAATATACGATTGTTAGGATTTTGAGAACAGCTCCTATTAGCTTTCATTTATCCAGAGATGCGAAATGCATTTTTTTCTGTTTTGGTTCAACTTTAAAAATATATATCATTTCAGTTTTCATTTCAAGAAAAATATATTCACTTCGGAATGAATAGTTTTATTTTATGTCTATTCTTATTTGTACTAAAAACATAATTCTATCATAATTTAAAAAAAATATATAAAGCTATCAAAATTTAGAAGATTTTATTCTTTTTTTAAATTGATACATTATGTAAATTCATAGAACTAACCAGCATGTACGATTCGAGCGGTGAGCAGATGAAGGTGAGAATTGGCATTCTTATCCATTATCAAAATCGCATTTTACAACTGACCAGTCAACTGAATTAAATCTATCTCCTGCAAGTAGTTTCATGAGAAAATGAAACAGAAAAGAACTAGCGAACTTCCAAATAGGAAACCGAGAAGCAATATGCATGTAGTTTGGTTTTGTTTCGGGTGTTTTTTACAATACTAATGCTAATCTAGACTTATTATTTAAAGCCAATTCTGAACGGCTACGAACAGCCATACAATAGTGGGCTTCGAAATAAATTCCACTATTCGATCAGTGTCCTAACCATTCGGCTATTGTTCGGCCCAATGTGCCTGTAATGACGATAATTATATTGTTGCTGTCAAATTAGAAAATATTGATGATTTGGTTCTATTAACGAAATAACTGAAGATATCTCTAACCGAAATAAACAGATATTTTTTTCCAGTTCAGTTTCGGTTTTCGTTTCGAGAAAATAACTTTTTTCTGGTTTTCGGCTCAGTTTCGGTTAGAAACTCTGATTTTGTCAATCATTTGCAATTGATGACTTAAAATGATAAACTGGTGTGTTAGACTGAGATACTCTCTGGAAAATCGTACTGGTAAATAAGCTTAAGAAATATCTACGAAATTATTTTTATTATTGTAAATAAAGAATTGCAATTAAATTTTTCTCTGCTATCAGTTCCAAAGCCATTCTTATAATGCAATCTAAGTAAAAGTGATTTTAATAATGTATATAACAGTTTAAACATTTTTGGTTTAAAAAAAATCATATTTAATGAACATTTTAGGCAATGAAATAAAAAATAGGACTGTAGAATACTCAAAATTAAGTTAATCATTCCATTATGCTTTAATCCAGTTAATGAGATTTAAAGCAATTTTTCATCTGTCCTTCAACTGTGAAAAAAAAATGCTTTTCAGCAAAATATGTTAATTTTGTGCATATTTTTTTGCGCAAGTTTATGACCTCATTTCGGAAGAAACTTACAAATGACATTTGAATATTTTTCACAACACTTTCCTTGATTCTGTTTTCCCTTTTACGGATTAAAAGTTCTTAGAGGAATAATGCAAAAAATGTTTTGTATAAATATGTTTCTAATTTATTTTGGAGAGTGTAACTATTACTTAACTCTCTAAAATAAATTAGAATTGTAACAAAATTAAATGTACATATAACCGTCCTAATGTTTTTATTAAGAGACTTTTAAGAATGGAAGTGCATGAAAATTGACGAATGATTTTAGCTCCTAAAAACTAAAGCTAATGAAATAATTTCTGTCATAAATGTTCGGGAGATATTTTAACCCACTTCTTTCTTGTTAATTTTGCTCTATATGAAAACAAAATAATTTTTTGTAATTTGTTTTTCTTGAAATAAATTTGTACCAATGTACTTTCCCTCGATGTTGAGCACTTGCATACACAGCTGTGGACTAAATGTCCAAGAATAATTTAGGTGTAGCTGTTGACTTAGAGTTTTAGAGGGGACCCTTGCGGAGAAGTTATAGCTCACGGAGGGGTACAAGTGTAAATGTAAAGCCCAGGCAGGGATATATGGCGGCAGGGGCTAAGCAATAATCGCAATTTTCACCAAAGAGGGCATTTTAATGAGCCCACCTGCACTCTCGAAGGGGGTGCAGATGTGGGAAGATTTCCCCAACAAGTGATTGAGACATAGGAAAAAAAATGGACTTTGAACCGAGGTGTAAAGGTATGGAAGAAAAGTGGGAAAAGGAGTCGATGTCAGGATTCAAGTGTTGCTGGACATCCAGACCTTGTGAGCAATCCAGAGAGCCTTGGGCCAGTAATTTATTCCCAAGCCCACATGCGAATAATCGGCACGTTAGCACAGACTCCAGGAAAGTAACGTCCGCTACGCCAGTACCGACGTCCAGCCTGTTGACAGCCCCAGCCTACTAACCTGTAATTACTGGAGGTAAACTTAATAGTATTCATAATTATTACCAGTGTCTCATAATCGTTTGATAAGAAATACTATTTCAAGAATATTGTTGAATAGCAAAACCAAATAATTGCAGGTCATGTTAAATACTAATCAAGTGATGTGTTAATTTGTAAATATTGTACATAATAAATATTTCAGTTCAAATATTTGGCATTTTCCTTCATTTCCACAGTTTATATTTTACTCTGTTTCCCCTTTGAGAACGAACACTGCAGTTTGAGTGGTACTTACATTACAATAATATTATTTTTAAATTTTTACTGAAGAATTGGCAATGGTAATAATTAAAAATACTCCAAATGAAATTTGTGCTGTTAATCATAATTTTATTATTTTTTCGACTCGTATTTCATTTCTAGAACACAAAAAATTCACGATTTATTACTTTAGTTCCTATAAAACATCGATTTACTTTATTGCATTCTCATATAATAACAAATTAATCCTTTATTATGAATTTTCTTAGTTTTATAAATGACATATTATATACTTTAAGTAATGCATTACATTAATAACTAAGTGAGACCTTATTTTTCACCGGTGCTTAACTTTCGTACTTTGTTAATTTCATAAATCTAGGATAACTTAGATGTGATATATTTAACAGTACATATTTTGTAATAATAAATCTAAAACTAATGGTTTAAAAGTTCATGCAGTTATGATCTGTAAAATATAGTGGTACAATTGGGTATATTTTAAATACTGAACTAATTGAAATTCATATGCATATACAATTAAATTTCATATACAAAAGACATAAGTTGAATACAAACTATATTCAACTTATGTAAATTTCATAACTTGTAGCGTTTTCTTTCAATATCTGTAACAATACAGCTTTTCAATCACATATGTTGTATTTATATTTAAATCATTTCAGTAAAAGCTAAATAATACAGGATAGTAATTTATGCCATGCTACCCAAATTCTATAGCGCTTAGGGTAATGCATTTCTACTTGCTTTGTTTGGACTCGATCGCCGTGTAAGGCTTGAGTGTATATTTGTTATCTTCTCATAGGAAATACTGTTAAAGCTTTAATATTGTTCTCAAATTGAATTAAAAAATGATCAAAATATCTTAGATATTGAAGACGGTTGAATAAAGGTAAGTGATCGGCTCTGGGATAAAAGAAATATTTTGTGCCATGTGTAAGACTTGGGTGTATATGTGCTATCTTCTCACATGGAAAACTGTTATTAGCCTATATGTTGCTTCCAAACTTTTGTAAAAAATGGTCATACATCATTGTCAATATTACTGATTATAGGATAAAGGACCGGCATTATGATAAAAGACATATTTTGTGCCCTCTTTAAGGCTTGGGTGTATATGTGCTATATTCTTACATGGAAAACTGTTATTTATGTTGCTTCTAAATTGTTGTAAAAATGGTCAACAAAATTTTTAATATTACTGAGAATTGGATAATGAACGGAATAGGGATAAATAAAATATTTTGTGCCCAGTGTAGCCTTGGGTGTCTTCTTACATGGAAAACTGTTATTAATATATATGTTTTTTCGAAACTGTTGTAAAAAATGGTCAACAAAATCTTGAATATCACTAATAATACAGTAAAAAATCGGCATTGGGATAAATGAAATAGAGGCTTGGGTGTCTTCTTACATGAAAAACTGTTATTAATATATATGTCTCATCCAAAATTGTTGTAAGAAATGATCAACAAAATCTTGAATATCACTGAGAATAGCGTAAAGAATCAGTATTGGGATAAATGAAATATTTTGTGCCCAGTGTAAGGCTTGGGTGTCTTCTTACATAGAAAACTGTTATTAATGTATATGTTTCTTCCAAACTGTTGTAAAAAAATGGTCAACAAAATCTTGAATATCACTGAGAATAGAGTAAAGAATCGGCATTGGGATAAATGAAATATTTTGTGACCAGTGTAAGGCTTGGGTGTCTTCTTACATAGAAAACTGTTATTAATGTATATGTTTCATCCAAACTGTTGTAAGAAATGGTCAACAAAATCTTGAATATCACTGAGAATAGCGTAAAGAATCGGCATTGGGATATATGAAATATTTTGTGCCTAGTGTAAGGCTTGGGTGTATATGTGCTATCTTCTTACATGGAAAACTGTTATTAATATATATGTTTCTTCCAAACTGTTGTAAAAAATGGTCAACAAAATCTTGAATATCACATATAAAAGAGTAAAAATTCGGCATTGGGATAAATGTAATATTTTGTGCCCAGTGTAAGGCTTGGGTGTCTTCGAACATGGAAAACTGTTATTAATATATATGTTTCATCTAAATTGTTGTAAAAAATAGTCAACAAAATCTTGAATATCACTGATAATAGAGTAAAGATTCGGCATTGGGATAAATGTAATATTTTGTGCCCAGTGTAAGGATTGGGTGTATATGTGCTATTTTCTAACATGGAAAACTGTTATTAATATATATGTTTCTTCCAAACTGTTCTAAAAAGTGCTCAACAAAATCTTGAATATCATTAAGAATGGAGAAAAGAATCGGCATTGGGATAAATGACATATTTTGTGCTCTAAAAGAATTTGTAAAAGATTCTATTGAAATTTCTATTTGTTAAAATTAAGATTTCTATGAAATCTCTACTTCTTAAAATTACGATTTCTATTAGGAAATATTTTTATTAAAGATTTTAATGTGGTAATTATTTTATATAATAGCATTATTTATACTCAAAAAATCTTTATTACAAAAATCGAAACATATTCTACTTTGAACATTATTGCTCCTTCTAAATATGTTACCTATCTTTTATCTAGTAGTTCTCTGGAAATATTATTGTAACGGTTTTCCAAAAATAATATGGCATATTGCTGATACTTTCCCGTGATCGATATTTTGGGATGATAATTGGTTTAAATTTCCTGTCAAATCATATGCTAACATAATAAGGAAGTTGAGAAACATTAGTGATATTTCACCAAAATTTATTTTTGATTATTTAACCACTGTGTAATTAAGTTTGGTAAAACTTATGGAACTCAATATACCTATGAGAACAAAATAAACTATGGCTAAACCGTTGACTCATAGATAATAGATAATATTTATAAAGTGCTATGTTAGTATTATTCAATAAAATATAAATCATTTTAAAGTGATCAATATTAGTTAATAATATTAAAATGTTTGATATACCTTATTTTATGTTGATAGATATATAAAATAATATTTTACTTTTTGTATTATATATCAATGTATTTCGTATTTTGAATTAATCTGTCTTTTTTTTATTACACAAAAGAGTTAAAAAGTTTCACATTAAGTTTCATATTTTAAATTAATCTGCCTCTTTTCTTGTACAAATGTGTTTAAAAAGTAATAATAATGACAAAATATTCAAGAGTTAAAAGTTATAACTTAGCATTACTGGACTGGTAAATTCCCTATTGTTTTGGTAATTTTTATCTTTAGCGATGTTCAAAGTACTAAAATAACCTTAGTTTATTAAACATAAACAACAGCTAGCTAAGCTTAAAACAATAAAGGATAATCCTTAGTACACGATAACATTTCATAATTTTTTATGAAGGATCAGTTATTTAAACTTTCAGTGTAACCTCTAAGCTTTTTGTCCGTAAGATTAAAGTGCACTATTTAAAACCCAAATAAGGAACAAGTTACGTTCCCTTAGAATAGAGAAAATATATATTATTAATTTATATTCCAATGGATATTGAAACATTAGCCTTCTTTAAAAAATAATTTTATTTAGGTTAACCGGTCAGGTTCAAATAGATATTAACGGATTCAGAAAGCTGCCTATGGTTTATAAGAAAAAATCCCTGTTTCGTAATTGAATGGGGTTTTATGTTGTTTTTATAATCTTTTGATTATTAAAGTACTAAACTCATTAAATATTTTTAAGACTAGTTCAGATAAACTGTATTCATGCAACAATGACATGAAGTAATTAATAATATTTATAGATTTCATAACGTTTTGTATGAAATTAATGAAGCATTATTTGTATTTATTTGATGATAATAAGCTTAATATTCATAAATAGGATATAATTATAGGTTCAAGTAGTTGCAATTTATGTCATAAATACATATTTTTCTGTATTTTGCTTAATAAGTCAATTGGTTGTAACTCTGTCACACATTCGAGTATTACCATTATTTATTTCAAGTAATGGATAATGAAATAGGTTTTATAAACTTTCCTTAATCATACATTTTACACATTACAGAATTTGTAGAAAAGGCAATTTTAACACAAGGAGAAATGCATCATAAACAATCGCAAAACCTTTTCCAAAATGGATTTTTTTCTGATTTCAAAATTATATTTTCTGATAAATAATTAGATATATTCCTAAATTAAATGAGTTCTAGAATCCGGTTTGTAAAATGTAAGTTTAATATTATATTTTAATGTGTAAAGTAATACAATTTGTTGTTGTATATAAATAACTGTGTTAACAACTGCGATGCAGAAATAATACTTTTGTATAATATAAGCAAATAAGGTGAGAAATAACATTATATACACAATTCCAATATTATCCTTCTAGTTGCTGATTTTCCTATTTTATATGTATGTCATCTTGTCTGAACTAGTCATGCAAAAATAATTTTATTTAGGTAAACCTGTCAGGTTCATGCAGAGACTTAACGGATCCAGAAAGCCGCCTAAGATTTATAAGAAATGATCCCTGTTTCTGAATTGCACAGATTTTTATGTTGCTTTTATAATCCGTTGATTATTAAAGTACTAAACTCATTAAATATTTTAATAGTAGTTCAGATAAACTGTATTCATGCAACAATGGCATGGAGTAATTAATAATATTTATAGATTTTATAACGTTTTGTATGAAATTAATGAGACACTAGTTCTATACATTTGCTGATAATAAGCTTAATATGCATAAAAAAGTTATATTTATAGGGTTAAGTATTTGCAACTTATGTCATAAATTTAGTTTTTTTTTGACAAACAGTATTCTTGCAACAATAACATGCAGTAATTAATAATATTTATAGATTTTATAACATTTTTTATGAAATTAATGAAGCACTATTTTTATACATTTGCTGATAATAAGCTTAATATGCTTAAATAGGTGGTAAATATAGGGTCAAATAATTGCAATTTATGTCACAAATTTATATTTATTTTTTATGCTGCTTAACACTTGAATTGGTTTTAACTCTGTTACACATTAGAGTATTACTAGCTGTTTCGTAATCAGCCTTCGGTATGGGTAGCAAAAATTTTCTTAATAAAGGTTTAAATCAACTACTATAGTTAAACAAATTCTGAAAAATAGTAAATAAATTGGCATGCTGCAGATTATTGATAAATATGATAGTTTATTAACAATAGAGAATCCCAATTATAAATATGTAAGAGCATAGTATTGCCCAGAAACCACAGTGTAATGATTCTAATTTCAACGACTTTCTGTACTACATGAGTCAATTTTCAGCTTGTTTTGGATATATATATGAATGCACCTGTTTATTGTGAAAATTTATTCCAAATACATATTTAAGATTTTTTATTACATATCGAATTTTAACTTTCTTATATAATAGATTATATTATCTATTATATCTAATATATATTATATTCTTATATAATATATTATATAATAGAGGTCCTTTTTATGATATAATAGGACACCAAGAAATGGTCAAAATAGTCATCATAAAGAATTTAATTTATTATCCCTATCACATAGCCTTAAACTACATAAGACCTATGACAACATTATATGTTATAGGTTTACAGGTTTTAAAAACTTATCTTAATCATACTTTTTAAATATTAAAAAACTTGTAGAAAATACAATTTTAAAACGAGGAGAAACCCATCATAAACAATCGCAAAATCCTTTTAAAAATGGCTTTTTTTCTGATTTAAAATTGCTATTTTCTAACAAACAATTAGATATTTTCCTAAATTAAGTTAATTCTATCATTTGTTAATATAATTTAAATGTTATACTTTAATATGTAAAGTAATTTACTTCAATATATACTACTTAATATGTAAAGTAATTTACTTTAATATGTAATACTTAATAAGTAAAGTAATTTACTTTAATAGGTAATACTTAATATGTAAAGTAATTTACTTTAATATATAATACTTAATATGCAAAACAATTTATTTCAATATGTAATACTTAATATGCAAAGTAATTTATTTTAATATATGCTTTAATATGTAAAGTAATTTACTTTAATATGTAATACTTAATATGTAAAACAATTTACTTCAGTATGTAATACTAAATATGCAAAGTAATTTACTTTAATATATACATAATTGTTGTTGTATACAAATAACAATGTTAACAATTGTGATGCAGAAATGATACTTTTCTATAATATAGGTAAATTAGGTGAAAAATAACTTTAGACAGACTATTCTGATCTTATCCTTCTCGTTATTGATTTTACTATTTTATATTTATGTCATCTTGTCTGCATTCTCTCTGAACAAGTCATGCAAAAATATCTTTTCTTTCTTATATACGCACTGTTTTCCCATTCTGAGCCATTTTTATATCATATATCTTCAAGGATCATTACTCATGCTTTTTGACATTTGATCAAAAAAGATTATTGAGAAAAAAAAAGTTATATTTTCTAAAATCTTATAAAAAAGTAACATTGTACCTTTATAACAACTTTGTTGTAAACCATGAAACGGTAAAAATAGTAATTTTTCCAAAAATATATTTAAGTCAAATGTAGCTGATATTTAATAGTACGTTCTGCGAAGTTATGCAGAATCAAAAAAGAAACTATCTTGGAATGTTACTTTAGGGAATCCTGTGTGTTTGCGTTCATGTATCATAGTAGATTTCATATTCAATCTTAACACTAGTACCACGGAAGAGGATGTTGTGACTCAAAAATTGTCTTGTATTTCCTTTACAGATTTTTATTTTTCAAATAGTAATAAAAGTTGTAATATAGTACTCATTAAAATATATTTTCAAAATTTCTCCTGAGAAATATTTGACAGATATACATACATACATACATACATATATATATATATATATATATATATATATATATACATACATGTGTGTGTATATATATATATATACATATGTGTATATATATATATATATATACATGTGTGTGTATATATATATATTCAAAATCACAACACAGTTTGTTTCTGCTGAGATACATGAAATCCATACAACTGGCAAACACTTTTACAACCTCGTGCACATAGACAATGTGATCCCGCACATAAACTTTTCAAGTAGGGATCCCACAGGTAAAAAGACTTCGAATAATTCCTAAGCACAACTGATCACGTGATAAAAAATACCCATGTTTGAAGAGAACACTATTGGCTAAGGTAGTACAGACAGAGGCAGAATTAAGTCTATAGCGTGTCTGGGGGAAAAATTTAGAATTGCCGTGCAAAGCCCAAACATACTTTATGAACAAATGTTATTAAATTAATATTAAAATACGTAAATAAGGGATCTGACCTCTAACGTGTTTCTAGTGTCATAGACACCATACGTGTGTTACAATATATTTTGATATATTTTGTATTTTATTTTAATGTGCACAAATGTTCAAAATTAAGTCACATGATATTCAATGACTAAGTTGCTCCAGTATCATAATTAATTCTATATTCCACTAACCCGAAAATTGTTTTTTTTAAATAAGATATTTTGTAAGCTTTGTAATAGATATATGCACTGTTAGGAGGTGTATAAATAATGTTACTTGGGCCTAGTGTTTGAGAAAGAAGAAATTAAAACTCATTAAGAAATACATAGAAAACAGGTCTTCATTAAATGATTTTATACGATTAAATAAATGCCTAAGGGATACAACTGGAATCATGTTATCATTTGTAGATATCGAATACTGCTCTCGAGTCTGCGTCGGCCCTAAAAAACACTATGGCGGAGAATTTTCTCAAAAAGGTTTTTTTTTCCTCAAGCCGTGAATTCCAATCGTTCACCTGTTAATCACCTTGCCCGCTCGAAAAATCCGACTGCGTCTCGGAGAAAAAAATGTTGTTCACTCCAGAACGGCGGGGGTCCAAATCCCCCAAACCAACGAACAGTTCAAACTGGTCCTGTTCTGGTATGTCTTTGACGATGACTCACTGGAAGAGATAAAAATAGCTGAACCGAATGTAACTTATTGTTACAGGAGGTTAGGTAACGTATCTGACCTACCCTCCTTACAGTGTGAATGTGAACGGATGATTAACTAACCAGTCAATACATGTAAACGAATTGTAATCATTTCTATGCCTCTCTAAGTTTCGTTGAGATGTGTTCCATTACTGTTGGAATTTAGAATAAGAAGAATTGATAAATCAGCGTGTAGAGGTGAAAGGAATAGCTGGACCTAGCTTTCGTTACAGCTGTCGTAATACTTTACAGAATTCAATAAAACGTCATTATATTTTTAGATGATGTTTGTTTAGGAATGAAAGTTTTGGTTCCATGGCTGGAGAGGATGGGATCAGGGTTGTAACTGTAATTTTTATCGTTCTGGTTTTCACTCCAGTTCAAGTTTAAAAAAACTAATCGGTTCAGTTCCTGTTTTAGTTCTACTAAACATAAAGGTTTTTGGTATAGTTTCAAACAAATAATTTTCTTTCTCTTATTATTATTTGTAATAACATATAATTTCCTCATAAACAAAACAGTCCGAACGATAACCGAATAGTTAGGGTGCTGGACTTCTGAACCGGAGTTCGTGGGTTGGAATTCCACAGCGGCATGGTTGCTCGTAGCCGTTCGGAATCGGATTTAAGCTATAGGCTCCGATCTCATTAGCCCTCGTGTTGCAAAAAGTAGACCATAGCGATCCAAAACCAAACCATAAACAAAACATGTAATTACATCAAAATTTAGAAGATCGTATTTTTTAGTTTTTATGTTATGTTTATTGATACAAGTAACCAGCATGTATGATACGAAAGGTGTTCAGAGAACGGCGACCATTAGCATTGTTATCCGTTATTCAATTCGTATTCGACTACTGAGCATTTTACTGAATTAAATCTGTATCTGAAACATGAAAGTACAGCGGAACATCAAAATAGGAAATAGAGATGCAATGCACATGTAATCACGATAATTATGTGGTGACATTAAATTAGAAAATATTCATAAGATGGTTACAGTAACAAAATGACTGATGATATTTCGAACCTCAATAAATCGATATATTTTTTCTGTTCAATTGCGGTTTTTATTTCGATGATACTAACTTTTTTCCTGTGTTTGGTTCAGTTTCGATTCGAAGCCATGGGCTAAAGAATAGAGCGCCGAACAATAACCGGTTGGTTAGAGTGCTGGCATTCGGTACCGGAATCTCGTGGATTTGAATCCAACTGCGGCATGGATATTCATAACCGTTTGGATTCGGCTTTAAGCTGTAGGTCCCGGTCTCATTAGCCCTCGTGTTTCAAAAAGGTAGAACGTAGCCCTCGATACCAAACAAACAGACAAACAAAGAATAGAGCTGTCGAGAGTAACAGAAGAAAGAAAGCTACAACAGATTCATAGAATGCAAGATCCATATACAATGATACGAAATTGTACATTGGTCATTCATAATGAAATGTATTGTCAACGGAGAATTTTATTTACCTTTAAAAATTTTATTTGGTAAATTTAGATTTAATTAAATGCTGCACTATACCCATGACACGAATTTCACGAAGCAGAGAAAATAAACAAATGAACTTCTAATTCGAGTAAAAGAATAAAATTGTGTAGAGATGCAAAAAAAATTACTGAGAATATAATTTGTAAAAAAAAGGATTAAAAAGCAACTCTCAGAAATTTTACATGCACGATGAAATCTTGATTAATTGACAGTAAATAAGTTTTCTTTTTGGTTCTAATAGTTTCAAGATGTAGAATTTCAATGATTATATAACTTTTATAGATTATTTAACTTCTTTATAAATAACAGATTTATGATAGGCACTAAAGAATACGAATTTAAGAATAAATTAATCTGCGAATTGGGGTACAGCTAAGAAAACATTACAAATACTGTGAATTCGTTTTTATTTTTTAAATTTTTTATTTTAGTGTAAGAATATGTTCTTTCCGCATCTAAAAAGAAATCAGTTTCAACTGTGAGTTAGAAACTATTTTATTAATACAATAGTTTTAAAATATATAAAATTAATACTCAGAATAATTCTTACCGCTTATGGTTATCATAAATTGACAGAAATATTTAAATATCTCAAATAAATATTTAATTTCTTAAAGCATAAAGCACTGATTTATGAGGTGCAGAAAAGAACTTTAAGCTCAGAAAATGCACAAAAGGGGCAGAATTACGATAGATACGGTAATAAAGGAGAAAATATGGTTGCCATATCTAAAAGGAAATGTTGAGTAATTAAGAGTAAAAATAGTATTTTATGTATAATATCTTCCTTTTATAGCAGTTCAAAACAAGCCTAATGCTGTACGCTTATGAGTTACATTCAGCTTATATAAATACGCTTCATATCTCAAATACTTTACTTTTTTTAAATATAAACAACATATTTATGAGATGAACTATTTATTTCACCTCGAACAATACATGTATTGTTTCCAGGGTTATATGCTTTCTTTTTTTAAAATAGAGTCCCCTACGTGTAGCCCTAAGCAATGCCTCTACACTAGAAGCTAGAAATAAATAAATCTTTTCTGACGGAATCAAATATGGGGAAGGAACTAAAACAAGAAAAAAAAGTTGAAATTCGTGGTAGAACAGTTTAATAGAAAGGTTCAATTTCTTTCATAAAAATGGAGTACTTTAATCTTGTTTTCGTTTATTAAACTTTTGAGTGATAAATCGTAAAAAGCGTGAAGACTTCAAATATGAGTAAGACATTTTAAATCCTTTATATGCAAATAAGAAAAATAACGTCATTAATAAAGAGAAAGAATATTTTTGTGTAATAGAATATTATTGATTGTATTATTTGTAGGAAGGAAATAAGAAAGCATTTCTTTTTGAAAAAAAAAGTTCTATATACAGTTGAAATTTTTTATGTATCAATGGCCATTAGATATTATATTAAATAATTAATCGATAATTAATAATATAATCGAATAATTAATGATATTGAAAAATATAAATGATATGATGACAAATATTAATAATAAAGAAATTGAAAAATATTAAGCAAAATATTAAAAAATATTAAGTATAAATATAAAAATATCATTAAAATTTATATTTAATTTTTTAATTCATTCTTGTTATAATTCTTTAAGAATATTACTGAATATTTAAACCGATTACAATTTTTGAGGGTATATTTTAAAATTAAATCTACATCAAATTAATACTTGAATAGCTGATGTATATGGAAAATATATTTCTAGGATTTAAATTTTTAATATAGTGTATAAATGTTTCTAACTTCATATTATTAAATCTATATTTAAAATTGATGAACAAATATATTTTTATCTACATTATGAAATTTAAAAAAAAAGATTTTTTTAGAATTTATGGGAAAATAAATGAAATGGTTATGATAAATAACGTTTCTAAATTAAAGTAAAGTGTTAATTTTTTATAAATAATTTTAGAGTGATTAATTTAGAGACGTTTTAGAAGTTTAATGTTTCATAAAATAAAATCAAAATTTAAATGATTTGTCTAGCTATTAAATCAGTGTAAATATATGGATTTTAACATGCATTTTTTCTAACTTTAAAATTATACATAATTTTACTTAATGATATCTTATTAAATCATTTTTAAGGTCGTTTTGAAGCATAGAATGTTAGCATTATATTAATGTGGAACAGTGGCAACATCACAAAGAAAAGCTGTGAAATCATATATGCAAGGAACTCTTATTAAAATTGAAAGTGAAACATATTCTTAAAAAAAGAATACGGGCCAATAAATTATCTATCTAAAGACACCATTTTTCTCTATTAATTACTTGTATTCTGGTATATATGGGAAAGTTTAATAATTTATTTTCTCATCATATTTTTGTTGACTAAAGATGTTAAATTACAGTGAAAACAATGCTAAATAGCTTGTGATAATAATGTATGGTATTGTCCTAGTAGTACATGTTAAGTGGGTTTGGAATTTAAAAAAATCTTAAATTATTTCCATTTGTGTAGTTTACAATAAAATTATCCGAATGCACTGTGAACTTTTATTTAGATAATTTCATCAAGACAGTTATTTTTTGTATTAATTAAAAGCTTTCTTATCTATAGGTCTTATAAATAAAAGTAATTTTATACATTTGTGTGTCTGAATGTATGTGTGTATGTGTACATGTTATACATCTTCAATTTCTGCGGAAGACGAAAAAAAATATAAGCATTAGTATGTTTTATGACTCATCAAAAATGTAAGAAAAACAAATTGATATCTAAATTTTTGGTGATTAAAATTTTTCCATTTAATCACAAGAGATGTATTATTCTATTTATGCCATCATAATTTACATACAAATAAAATTATCTATATCATGGTGATAATATTGTTTTAAATATCTTATTTATAACGTAATAAGAATTATTCAATACATATCAAAGTTTGAATTTTTTTTGTATTATTTGCTCAATTAAATTAATATATCGTATTATTGATTATCTTTTTTATAGACCACAAATCACAGGTCTCACATTTAATAAAAATAATAAAATTAATCCTCAGTTCACTTTTATCACACTATAAAAATTATATCAACAATATTCTGTTATACTTGTTCCATGGAAACTATGTCGTGAGTAAATAAATATCCTACTTATTTATTTATATAAATT
>CM063511.1:132211208-132228708 GCA_032207245.1 Pardosa pseudoannulata
GTATTTAAATTCTATTTTGAATATTCTTATTTCTTGAAGAATGCGTACTAAGATAAGAAAGCACTATTTTAATTTATTGAAGAGGTATATATCGTTACTATTGGACTGTCAATTTGTGAAGACCATTATATTTGACTTTCCTAACCACAGTATGAAGGGTGTTTACATTCTCTTTTTAATGATGTTTTCTCTTGATGTGTGTGCACAAAGAAGATAATGTACTATTTTAACTGTTTAATGAGCTTTACAATATATTCTATGACAAAATATTCACGGCATTTAGTACAGACCATTATATTTGAAGTTCCAAACCACAAATCACAGTTAAGGAATTTGAATTTTATATTAAAAATCGTTATCTCTTGATGAGTGTTAACAAAGAGAAGAATATACTATTTTAACTAATTTAAGAGCTATATAAAATCTTCCATACCATAAAGTACTCAAAAGAAATTTGAATTCTCTTTGGAATAGTCTTAAATCTTGACATGTGTACAAAGAAACGAAAGCACTATTTAAATTGGTTTAAGAGACATATAAAGTTACCATAGGGCACTTTTTATACTGCAAAACAATATATTTAACTTTCTTAACAACAAGGGCTTAAAGCATATTTGAATCATCTCTTCAATATTGCAATTTTATTGTTGTTTATCGATTTTGGGTATTGGCAATTGTTATCAAGCCCCGAGCTCTATGACTGCTCTTCAATATAGTTCTCTCCTGAAAGAAATTCAAGAAAAATCTAAGGTAGTTGTTTTGCTCCCATCTCACTGCGGGATTCCAGGAAATGAAAAAGTGGTTGAGTTGTCAAAAGGAAGTAGTTTTATCAACCAGATCCCATTTAATTTAGTCAGCTATAAGTATGTTTCTTCGAAAATATATTGAGCTATTTTAGAAGGAAAAACCATGGAAGGATAATATTTAGTACATCCTGGACTCTTCCAGGGACAGAGTTCTGCTTTTCGTTTGAAGATTTAGTATGACTGTCTCTACGCCCATATGTATAGACTTTATTTGGTGGACATCCCTGACTGCCCCCTCTTCCTCAGTGGTGCATTGATGAGTGATGGTCACCTCCTGTATGTTTAAGCCTTTCGAATACATGCATCTTTTATCGTTATTGGGACTCAAGAGATTTTCTGACTAATTTGTATTCTTGATCATTTAATATTACTCTGTTGTCTTTTCTTCTGTTTTCGTTCAGTGATTTGTAAGTTTAATTCTTACAAATCAATTTCTGTGTAACTTTTGTATAATGTCCAAAATGCTGCTTCATTAGAATGTTTTTAAAATATTGCTATTTTTTAACTTGTATGCGCAAAAAGTAGAAAGTAATTTTGCGTTTCCTAACCCCACGTATTTGAAATAAGTCTTAAATACTATTAAGTACGGCACAAAATTAGGAAAGCAAAATTTTAAATTTTAAAGAGCATTATAAAGTTGTTATTAGATATGTTGCTCCGAAATATGGCCAAATGTTTAAGGCACTGAACTTCAGGACCGAAGTTCGAGTTCGTGAGTTCGAGACCAACTGTGGTATGGATGTTCGTAGCCGTTTGGAATCGGTTTAAAAAAACGTTCCGGTCTCATTTGCCTTCATGTTCCAAACGAGTAGACGGTAGTGCTACCAACTATCCAATTAGACAAGTTATTTAGAAAATACCGTTATATTTCCTAGCCACAGATTTGAAGGGTTTTTGATTTATCTCTTGAATATTTTTATTTCTTTCTGTGTGTGCAGAGAGAGAAGAATGTACTTTTTAACTGTTTTAAGAGCCAGATAGTAGTTACTAGGACAATGTCATTTTCTGCAAAACATTATAATTACCTTTCCAAACCATGAAATATTTGAAGCATATTTGAATTAAAGCTGGAAAGTTGTTATATACTAACATATATTTCCAAAGAGAAGAAAACACTGTTTTAACTGTTCTAAGAAATATATAAAGTTACTATGGGACATGACATTCAATGCAGAACATTATAGTTGACTTTCTACACCACAAAGGACTCTCTTGTATATTGTTATTTCTCGGCGTGTGTACACAAAAGTTTTCTCTATTTTATCTTCTTTAAGAGTGAAATAGTGGTACTATAAGACACATAATTAAGTAAACAGTGTTATATTATTTCCAAACTACAAAGAGTATGAATATAATTTGGATTTTTTTCTTCAAAGTTACATAAAGAAGAAAGCCCTATTTTAAATTTTAAAGAGCTTTATAAAGTGACATTCAATGACATTCAATGCAGAACATTATAGTTGACTTTCTACACCACAAAGGACTCTCTTGTATATTGTTATTTCTCGGCGTGTGTACACAAAAGTTTTCTCTATTTTATCTTCTTTAAGAGTGAATAGCTTACAAAGACATTAATTGCAAACATTATAATTATTTCCAAACCAAAATATTTGAATAAATTTGGATTTTTTGTTTTCAAAGTTACATAAGAAGAAAACACTGTTTTAACTGTTCTAAGAAATATATAAAGTTACTATGGGACATGACATTCAATGCAGAACATTATAGTTGACTTTCTACACCACAAAGGACTCTCTTGTATATTGTTATTTCTCGGCGTGTGTACACAAAAGTTTTCTCTATTTTATCTTCTTTAAGAGTGAAATAGTGGTACTATAAGACACATAATTAAGTAAACAGTGTTATATTATTTCCAAACTACAAAGATTATGAATATAATTTGGATTTTTTTCTTCAAAGTTACATAAAGAAGAAAGCCCTATTTTAAATTTTAAAGAGCTTTATAAAGTTGCTAATAGAATCGTTGTTTAGTGAAGACCGTTGTATTTCCATACCACAGATTTGAAGGGTTTTGGATTTATCTCTTGAATATTTTTATTTATTTCTCTGTATGCACAAAGATAAGAATGTACTATTTTAACTGCTTTAAGAGCTAGACAGTAATTTCTATGAGAATATCATTGACTTTCCAAACCACAAAGGACTTGAAGGATATTTGAATTAAAACTGTAACGTTGTTACATACTAACATATATTTTCAAAGAGAAGAAAACTCTTTTTAATTGTTCTAAGAGATATATAAATTTACTATGAGACACAACATTTAGTGCAAAACTTTATACTTGACTTTCTACAACACAAAGTTCTTACTTGTATATTCTTATTTCTTGACGTGTGTACACAAAAATAGCTCTATTTTATCTGCTTTAAAAGCAAAATAGTGGTACTATATGACACATTATTAAGTAAACAGTATTAAATTATTCACAAACTACGAAGAGAATGGAGATAATTTGGATTTTATCTTGAATGTTACTTATGAAACTTGCGAACAGAACGAAATTACACAGTTTTATTTCCTTTAAAAGCTTAATATCGGTATTATGAGACACATTGTTTAATGCACAGATCTATATTTGATTTATAAAGCACCATTATCGGCGTGTGTACACAAAAAAAGGTTCTATTTTATCTGCTCTAAGATTGAAATAGTGGTACTATAAGACACATTATTAAGTAAACAGTGTTATAGTATTTCCAAACTACAAATAGTATGAAGATAATTTAGATTTTTTTCATAAATGTTACTTATAAAACTTGCGGGTATAACAAAAAATACTCAGCTTTATCTCCTTTAAGAGCTAAATATTAGGTACCATGAGACACATTGTTTAGTGCACATTTCTATATTTAACTTGTAAAACTACAAGAGAAATTAAACAAAGTAATAAAGGAACTTATTCCTTTTTAAATATTGCTATTTAGTTACTTGTATACAATAAAAGAAGTAAAAAGTGTATTATTTTATCTACTATTAGCATAAACATTTTGGATAACGTAAACACAAATAATTAAATGAATAAATAGTGGGGAAAATATTTTGCACATCCCATGCCTATATCAGGTAATTTTCAAGAGTGCAATTCTTTCTAGCACTTTTATAAATATCGTGAAACATAAAACTTTTATGCAAGTACAGTTTAAAATCTGATTTATTAGAAATAATACTTTTATATTCTTTCACTATATATTTATATATGGTATATTTCATGCATTGTTGTAAACAAACACAGATGAAAATAATGTTAAATATTAATGTGGAGTAAATAATAATGCAATATTTTAAGATTGTTATTTTCAAGGAAGGATATATTTATCATAGTAACAAATTTGCATATTTTGCATCTTAAATATACACTTCATTAAAACATTTTATAACGCATAGTACTTAAGAAAAAAAAATGTGCGTTTCTAAAAAAATCTTTGAGTTGTGTTTTGATATTAAAATTTCAAATTTCAAAGATTCTAGTTTGGCGCAAAATAGCATTTTTAAAACAGGTTGTTTTATGGTAATTTTTATACTTTTTAATCATCTGTACGTTATGCAATGTTACACTTGGAATTCAGAAAGTAATGCTTACTTTAGTCTAAATGAGAAATTTTTCTGCAAAATAGTTTGAATACTATTCGAAGCTCGTTCTGAAAATAATCTTTTATGAGAATATTATGATAAAAAATTTATTTTTACTTTTGTTCTTAAAATTTTTTCTGAGTATATTAAGTATGTGTTAAGTTTAATATTTTCAGCATTTCTGCAATTTAGATTAAAAACTATGGAATATTTTTTTCATTCTACGAGAATTTCATATCACAGGAAAAGAATTTTGACTAAGCCGGAAGACACGAATAGTCTAAGAAATGTTCTTTCAATATTATGAATTTTAATTTCATTTTTAGCGGAACAAAGCAATGTTTAATTTCTTGGAGTGTACCTTATTTTCAAATTTGTAATTACTTAACAACAAGTAATACATAAAATGAATTTTTAAAGTCAATTTCTACTTAGGATAAGAAAGAAAAGTTTTATTTTAGTTATATATATATATATATATATATATATATATATAAATCGGAAAATTGCATTCATTTTTTAAAGTTTTAAATAGCTGTTTAATAAAATATATATGCATTAACAGCGATGAAAAAAGGCTCACAAATTCTTGTATATTCCTTAAATTTGTTTTTGGAGAAAGCAAAAACGAGATATTTTGAACTATCAATTTCATTTTGTTATGATAAAAAGTATTTATTTAATTCCAAAGCATGAAGGAAATAAAACGCTCTATGTTCTTTTTATTGTAAAAATGAGTTATAAATGTACGATTTTATATTAAAATATTTTAAACAAAATTAATCTCATATTGCAATTTAATAATTCTATTTTTATATTAAAATTAAAGAAAATGCTTATATTAAAATTTTACTCATTGCTTTTTTTAGTTCCAATGTCATTTTCCCATACAGAAGACGTATGAAAAGGAATGAAACTCAATTTACAAAAACTCCCTACATTTTGTAAAAAAGAAATACAATCTCTGTTACTGCACAGACATTCATTATTTGTGACATTCTAGAGATTATACTTTGTATATGCTGCATAAACACATTTAGAGACATCTGCCGCCTTAAATATTTTACTAATGACTCTACATTGCATCGTGCAGAGGTTTCGCAACTATTTATTCATAATTGAAGCAAATATCGAAAACATGTCACAAAGTATTTTCTCAAACATTATTACTTCATTTAAATATTATTTAAGTTCTTCAAGACTATAAGGATATTGGAGAAAAAATGCCTGAAAACATATATTTGAATACAATAAAACGCTAAAATTAATGCAAAAAAAATCTAAAGGATGTTTTGAGAATAATTTAAAATTTGTCTTATCAGTGATATTTACTGAAACTTCATTAAAATATTTTTAATACGTGTTATTTTATAAGCAGATAAGCTACTAAACAATAATGTTCTTCTTACAAAAATAATATTATTACTTCAAACATTATTACTTCATTTAAATATTGTTTCTGTTCTTCAAGACTGTAGGGATATTACAGAAATAATGCCTGAAAACATATAATGGAATACAATAAAAACGCTAAAATTAATGCAAAAAATCCAACTTATGTTTTGAGAATAAATTAAATTTTGTCTTATCAGTGATATTTACTGAAACGTCATTAAAATATTTTAATACGTTCTTTATTATAAGCAGATAAGCTACGAAAAAAATAAGATTCTTCTTACAAAAATAATGTTACTACTTCAAACATTATTACCTCATTTAAATATTATTTCTGTTCTTCAAGACTGTAAGGATATTAGAGAAATAATGCCTGAAAACATATACTGGAATAAAATAAAAACGGTAAAATTAATGCAAAATATATAGAGGATGTTTTGAGAACAAATTAAAATTTTTCTTATCAGTGATATTTACTGAAACTACATTAAAATATTTTTAATACGTGCTATATTATAAGCAGATGTTACGAAAAAATAATATCCTTCTTACAAAAATAATATTACTACTTCAAACATTATTACTTCATTTAAATATTATTTTTTTTATTCAAGACTATACGGATATTAGAGAAATAATACCTGAAAACATATACTGGAATAAAATAAAAACGCTAAAATTAATGCAAAACATCTAGAGGATATTTTGAGCATAAATTAATATTTGTCTTATCAGTCATATTTACTGAACATAATTAAAAAAATTTTATACGTGCTATATTATATTCAGATAAGTTACGAAAAAATGATATTTTTCTTACAAAAATAATATTACTACTTCAAACATTATTACTTCATTTAAATATTATTTCTGTTCTTTAAGACTGTACGGATATTAGAGAAATAATGCCTGTAAACATATATTGGAATACAAAAAAGCAGTAAAATTTATGCAAAAAATCTAGAGGATGTTTTGAGAATAAATTAAAATTTGTCTTATCAGTGATATTTACTGAAACTTCATTAAAATATTTTTAATACCTTCTATATTATAAGCAGATAAGCTACGAAAAAAATAATATTCTTTTTACAAAAATAATGTTACTATTTCAAACAATATTACTTCATTTATATATTATTTCTGTTCTTCAAGACTGTAAATATATTAGAGAAATAATGCCTGAAAACATATATTGGAATAAAATAAAAACGCTAAAATTAATGCAAAAAGTCTAAAGGATGTTTTGAGAATAATTTAAGATTTGTCGTATCAGTAATATTTACTGAAACTTAATTAAAACATTTTTAATACGTGTTTTATTACACGTAGATAAGCTATGAAAAAAATAATATTATTTTTACAAAAATAATATTCTTCTTACATATTCCATATCTTGAGAAAGTACATGTTTCTACTCTTTCCATCATTATTTGTTTACATTATACTGATCAGGTAGATGTCATACAAACACACTTAGAGACATCTATTGCCAAAAATATCTTACTAATGACTTTTCATTGTATCTAGCAGTGGTTTCGTAAGTAGTGAAGCATTGCAGAAAATATTGAAAGCATGTGACGAAAACTTTTGACAAAAGCTTGAATGTTATCCAAATATTTCATTACTAGAGAAACGCTAGAGATGTAATACGTGGAGAAATATTTCATATTAGCATAAATCACAAAAAGAGATTATAAAAACTAAAGCAGTTTTGATGGATATTTTTAAATTGCATTCTTAGTTATGTATATTTAACACCAGATTGCCCAAGGCAGTCATTTTGACTGTTTTTTTTAATTTCAATTAGAAAAACAATTATGAAATATAATGACACAATTTCTTAGAATTTGGTGACTTTTTCTATAACATATAAATGGGTTTATGAATAATTGTAGTTACTTCCGCCCTCCTTTATTATATAATATTAAAAATTAATTTTAAACAAATTTCTTTACATATTTGCTATTTTTTCTCAATGCAGTCATTTTGACACTTTTTGGGCAATATAGGTATACAAGAAATCTCGGGCAATCTAGTGTTAATAAAATATGTGTACGTACTAGTGTAAATACCAGTATAAATACGAGATGGCATTGGTAAAAAATCACGTTCACTGTTTCAAAGGATTTTCATTTTTTAGGTATTTTTTAATTGTAACTGCAAATTCAGAAAACATTTATTAGAAATTCTGAAAGTAATGGTATAAATAATACTGAAAATTGTTACATCTAGTAAATATGATACTAACCAATAATTTACATTACATGGTGTTTTTATTTCATTAACATGTTCGCCTTAACATCCTTTTAGACGACTCTTGCAGTCCTTTTTAAATTTTATACATCATGTGTCATGTTTGTTGAATAATTTTCTAATATTTCCCTCTAAGAACGGCCCAGTATCTAACACAAAACTGAGCATAATATGATAAGTAATAGTATGTCAATGTAAGAATGATAATAAATTTAATATTTAATGACAATTATTACATTCTTAGTTATGTTTTATTTTAATAAAACTTGAATTGCGAATATAAATGAGACTACATTAGTGAAACATCATGTTAACTGCAAATTCAGATTACATTATATCACATTCAGATTACGCATTAACACCCTTTGAGACGACTCTTGCAGTCTTTTTTAAATTTTACACTAAGATTTTAGGTAATTCGGATTTAAATTGCCTTATGTTTTCATATTTGCTGAATATTTTTTTAACATTTCCCTCAAAGAACACCCCAATATCTAACACAAAACGGAATATGACAAATAATATTATATCAGTGTAAGAATGAAAATAATATTAATATATAAAGACAATGATTTCATTCTTAGTTATGTATTTTTAATATAATATGAAGTACGAATACAAATGGCGGAGCGCTGGCCGGTTGGTTAGGATACTGATCGTCGGTACCGGAGTTCGTGGGTTCGAATCCCACTATGGCATGGATGTTCGTAGCCGTTCGGAATCGGCTTTAAGCAGTAGGTCCCGGTCTCATTAGCCCTCGTGTGCAAAACAGTAGATGGTAGCGCTCCACACCAAACGAAAACAAATGAGTCTAGGGAAAAATCATGTTGACTGCAAATTCAGATTACATTTGTCTAAATTCTAATTAGTATTATCTCAAAATTTTACTGAAATATCCTTATTCTAATTTTCTTATCTTTCCTTTCATGGTGTTTTTACTTCATTAAGATACTTATATTAACTCCCTTTTAGACAATACTTTGCAAGGCTAAGACTTGCAATCATTTATATTTTACACAATATGCTAGAATAAAGTTTTTTAGTAATTCGGAGTTAAATTACTTCATGTTTCATGTTTAGGAAATAATTTTCTAATATTTTTCTTGTGAATATTTCTTAAGAGAAAAATATCTAACACAAACCTGAATAGGAAAATTATAGTATATCAATATAAAAATGATAATTGATTTAATATTTTAGGTCAATGATCACTTTAAAAGTCGCTTTATAAATTATTTTCTAAAATTAAAAATTTTATTCACAATTAAATTAATTATTGCCAAATGATTTTCTCAAAAATTTTAAACGTATTTTTTTAATTTTAAATTTAGAATTTTTAAAATTTTAATATTATTGTTGATAAATAATTTTTATTCATATTTACATATTTACAATTCAATGAAAAATTAAATCATTCCAGGTATTGTTTTAATTTTAGAACAGTGTTAAACTTTCATGTTTCAAATGCCTAAATATTTTCTCATAAATTTAAGGAAGGACTCCTATGAATAATTAATTTATTATGAACAGTTAACTCTATAATCAATTGATTAATAGTACAATTGATTATATTAATAAAGGCTAACTAAAACAAAAATTTTAATTTTAAGCACAAGGAACAGTTGAAACATTTTTAAATAATGAAAATATTTGAAATATTAAAATATTTCCAAATTATCTCAAATTGTAAATTATTTATTTGAATCAGTTTATTAATAAAACAATACATATATTTACATGCTTTACAAACTCTAAGTTGATTATTTACAAGAAATCTATATACCATCAATTGTGCTCTAAATGTTAAAATGCATTATATATTTCAATATACACACTATTCACAGAAAAATGTATAAAGATTTTTCTCTATGTAGTTTTAAGATAACTTTTTAATTTACTGAATGTGCTACCACTAATTATGGAATACTGGCATTTCTGTTTTAATATATGTGTTTTTTTTACATATTTTTTAAATGTGTTGCAAAATTTGTATTGTTGAAGATACAACTATTTACAACTATTTAGATTCTAAAGTTGTAGTAGTAAATGAAAAATATATCAAGAAATAAATATATTTACATACTTTACAATATTTAAGTTGATAATTTACAACAAATTTTTACGCCTTCAACTGTTCTCTAAAAGTTAAAATTCGTTGTATTTTTCAATATAAAAACTATTCACAAGAAAATATATAAAGAATTTTTTCCTATGTAGTTTTAAGATAACTTGTTGATTTACTAAAAGTGCAAATTATGGAATACTGGCATTTCTATTTTAACATATGTGTTGTTTCACATCATTTTTAAATGTGTTACAAAACCTGTATTGTTGAGGATACAAATATTTAGAATAATAAACTGATGTGGAAGAAAATCTAAGAAATTAAACATAATTTTCAAGTTAAACATAAATACATGTAATATTATAATGGTTAAAAGTGTCTAAAATTCTAAAGTTGTGTAGTAAATGAAAAATCTTGCCCACGCAAATTCCACAGGCAAGCTATCAAAAAATAAAGAAAAAGAAAAAGAAAAAAAATGTCACATTTTTTCGTGTTGTCCGAAGAACAATAAGGACTACATCACCTAAAGGGGCAATCTCTGATACTAAGAAATTTTCATCCAAAAACGTTGTCAACATGTCTCAGAAAATTACAGAGATTACTTAGTAAATATGTAGATATATTGAATAGAATGAAATTCCCCAAAGTATTCTCTAGAATCTACAGTCACTACAATTGAAAAGTAAATATTACTCCAAAACCCTATTATAATGAAATACTATGACCCGCTAAACTTTATATTACAAATATTCTTTAAAAATAAATTGATAGTTAATAAAAATATATTCTCACATTGGACATTTGAAGCTTTTTTATAATGCATTCTATAGAATATTTTACAGAATAATGTAGTTAAAATCTCATGTAGAACTCAATAAAACTCCCATCTATAACTCTTATATTGATATTTATAAGATACATTTTGACATGTTATGTACAAACTTCAATATGCATATAATTTAAATACTCGAGCTATAAAATGACTTCATGGATAATTATAGAATCATTTCGTCTACAATGTACCAACAGTTTCTAAAAGAATATTTTTCGCAGACGAATATCATTTTGGAGATCTAATCATACAGAAATGAAAACCTTATAATTTAAATATAGGTTGCGAAAGGATAAAGAGATTTTTTACAATGATATTTCTATTTATAACATATATCTTTTTCTTTATTTATTTTGCTATAAAATATGTTCATATGATATAGTATGCTGTAACATATGTTCTGAACGACCGATAAAAATTTAATTAAAGATACATAAAAAAAAGAAAATATTATTTATATATAAATATAAATCATATATATTAAATAAAATTATAATAAATAAAAAAAAAAAAAATATATATATTTATAAAGTTTTAACATATTATAATAATATATTTTTACATTTTTGATACAATTAATTTATAATAAAAACTCAAAACAGACTCGTTTAAATTGTAAAAAAATAATATTATTTACAACGTACGACAATTTTCTAAAAAAAGTCTAGCAAATTTCTAAAAATAAAATAATTTCTTATTTATTTAAAATACAAACAAAATTTTTAGAAATAAACATATATATTTTTAAATAGAATTTTATTTTTATTAGTAAGTTTATCGATTACAGATCTTTATTTATATTGTAAGAAAACATAAAATATATAATTGATGATAATACTATTTTAGACAAAAATTTAATAGATAATAAGAATATTTTAAATTTTAGATAAATTTAAATTAGAATATATTTTTATAAATGATGAAATTTAATTAAAATGTATTTTTTAATATGTATTTTTTATAATAAAAAAATTTAATTGAAAATTTATGAACTTTACAATTATGAAAAGAGAAGTACGGTTATTTAGTATAATGTTTATATTTTTTACGTAGACCATCACTTTGCTATTTTTCTTTAAACTTTTACTTTTAATTCACAATAAATTTAAACAAAAGTTATACCTGAAATAACTCTTTAAAATGACATTAAAAATTTAAAATAACATAATTACATTATTATTTCACTACATTATTTGCAATTGGTAGATTTCCTAAACTGATTCAGTTATTATTATTTCTAAGTATTGTACATTATTTTTTGTATTATAACATTTTTGGGGTTATGATATTCAATGGTGAATCAGATGAATTTCTGTAAATATGACTACTTGATGAAAACATACAACATTCTGTATAAAAAAAAAACTTAAAATAACTTTAGATTATTTAAAACGAATCTCATATGCATATGTATTAAAGTGCAAAATTATGTAGATTTATACTACATAGTAGGGATTACACAATCACTGTAATTATGCACATAACATAAAATATATATATTAGTCTTGTGCATTAAAAGTTATTATATTCTACGAAAACTATTTAAGTATCTAGTTAAAAGATTACATATATTCAAGACTTTAATGATTATATTTAGACCAATATGTTCTACAAAAAGCATTCCCTAAAATTAATTTAAAGTATTTAGAACATCCTAGACACATTAGCTTAGAAACAATGATTGTCTTATGCTAAGAAAGAAAAGCAAGAGAAACTATACTTTCGTGACTTAATTAAGCTTAGAAGTGCTTCAGTCATTTGTGGCATCGGTATGCTTTGAAGTAATTAAACATTGCACGCATCATAACTAATGTGTGAATTGACACCGAACTCCGTGTTTAAAAAGCAGACAGAAGCAATTAACAAAACCATTTCCGTCGAATGCTTTGCTTAAACAAGAATATTGAGCAAAAGTCATTGAGAATGCAATTAGGGAAAACTTCTGTTCAAGCTTTAAGAATGCCGTCATTATGAGTTAAAGTGTCTGCTTCATTTTAAAGTTTCAATAGTTATAACATTAAAGCAACTTTTGAAGGTAATTTTTATCAGATTTTCTTGGAATACGTCTGTAAGATAAAATGGGCAGACGTAGTAAGATAAAAATAATTTAAGGTAGATTCAAATCGGAGACGAATAATTTTTCATTACTTGGGCAAGGAATTTGAATTCCTTGCAAAAATTACTATTAAGCATAAATTTTGAAATTATATTTAAAGGATTTCTCTAAAACTTTCAGTATCTTCCCTTTTTAAAAGAAAAATGTCATGGAGGAAAAAGTAATTAATCAACATAATTTGAAATTTGAAAATTTTCATTGCATTCCAGTAAAATGGATTATTATATTTTTTTACGTAAATTCCTATTTATATGTTCAAAGAATAATTGCAAGCAATTAACAAAACCATTTCCGTCGAATGCTTCGCTTAAACAAGAATATTGAGCAAAAGTCATTGAGAATGCAATTAGGGAAAACTTCTGTTCAAGCTTTAAGAATGCCGTCATTATGAGTTAAAGTGTCTGCTTCATTTTAAAGTTTCAATAGTTATAACATTAAAGCAACTTTCGAAGGCAATCTTTATCAGATTTTCTTGGAATACGTCTGTAAGATAAAATGGGCAGACGTAGTAAGATAAAAATAATTTAAGGTAGATTCAAATCGGAGAAGAATAATTTTTCATTACTTGGGTAAGGAAGTTGAATTCCTTGCAAAAATTACTATTAAGCAAAAATTTTGAAATTATATTTAAAGGATTTCTCTAAAACTTTCAGTATCTTCCCTTTTTAAAAGAAAAATGTCATGGGGGAAAAGTAGTTAATTCAAACATAATTTGAAATTTGAAAATTTCATTGCATGCCAGTAAATATGGATTATTAATCATAGTGTAATTTTTTTACATAACTGCTAAATTCCTATTTATATGTTCAAAGAATAATTGCAATTTCAATAAAATAAATTAGTGCATCTATTTATTCATTAATTTTTTACTTCAATGAAAGTTTTAATCAACGATTGTCTCATATATATATATTAATTTGTTGTACTATTTTTGATTGTTCTCTATTTTTAATAGAAAATTCATTTACAAAAAAAATCTGAATTTCAACTATTGAAAGAAAAATTACAGAAATTTAAATTCATCTGAAAGAGGGCATTTTCAGCTTGGTTTTTCATTCACACGGAACTGTAAAAATTCAAATCGGAGAAGAATAATGTTTTGTAATAAGGAATTGGAATTCCTTGCAAAAATTACTATTAAGCATAAACTTTAAATTATATTTAAATGATTGCTCTAAAACTTTCAGTATCTTGCCTTTTTAAAAGAAAAATGTCTTGGGGGGGAAAGGTAATTAATGCAATAATAATTTGAAATGTTCATGGTATTTCAGTAAATACGGATTATCATGCATAGTGTTAGTTTTTTACATAACTGCTAAATTTCTATTTACAAGTTCAAACAACAATTGCATGTTCAATAAAAGGACTTAGTACATCTACTTATTCATTAAAGTTTTACTTCGATTAAAGTTTTAATCTACAGTACTTAAACGATTGCCTGATATATTTTATTAATTTGTTGTACTAACTTTAATTGTTCTTTATTTTTAATAAAAAATTCAATTACAAAAAAAAATCTAAATTTCTACACTTAAAAGAAAAATTTTAGAAATTTAAATTTATCTCAAAGAGGAACTTTTAAGCTTGGTTTATCATGCATATTTAACTGTAAAATATAAACCATTCAACAGACCTTAATCAATCTATCACTTTCAGTGTCTTGCCTTTTTAAAGAAAATTGTCATGAAGAAAAGGTAATTAAAGCAGTAATAATTTGAAATTTTTATTGTATTACAGTAACTAAGGATTATTATTCATAGTGTTAGCTATTTTACATAACTGATAAATTCTTATTTCCAAGTTCAAAGAATAATTACATGTTCAAAAAATAACTTAGTACATCTATTTATTCATTAAATTTTTACTTTGATTAAAGTTTTAATCAAAAGTACTTAAACGATTAAATGATATATTTTATTAATTTGTTATACGAACTTTAATTGTTCTATTTGTAATAAAAATTTCATTTACAAAAAAAATCTGAATTTCTACTATTAAAAGAAAAATTTCAAAAATTTAAATTTATTTGGAAAACAAAATTTTACGCTTGGTTTATGATGCAAAGGAACTGCAAAAACTAAAACCATTCAACAGAACTTAACCAATTTACAAAGTAAATCAAAAACTTATTTATGAATAAAATTAATATTATGAATCAAAGTTTGTCTATGTAAGGGAATGGAATGGAATGGTTTAAAGTGCTACGGTCTGCTTTTTGCAACACGAAGGGTAATGAGACCGGGATCTACTGCTTAAAGCCGATTCCGAACGGCTACAAATATACATGCCCCAGTGGGATTCGAACCCACGTACACCGATACCGAAGGCTAGCATACTAACCATTCGGCGAGAGCTCGGCTGTCTCTGTAAGGGATTGTTAATATCATGTAGGTAGTTCATTTGTAAGTCCGTATAAATTGAAATATTGCCTACAATAATCTAGGGGTCTGATGAGTGTTGGTAATATTATTTTTGATTAGTAAATTTATTTAAATATTTAAAAACAAATTATTTGATAAAAACTAAAGACTTAAAAGATTCGCATAGGACGTTGTGATTGACGTATCTAAAGTCAAATGTTAGGATATTTTTGTATACATGTTAATGTAAGCCTGTACCAACTAATTCTGATTAATTCTGTATTACCAATTAATTCTGTACCAACAATTGAACTGGAAAATTCACTGAACCATAATAATTCAAATTCATCCTCCCAATGCAACAAATCAGAAGCAGTTCTGTTTCCACATTAAATATGTAAAATAATTGTAGTATAAATACATATGTGAGTAAATTATTAAATTATATAAATATTTATATTCATTATTGTAACTATTCAATGATAAGCAATTTTAGGTATAATATTGCATAAATGCAGTCAGCATAACAATCAAATTCATTAAAATCGAACTTATGCACAATTATAATCTGTGATTTAGGAATATTTTTTTTTATATTTATGAAATTAAAACTACAATTATTTCTATAGCATATAATCTAATGACTTGTTTGTTTAATTTATTTTACAAACGTACTCAAATCGTAATTTTTTACGACAACTAAATTTTATGTACAATTTTATTTATTGCGTTAAATTGCATTAAATATATTATATAAAAATTGTGAGAAGGTTGATATAAAAAACAAGTTTGAAATCTGTATTCTAAACTATCGACACAATATTGTACTAAAATTCACATATAGTTTTGAATCCGCTGTATAATAATAGCCTAAGTTATCTGTCCGTCTGTCCTCGAATTTATAAAGCGTTTGGACTTGGATAAAGGCGTCCATATTGGATTATTTATGAGGTAGGTTTAGCAAAATTCAAAGCGAGTAAAGTTTATCTTCTCCTAAACTATTGAACATAATTCAAAAATAAATTTTAATAAATATGCTTCATATCGGAGCAAAAAATACTGCCTTTTTTAAAACGTGCGAAATCATCATTCCCCCTTTTTACAGCGTTTAATGCCATTATTTCAAGCCCTATCTTCAACGGTTAAGAGCAAATGATTAAATTTATCAATTTATCATAATAAATAGGTAAAATAATTTTTTTAGCATTATGCCGTCATTCTTTGAACCACTTCATTTAATCATTTCTTATTTTAAATTACTTACATGTCATCAGCACTATTTTCATACGTTTAATCACTAATCTTAAATATCACTATATACTTATAATAATTACTTATATCAGTTTTTATAATAATATATTACTTATATTAATTTTCTTTTATATTTGGTTTACATTATATATATATATATATATATATATATATATATATATATATATATATATATATATATATATATATATATATATATATATATATATATATAAATATATATATATATATATATATATATATATATATATATATATATATATATATATATATATATATATATATATATATATATATATATATATATATATATATATATATATATATATATATATATATATATATATATTATATATATATATATATATATATATATATATATATATATATATATATATATATATATATATATATATATATATATATATATATATATATATATATATATATATATATATATATATATATATATATATATATATATATTATATATATATATATATATATATATATATATATATATATATATATATGATATTTTAAATTTAATCGTCGATTTTTGTTGTTGGATTATAAATTTTATCACCGGTATTAACAAGAAATTATTTTCATAAAAATCTAGGAGTCTATTTCGTAGACTAATAAATATCTAGCTTTCAAGTCATATATCTTTGAAAATTAAAAAGTTTGTTCGTTTGTGTGTTTGTTTTATATACATAACCACACTGGTTGACTAAATTGATTCAACGTGATTTAAACTGCATTCTCAGTATTGGGAGACATCAGAGTAGTATGAACAAAATAAATTA
>CM063511.1:132236208-132238708 GCA_032207245.1 Pardosa pseudoannulata
AAATTGCCAGGCTATATATAACCCCAGTTCCTCTTCGTTAGGAAACCAAGTATTGCAAAATTATTAGTCTGCTCAAGAAGTCTTCGATATGTCTTCCACCTACCAGTGTCAGAGAAAACTGGAACAGTAGGTGACTTGAATGCACGATGCAAGAACGAGATTTCTGGATTTTTCTGGTGCTTGGGGTTTTATCTTACCATAAAAGAATGATAGTTAAAGTATGCCAAGTCAGTTTATGAAAATTTATAAACAAAAAATTTTGTTGAGCAAGAGTTGCAAAGCAACGGAAGAAAGTGTTGAAAAATTATTGCTCTTCTGAGGAAGTAATCGATACGTCTTCCACCGACCACTGTCAGAAAAAACTGGAACAGATTGCCAGTCAAATGCAGGATACAAGCACGAAATTGCTGGTTTTTTATGCTGTTTGTGTTTTTATCTTACCGTAAAAGGATGAGAGCTAAAGAATGCCAAGTCGGTTTATGAAATTTTATAAACAAAATTTTTTTTTTCAACAAAAAATATAAATTTGCATAAAATATTTAACTTAGAAAATAAATTTATGCTAAGAAGTCACCACAGTATCATTTATATTTGCTTTATGCACTTTTGCATACGCGAATATTTTACAGGCCAGAAACAAATCGCTAGTCAATATCTCTCTCATGATATATTAGTTACCTGATCGTCGCTTCATTAAGCACTGCTTTTTCACAAATAACAAAGAAAAAAATAAAAATAGATAAAATCTCCCCCAGTATTATTAGCTCTTAACTTAGAAAAAATATGAGATAATTAAAAAAATTGATAAATATAATTGGGAATTTACATAGGAGTTTTTAAAATATGACAATCACTAATCCCCGAGATGTCCCAAAATCTAAGGACTTAATCAAGTCAAAATTATAAAATTGAAATTTAAAACCTTCACACCACACATTAAAAACTTCAGGAGATTGAAATATAATTTACTTTGTCATTCCTGTAATTAAGTTTTTAAAGCAATATTAATGAGTTAAGTAAAAAAGATATCTAACTTTAATGAATCTCTTCTGGCTAGTTGCAAGAAAGATTTTTAGATATATTTTTATAATACTAATACAGTAAGACATAGTTTTAAGAAATATAAAAAAATTAGAGTTTATTTCTTTTTAATTTACGTATTTATTTTATATTATATCTTTTTAAACTATGCACAGGTTTTTGCTTTAAGCAAATAACATATATAGTGTGTAGTGATAGGAATCTATGTTAAATGTAGAAGAATAGTTATGTGGATAAAAAGGTATGCATAAAGTTAATTATATAGCTTTTATTACAGACAGATAAAAACTATATTGTAATACAAACAATATAACTTACTCTGAATGTAGTTTGTCCTGAAATTTTGTCTCTTCTAAAATCTATTTTTATCATAATTTCTCTTTAGTAATCAAAATACTTTACAGATGTTTCTATTATTATTAAACATCCTTTAACCACTTAATGCTTTAAAACGAGCAGTGCTTGCCCAAGCCACGCGTTCCAAATCGCATCAACCGGAAAGCTCTAGTCGGTTTCAGTTTGTTCGCAGTTTGCACAAAAGATGAACATTCCACACAGGCCAGACGCTGTTGAATATATGTTCGAACTAGTGTATATTGTTTTCTTTGTTAGATACTACTGTAAAACACTGCAAAACCTTTTGTAAGTATTTATATACAGCATTTTAACTCTTTAAAATTTCTGAAAAATTCGTTTCTTTATTTATATGTATATATGTATATTGATAAAATGTTTGATTTTGAAAGGTTCTAATGAAAAGTGACAGTGAAGTGGAGGAATTTAACTTAGATAATTCAGATAGTGGTTCTTCGACTTCAGTTTCGAGTTTGGAAACAGAAGAAGAAAATCAAAGCGAAGGAATAAATGAATGGGCAGAAATAAGGATAAGTTTATTGGAAAGTCGTCAAATTTCAAAATTAGAATATAAAATCTAAATATAAAACGTTAATCTCCGATGTTGTAATATAAAGAAATTAAGTTTAAGTTTTAAAGTTATAAATTTCTGATTTATAAATACTAACATCCGAGATTAAAATATAAATTAATTTTAAATATGAAATCGAAACATAAAAATAAATTCAGGTTTAAAAAAATAAATTTAAGATATATAAATATTAATCGCGAAATTAAAATATAAAAATAATTTAAGTTTTAAAATTATAAATCTTCTAAATTAAAGTATAAAATAAAATTCAGTTCTAATAATATAAAAATAATTTAAGTTTTCTAAGTTCCAAATATGTCCCTCGTGGTATACACATTTTTTTTAAAATATTCTAAGTGGGGAATATATCCCTCTTGTATCCACCAAAGTTTTAAACATTTTCTAAGTCCCGAATATATTGCACGTGGTATTAACAAATATGCTCGAAAAGTCCACGGCGTTGCAACTCCTTACTAACTAAACTTTAGAAACCAACATGGCAGCATATCCGGTTTGAAAAATCCAACATGGCGG
>CM063511.1:132243708-132286208 GCA_032207245.1 Pardosa pseudoannulata
AATCGGTTCAGAAATGTTTCTCAGTGAATAACTTCTGCTTTACAGTTTGTATGACCAAGAATATCAGATTCACTAACAAGAAAAATTCATTACTATATACTTTCGTGACTGAAATCAAGGAATAAACTTCAGCAATAATTTAAGGTAAAAAAAACATAAAATTTATTGTTATTTAGTCTCTTGTCTTTTAGTCCATCATGGTACCCTAACATTTCCGTCTGTGGAATGCAATTCCTGAAAAACTTGAATTAATCGGTTCAGAAATGTTTCTCAGTCAGCTCGACAGTTTATATGACCACTCATATCAAATTCACTAAGAAGAAAACTCATTGCTATATATTTTCTTCACTTAAAGTAAAGGGATGAACATCAGTAATAATTTAAGGCAAAATAATAATTGAATTTATTGATATTTCTTTTGTTGAACATTATGGTACCTACTATTTCTGTCTGTGGAATGCAATTCATGATAAACTAGATTAAATCAGTTCAGAAATGTTTCTCAGTGAATAACTTCTGCTTTACAGTTTGTATGACCAAGAATGTAGTAATTTTCGAGAAAGAACTTCACTATTCATTGATATATGTGGAATAAAGTGATAGATAAAGTGATTCTTTCAGCTCCCCCTTTCTCCAAGAAAATTGCAAGTTTAGAAAAATTTTTCTCCTTATTTTAATGGGGCTTTCAAGTTAATTGCAAGATCGTTACATGAACTTGAATAGATTCCCTATTGAAATGCATCATTAATTATGAGGTAAAACCAGGGATCGTTATTGTTTAAGAGACTGTTTGAGAAGAATTTAAAATTTATCTATATTTTTGGTGATAGTTTAATGCTTTTTTTATTCAGGCTGTAGTGTAGATATAGATGCAGAGAGTTAGTTGTAGATGTCATAAATATGTTGACTCTTTCTTGATGTACGTAGATGGATTTAATCCGGAGATACAATTTGATTAATTACTTATTATATATTCCCTACTGAAATGCATCATTAATTATGAGGTAAAACCAGGGATCATTATTGTTTAAGAGACTGTTTGAGAAGCATTTAAAATTTATCTATATTTTTGGTGATAGTTTAATGCTTTTTTTTCATTCTGTAGTGTAGTTGCAGATTTAGATGCAGAGAGTTAGTAGTAGATGTCATAAATATGTTGACTCTTTCTTGTTGTACGTAGATGGATTTAATCCGGAGATACAATTTGATTAAATACTTATTATGATCAATTCAATTTTTGAAATAAAATATATAGCTAAAGTAATTTTCAGACAATTTTAAAATATATTTTGGGTACATACTTACATACCTTCTGTATATATATCCTATTAAAAATAAAAATTTTACAAATGGATAGATTGTTGACAAAATATTTTTAACTTACACAGAGCTACGTGGTAATTTTATTGTAATAAAAATTTTTAAACAAGAATATAAAAATATTTTTTTTAAATAGTAGCTTTTGTTTAATAAGTAAAGTTATAAAAATGCACTTAAATGTAAAAATTTTGTTTGAGTCTTTAATTATGATGCTTCCAAATAGATGGCGATACTTGTTTAATATACCAGCATTTGAGATTTTAAGTACGCTGAACAAATTTTACATTTACCAAATGGAATTTTTTTTATTGAATTTATTTTTTATCATTGAATATTGTATTGTCACAGAATTTGTACCAAAATTTCAAATTTCTACCTAGTCAGGGTATGTAACTAAAAATTAATTTCCAAATATCATCCGACAGAGAAGTGAAGTGAAGTAAAAGCAATTAATAATTATTTTCAAAAAATAAAAAACTATGGCTTAGTTTTAATAATGCGTATTACTTCAAACGTCACATTTCAGTAATATCAGTTTTAAAAATACATATATTAAATCTTACATTCTTCAGTACCGAAAACATTATCGAGAAAATTAAAGTTTAAAGGATTTTAAACATCAACTTATATAAGAATAAAGAAATGATGAAACTGAAATTGCAATCATTGTGATTAAAAAAAAGAATATTTATATATTTTTCGGAGAAACAGGTATTTGGCATAATGAAATCAAGCGTACTTTTGAAATATGTAAAAAGGAGAAAAAAGAATTTAATTCTAAAAGCTAAAGGGAAGTTCTCTTGTGAAACATCCTTTGAACTTAACTAGAGAGCTGTGTAATCCCAATTTAATTAGATTTTACATTGAACTAAAATATCCACATTCTTAGATTAAAAGATTATGAACTGTCTTTTGCAAAATTTCGTTTAAGAAATAAATTTGAAAGATATAACTTGTTAACTAAATTAACGAGTGCATGTAAAATATTAATAATTTTTTCAGATGTATTAAAATATATGTAAGGAAAGAAAATATGAATATTTCAGTTTTGTATTAATTCATGACACAAAATTATTATAAGCAAAATTGAAATAAATTTCTGTATAGATGATTCAATTAGTATTTCTTATTTACGTTCATAATGACTTCAAAAACAGCCTTTCAATATTTATTATACTATACTAGCAAATACAGCATGTCTGTAGAAATGTATTTATGAAACGTTATTAAAATAGGGATGTAATTTTATTTATCTATTAATAACAAAATGTGTGGGTTTGGTTTGTTGTTGGATCACTACGGTCTACTGTTTGCAACACGAGGGCTAATCAGACCGGGACCTACTGCTTAAAACCGATTCCGAAAGTCAACGAATATCCGTACCATTGTGGGATTAGAACCAATTAACTCCGGTTCAGAAGGCCAACACCCTAAATATTCGGACATCATTCGGCACAAAATATGTGGGAATGTACGTAAATGTGTATTGATTACAATTTTTTGAATTATACAATATTTAATAATTAAAAGTGATTTGATTTTTTTGATAGTAAAAGTAAAATAACAGCAGAAATATATTTATTTAAAATTAGTTAAACCATAAAGTACAATGGAATTTTCTATTCTTTAACCTTTTAATAGTAAAATATGTTGGAGTGTGTATAAATATTAATTAATTAAAAATATTTGAACGTGTGTTCATTGTCGTACATTCTCCTTGCATAGTTATTTCACACATTATATTAACATTTTTATTTATATTTCATTAGTCTTCTATAATAAAACTGAGCTTTAATGATAAATATTCGTAGAAAATTACCAAGAAAAAATGAATATGCCATTATACAACCTGATATAGTTTGTGTGTTTATTATTGTAAATTCTCCCTACATAGATATTTCAGACATTATATTATCATTATTATAAATATTCGTAGAAAATTACCATGAAAAATATATGTACTATCATACATCCTGATCTAATTATACGAATTGTTAACAGAAATGCAAGCATTACTAACATAACAAATAAAATATCCTAACATAGTGTGAATATAAGTATTTAAATAACATTTTATTTCAAAAACAATAATCAACAATAATGAAATTTATTTCAGGTAAAAATGTATCATTAACATTAAATTTAAATATTCTACATATCAAGAATTAATCAGTAAATTTAGCTGTAAAGTGAAAGCATTTTAAACAATTTCGTAAATGTTTTCAATCCTAGTCTTTCATCTAACCAAATACTGAAAAATTCAAATACTTTGGACATTAAATTGATCACTGTCATAAAATTACGATGAATCTCTCTGTACTAAAATGCGTTTAACAATATATATTAAGTGCTTATTAAATCTGAATTTAATGAGTTTTAATGTTGCAACAAAACACGATTTGTAAAATGTAAATGATTAATGTGTTAGTCTCGAAAATGAAATGTTACTCCTATAATTAAATGGAAATCCCTAAAGGATAATTGTAAATTTTCTTAGTAAAATTTCATATATTAAGGCTGGGCTGAATAACTGTAACAAAGAGTCCCATTTATGTGTATAAAATAAAATTTAAAGTACATACAATTAGATAATTTTAATTTTTTAAATTAATATTTAATTACGATTATTAAAAAGCTATTTGGAATTTTTTCGTTTGGATGTTCATTTATGTGATAGAAATTATAAATCAACAATTATTTTCAACACTTTATGATAAGCTTCATCTCTATAAAATATATTACTTTAGTGAAGATAAATGAGGGATATTGGTTTTTAAAAATTACATAATTTCATTATTTGTTAATCTTACAGGAATTAGATATTAAACAAACTATTGATACTCTATAAGGATTGACATGTATTTTATGGTATTAAAAGAAAACTATTAATATACATATATATATATAGTTAAACAAAAACATTTCTATTTGAGAACTTGATTGCAGCTTACATGCAAATGAGGGGAATGACTTTACGTGTATATATATATATATATATATATATATATATGTGTGTGTGTGTGTGTGTGTGTGTGTGTGTGTGTGATATCCAATTGCAGGCCAATGTAAGAAGCAGTCTTTATTGGTTAATCACCTTTTTATTTCAAAGTAGAGTTTTCCTTTTTTAAGCGTCACTTGCGCCATTTTCATTTATTCGTGGCAGAGCTAACCGTGGAGTCTATGACAGCTCTATGTGTTCGCGTCAGCTGTACTCTTTGCATACTCATGAAATTCCTCCAATATGCTTCCACTTGACCGGATTATCCTAATAGCTTAGGCGAGCGTGGATTTTTGTTTAATTTATTTTGCCAACGAAAGAGTTCCCTTTATGAGTTATTCACAACTCGCTTATTTTTATTTCAAACAAATCTCCCCTTTTTCGGTCTGACATTATATTTAGTGTTATCCAAGAAAGTTAAATTCCTCCGGTCACATATAATTAAGCTCCTATACTTTTTACGTACCTAGACGTATTCAGAAAATAACATCTAAAATTATTAAACCTATATTTTAAGCAGTCGTGGTATTTCATAAAAAGATGCATTGAGTCCGACGTACAACTTAACTTTTATTTAAGATCTAAAAATCGACAGTTTTCTCCGTCAGAAGCAAACAATGGAATGATACATTAAAAAATTTGTTATTACAGAATTCGGCTCCACAGCGATAGACGAAGTGAACATTCATAGGAAAGATCAGCTAATTTAATAAAGAGAAAGAACTAGAAAATTAACATTCATCTTAGGGTTTGGTTTGGGAAATGAGTTGCAAGAATTGCGGTCAATCCTTTGAATCCTGAGATTTTGCTACAGGGAAAATAAATATGAAACTAAATATCGGGAAATGGAAATCATAAAGAGATATTTTAAGTGTGATAATTTTGATTTATTGCATATATGAATCTGAATCAATGCATATTTAATGGATAATCGTTTAGGAATTGGTAATTTGAATTATTTGAAATTATCTATTGTGGCGTCCTATGTTGTTGTGGTTGAAAAATATTTTACTTTTGTAACAAAGTATTGTTAATGCCATTTCAAATTTAGTTAAGTACTCATTATACTGATATAATTTCAAAATTAAAAATTATTTTCGTTTTTTTATTATAGCATTTTTATGTTTTAAATGTTAGAATAAATACCATTTTACTGAAAAGAAATTGCATAATCTAATTTGAACATCTACTTTACGATAATTCCTTAATGATAAAGGAATAGCCAAAATGAATATCTTCAGTTAATCTGTTTATTTGTTATATATTTTTAGATGTTCATAGAGAAATTAATATAAATAAAAACTAAATTTAATTTTGTTTAAGAATTGGTAATTCGATTTATATACAATAGTTTATTGTAGTTTCTATGTTTTAAATGTTAAAATAAATGCAGTTTTAATGAAAAGAAATTGCATAATCTAATATGAACATCTACTTTACGATAATTCATTAATCATAAAGGAATATCCAAAAAGATTATCTTCAGTTAATATGTTTACTTGTTATATATTTTTACATGTTCATAGAGAAATTAATATAAATAAAAAATAAAGTTAATTTTGTGTAAGAATTGGTAATCCGATTTATTTATTAGGGTTTATTGTAGCATCCTATGTTTGTCTCGTTTGAAAAATATTTTATTTGTGTTACAAAATATTGTTAATGTAATTTTCAATTTAGTTTAACTATTCATTATACTGATATAATTTGAAAATTAAGAATTGTTTTCTGTTTTTTATTGTAGCATTTCTATGTTTTAAATGTTAAAATAAATGCAATTTTACTGAAAAGAAATTGCATAATTTAATTTGAATATCTATTTTACGATAATTCATTAATCATAAAGGAATAGCCAAAAAGAATATCTTCAGTTAATTTGTTTATTTGTTATATATTTTTAGATGTTCACAGAGAAATTAATATAGATAAAAAATAAATTTAATTTTGTTTAAGAATTGGTAATCCGATTTATTTATAATGGTTTATTGTGGCATCCTATGTTTGTTTTGGTTGAAAAATATTTTGTTACAATGTATTGTTAATGTCACTTCCAGTTTAGTTTAACTATTCATTAAACTGATATATTTTCAAAATTCAGAATTGTTTTCGGTTTTTTATTATATTATTTCTATGTTTTAAATGTTAAAATAAATGCAATTTTACTGAAAATATATTATATAATCTAATTTGAACATCTACTTTACGATAATTCATTAATCATAAAGGAATAACCAAAGAAAATATCTTCAGTTAATCCATTTATTTGTTATGTATTTTTAGATATTCATAGAGAAATTAATATAGATAAAAAATAAATTTAATTTTATTTAATAATTGGTAGTTCGATTTTTTACAATGGTTCATTGTGTCATCCTATGTTGTCTTGGATGAAAAATATTTTATTTGTGTAACAAAGTATTGTTAATGCCATTTCCAATTTAGTTTTACTGTTCAATATACTGATGTAATTTCAAAATTAAGAATTGTTTTCAATTTTTTATTATAGCATTTCTATGTTTTAAATATTAGAATAAATACCATTTTATTGAAAAGAAATTGCATAACCTAATTTGAACATCTATTATGCGATAATCCATTAATCATAAAGGAATAGCCAAAGAAAATATCTTCAGTTATTCCTTTTAAATGTTATATACTTTTAGATGTTCACAGATAAATTAATATAGATAAAAATAAATTTAATTTTGTTTATTGGTAATCATATTTATTTATAAGGGTTTAATGTGGCATACTATGTTTGTTTTATTTAACAAATATTTTATTTGTGTAACAAAGTAATGTTAATGGCATTTTCAATTTAGTTTCACTGTTCAATATACTGATGTAATTTCAAAATTAAGAATTGTTTTCAGTTTTTTATTATAACATTTCTATATTTTAAATATTAGAATAAATACCATTTTATTGAAAAGAAATTGCATAATCTAATTTGAATATTTATTATACGATAATTCATTAATCATAAAAGAATAGCCAAAAATAATATCTTCAGTTAATCAGTTTATTAATTATAGATTTTTAGATGTTCATACAGAAATTAATATAGAAATTAATATAGATTAAAAATAAATTTAATTTTGTTTAAGAATTGGTAATCCGATTTATTTTTAATGGTTTATTGTTTAATCCGATGTTTGTTTTGGTTGAAAAATATTTTATTTCTGTTATAAAGTATTATTAATGTCATTTTCAATTTAGTTTAACTATTCATTATACTGATTAATTTCAAAATTCAGAATTGTTTTCGGTTTTTTATTATAGCATTTCTACGTTTTAAATGTTAAAATAAATACCATTGTACTGAAAAAAAAATTGCATAATCTAATTTTAATATCTATTTTACGATAATTCATTAATCATTAAGGAATAGCCAAAGAAAATATCTTCAGTTAATCCATTTATTTATTATATATTTTTCGATGTTCACAGAGAAATTAATATAGATAAAAAATAAATTTAATTTTGTTTAAAAATTGGTAATCCGATTTATTTATAATGGTTTATTGTGACATCCTATGTTTGTTTTGGTTGAAAAATATTTTATTTGTGTAACAAAGTATTGTTAATGTCATTACCAGTTTAGTTTAATTATTCATAATACTGATATAATTTCAAAATTAAGAACTGTTTTCATTTTTTTATTATAGCATTTTTATTTTTAAATGATAGAACAAATACCATTTTACTGAAAAGAAATTGCATAATCTAATTTTAGCATCTATTTTACGATAAATCATTAATCATATAAGAATAGCCAAAGCAAAATATCTTCAGTTAATCCGTTTATTTGTTATATATTTTTAGATGTTCACAGATCACAGTTCACATTTAATCTATATAAAAATAAATTTAATTTTCTTTCAAATTTAGTTACATTAATTATTCGTTAATCTTGTAGAAAATGGCAATTAACAGTTATTTTTAGCCCTTCATTATGACCTTCACATCTTTACACTAGCTGAAAGGGAAGCTATTATTCTAGTAAAGAAAAAGAATGATGCTTATATACATTTAGCTAAACCACTTTGCTGTAACTGCCATCACGTAACTAAGTTATTTCATATATCATACCCCACTCCTTTGGACACAAGATATTGATCGTTACTTATTGTGGACGAAATGATAAAGAAATGTACCAGACATTTTTCCCTAAAATGATAGTACTTGTTTTCTTGGATATTTCTTTCAGAAAGTTTCTCCTTCAGAAAATGGACTTACTCAGCCATGTTTCAAGAAAATGTATTTTCTGTCATTGCTTTATTATGCAATTACACCGAATAAAATAAAAATAAATGGATATTTGTAGTTATTTAATGTAAATTCATTCTAATTAAATGCTAAAATGTACATAAATCATTGTTTACAAAAGTTAATATTGTTTCTATTATTATAAACTAGAAATATTTATTCTCATGTCTTAATAATGTTTAAATTCTTTAACGATTAAATACTTTGTAATATAACGTTATATAAATTGTCTAATATTTTATTCAAGAAAATTATATGAAATAGATGCATGTACAATGTATGTATCCACATTTAACTTTTTTATTTGTTTAACTTCAAATTAAAGTAATTAATTTTTATAAAGCTTAAATTCCGGTTTAGTGCAATAATGTTCATTACCCAATCAGTGAGGTTTGGTTTGGCTTGGAGTGCTACGGTCTAAGTTTTTGCAACACGAGGGCTAATTAGACCGGAACTTACAGCTTAAAGCTGATTCCGAACGGCTACAAACATCCATGCCTCACTGGGATTCAAACCAACGATCTCAGGAACCTATTGCCAGCACCCTAACCAATCGGCATTCGTTCGGCTCTAGTCAATGAGGAACATTTTAAAAGGAGTGTGTTAAATAATAAGGAATAATTTTAATAAATTTAAGCGTGATATAAATGGATATTAGTATTTTATTCTAACGTCGCAATTTCAAATTATTCATTCATTAATTACATTCAGGTTTAGTGCAATAATGTTCGTTATTCAGTCAATACGAAAAGTTTTAAAAAAAGTGTGAGTTAAATAATAAGGAATAACTTTATTAAATTTAAGCATGATATAAATAAATATTTGTATTTTTTCTGTCGTGGCAAATTTCAAAGTATGAAAAGAAAAAGCCAATGCCGAAATCTAAACTGTAGATAAGCATTTCTTATCCAACACATTTTATCATTTTCAACTCTTCTAGATTATCACTGGTTCTATAATGACACTGACACCATAATGCACATAATAATATAAATATATTTTACAGTAAAATACTAATAAGTTGTATGAACACAAAGAGTTAACAAAAAAAGGATGAATAAAATGTATTTCAAATTTAATTATCGAGACTATTTTTTATTATTTAGGAATTCTCAGATCGCAGTTATTTTTACCAGTCAATTATTACTATCAGTCTCTGAGTACAAAATACGTAACAAATATGCTTGAATGAAAAATGAATTGCGCTGTTGCTTAGCTTAAAATAGACTATATGTAATTACATATAAAATTGTCTAGTTGTGTAATATGATATACAACATAATAAAAATATATTTTGAGATGATCATAAAAAATAAATTGTTGTAATATTTTGATACATTAATTTTAAACTCCAGCTGACAAATAAAAACAGACACTACTGCTCACCCCGTAATTTTTGTCTGGCAAGAGAGAAATGGGGTCCACCTCTTTCTTGTGATGCCCGAATACAGTTCGGGAAACGCAAATGCGGAAATTTTGGTATGCCCCACCTGTGTTCGGGCAAGGGAAAAAACGGTATTTAATTTCCGTGATGATCGAAATTGGTTCGTTAGAATGTATAATGTTTAATATACCATTTTCTCACTAGTTAAAGATATTTTCCCTCTAAAAGTTCGGCAGTTTCGCAACAATTATCGTTATTTCTCAGATACTATAACGGATCTGTGAAATTCAAGTGAATTTAAAGTGATATAGAATTCATGACAGCTAAGAGAGATAATAATTTTGTTGTATTAGTTTAATATATTTATCAAGAAAATTATGTCATTTGATTTATTTTGCTGTAATTTGAGCAAAAATTACTGTATTCCATCAACATTTCCTATATATATAGGGATATTGAAAATAGTACTTTTTAGGTTTTTTGTAGAAATAATCTATTTCTAACATTTTGATGATAATCACGAACAAATTTTAAAACAAATTCCACTTTTCGCACGAGTCTCTTAAATATTTCCACAGTCAAGTGGTTAATAACTGTTTTCCCTTATGACTATATTTTCATAAAAACATCTATAACTTTCCAAAATTATATACTTCTTTTTAGAAAATATTTTAAATACTCCTGCTGAAGTAAAATAATTTAATATCAATATGTAGGTTGAAATAGAAATTAAAAATATATAGAATTTCATTTGTATTAAAATATTTAATAAAGAAGAGTAATAGTTGAAAACAGAATAACGATTTTATTCTTTTACTACTAATAATAATTAATAAAAAAGAAATAATAAAATATTTTATTCACTCAACATATAGGAATCAACTATTAATTTTTCGTTTCTTTCAAATATGCAGTTTTTTGAATAAAAAAAATATAGTAGTCTAGACGAATTTCGATTTCTCTCCTTTTACTGTTAGCCACTTTCTTTAAATGTCAATCTTTTCATGCTATTTAATGAATAATTTTTGTTTGTTAACTAACGAAATCAATAAACATAGCTGGAAAGAATATGCTACAAGAATTATAAAATCAATAGTTACTTAGCTTGATTTTGCAGAGAATATTGATGCAATTAAAATACAAAAGTAATAAGGAATAAAAGAGACTGGAAAAAATTCTGGCTAGATTTGTAGCCTGGTATTACTTGGATTGTCTCAATTATGGGTCATTCCATAGTGAAGAGTAGAAAGGAGATTATGTGGAACATGCGTACTATTCTCTACTAAAGCAGATGATGATGTACCAGCCGTTAATTTAAAAAAGTAAATATTTTGAAAGCATGAAGTATTAAAACTGTTGTTCCGTCCAGCATCCATGATGCGACAGCAATTGCTTAATATATTTTGTAAACTGTGTTTATTTTGTAACCGTGAAGCGTAGCGCCATCTGTAAATATATGTAATACAAAAGTGTTCGCTGAGAGCGAGGGGATAAAATCTGCCATATATTCTGTTTTGTGTTGGTTTTCTTAAAAGTGATATTTGGACGACGTTGGGAGTGAGAATAGTCAAAGTCATTGTAAGTAAATGCTTTATTCTTTTTAAACATAAATCTTATTGGGTTGTCATTTTCCCAACGTTGATCCAATTCATATTCATTCAATTATATTTCATTGAGTGCAAATATTTTGGTATCCCCCTCATTCACATTATTCTAATTTATTATACAGTCCCCTAAGTCTTAACATCTCACAACTGTCAATTTTAAAATTTAAAGCAAGAATTTATATACACAGCTAACAAACTGCGGTAACATTTAACCAGTTAAGGGTAAGTAAAAATTCATATAAAAATATAAAAACGAAACAATTATTAAGCGAATAACAACAAAAAAACTGTCATATCTTCAAACATAGAGGACATACTTTAATGGTCGGTAATGTAATAGGGTACATTTGCGGCAATTTAAAACATGGTGAATATGACATGAAAGAGACAGGAAAGGTTGTGTTCCAGTACTTCGAGAAATTGTGAAGTTAGCAAGTATTTAAGTCGAAATTCAGTTAATTAAAAATAAATGCGAATAAAAATAAAATGTTTTGCTGTAAGAGTAATATCGTAGTTTCTTATATTAATATAAAGGCAAAAAAAAACTTATTTAAATCCACAGAAGTTATTAGTGTTATGGGCAGTTACTTGTTTATAAAATGAGCCTTATTAGTCATTCTCTATTTATGTATGTCATGATATTTATGTTATTGTTTAGTAAAACGTTCAGTTTGTAAGTGGCAAAATTTGGCCTTGCGTTATCATGACGTCTGACTTGGTAGGGAGTGGAAACACATTTACTTTAAATCAAGTGATTATCTAGCCCATCCTCATATACGTACCATACGTCAACTATATTTGCTCATTCAAACATACAAACCTCTCTTAATACACGGAAAATATTATCGATATAAATAGTTTTTTGTTAATAAAATTAATATTAATTATCATTGCTTATTTATAGTAAGTTATATTTATGTTATTCTGTAGTAAAACGTCCTGTATGTAAGCTGAGGTACGTGGTCTTGCATTATCATGGCGTTTGACAGCGGATGGTATGCAACGGGAATAATGCTCTGTTTTAATCAACATAGCACAATAGGATGTATGAACGATTAATTTTGTTAACGGAATAGTTGAAATTTCTTTTAGTACATACAAGTGTTTAGTGCAATGAGTATTTTCAGGTCAACAAAATGAACTTATCACTTATAGCCTGCTTATATAATGATATTTATGTGATCTCTAGTAAAGTTTCTAGTATGTATCCAGCAATATGTGTTCTTGCATTATCATGACGTTTATCTGTTAGGCAAAGGCATGCACGATTGCTTTTAATTACGTGAAAACCTAACACATCAGCATGATGTTTTAACATATAAACGTAAAACCCCTGTAATCGACAGAAGTTATTAGTGTTTGAGTAATTTATCGTTAATAAAATAAATCATATTCTTTATTGCCTACACATATAAACAATGTAACTTCTTTAAAATCTCGTTTCTTGTACGTAGCAAATGTAGTCATTGAACAGTGATTTAGAGATTTCTTTTCAAATAACATGACGTAAATACGATTGAAAGTTTGAAAATAAAACTAAAATTTTTCCATTAATGAGGTTACGTTTATAAAATAAAATCTTAATACTTTATATAGAATCTAAAATTAACGAATTAAGTTACGGTAAGTTTCAAAATAAGAGCAACACTGCAACTTCATCAATTTTCGCTTTCTAAAAGATACTAAGCAAACATCCAATGTTCTTAAATTAGTGTTTAATGATATCTTAATAAAGACATAATCTCGAGAGCGAAATGCATGATGTAGTCATTAATACTTGTCTTCCCAACGTGGAGATTATCTACGCATTCCAATCGCAGTATATCTCATATTACCTAGTGATCAATCATTTCCCATCGATAACGGCTTCGCATATTTAGACATCCTATTAGATCATTTAGACAAATAACTTAAACAGTTCTCTAGCCTAAGGCTAATTTGGAACATCTACCTCAGAAGATAAACAGAGTTGTTCCATGTATAATCCATTTTATTTTTTACATATATTTTAGTACTTATTTATAATGTACTAATGAGTAAATAAGACTATTTAAATGAGGATAAAAGCTTTCTTTCATCTCTATAGTTTGTGAAATGTACGTTTTACCTCAATATATGGAGATCCATTATGTAGTTTTATATTAAACTTAACGATGAGAGCGAAGTAATAACTGTTTAATAACACAATAAAAATACACTACATTTTTTAAAGTGTAGTAGACACTTTATTATATTAATTGGTGTACTATTCAAGGATATAAAGAGCAGATATTTGAATAAGAAAAAAATTCAAAATAAATATATATCCACATGTATTCCCATTACCTAAAGTGTGTTTAAAAAATCACGTACTACATGGTGATAACTTTTTATACAACTAGATTTACGGTCCGAGCCAATATAACTCATATACGATTATATATATATATATATATATATATATATATATATATATAGATATATATAACTTTAATATCACTTTTCTAAAACATACATTGGGTTTTTTTAAGTAATAAAATATATGTAAACTTTCATTCCTCTTTCCCGCAGACCCCTTCATTTCGCATTATCATATGCCGTATACCTATTTTCAAGGTTGTGAGCCAATTTGACACATAGAATGTATATGAAAATAAATAAATATAGTAATAAATGTAGTGTAAAATAAATATAAAGTGTAAAGTATATAAAGTATAGTATAAAGTAAATATAGAGAAGAAGTCGAAAACACTTCCCTTTCAATGAAGGAAATTCATGCTACTGAAGCACGGACGAATTGTCAAATTCAACAATCATGCAAAATAATCAGATGTAGAAACCATTCTGCTAAATGTAATAGAAATGTTTGCGAAAAATGTGTTTCAAAAACAGATTTTATATGTAAAAAAATGTTTTTCATGAATTTTTTTATAATAAACATTTCATCTAAATTAATTTGGAACTATTTTCTTGTATGAGCCAAATTGGCTCACTTCAATAAAAATAGATATATGATCAACATCCGTATATCTAGTGTTAATAATAGTCTGTTCGTATAGTGGATGTTAAGTAATATATGTTATAGTACGTTACAGTAGTATGTGGTAGATTAAAACTATTTAATTCCTATTACATATAAAATATTCTATTGATATAATGATATTATGTGTGTAAGGTTATATACGTTTAGGAAATTTAACTCAATTGTTAAAATATTAAATTTGTCTTTTTATTAGGATAAAATTTTAATTGCTAATAATTTAATTGCTAATAATTTTAATTGCTAATATTTTAATGCTGAAAATAATATTGGAATGAGGAATTAGTCAAATTCATAGTAATATTTATTATAAAATTTTAATACATTAAGATTGTACAATAAATTACATTTCTGACAAGTAATTTTTGACATACTTACAATATAAAATGTACAAATTTAAAAAATCTCTTTCTTAAAATAAAGTAATTAATTTAGTTATAATGTAATATATTATGCAATAAGTTAGAAGAGAAAATCATTCATAAAATTATCAAATGATGCAACAGATTTCCCATGATTAAATTGTGAAACATTAACACAGTTAAGCTTAAGATGTCACAAAGTGTAAATGTATTCAACGTCACAGCCAGCTGAATCCAAAATTATCTCACCAGTTCCACAAATGTTCGTTCTTCTGGGAAAATTGCATGGAGTCCCCTATTTATTATACGGCGGTGGAATAATAAGTTCAAGACAGAAGCTAATTATTTTTAAATATAAATATTGCACGTTTTTAAATATTTGGTTATTTATTTAAAATACGGCTCTTTCATTACTTTAAATAGCTGAATATTTTACAGGAGTAGGACATTAGTAATAACGTCAAATAATTCAACAGATTTTACGGGATCAAATTGCGAATTGAATAGTACGGTTTAGTTAGAAAGGCTGATGAGGTGTTAACAATTTATTTGACGTCAGGGCCACCTGAATGGAAATTGATCCCACTAGTTCCCCACATGTTCGTTCCTGTGGGAAGCTTGGATGGAATCATTTAAATATCATAGCCGACAAATGGTTGGATTAATATGTTTAAGTCAGCGAAAATTCTGACGGTGATAATTTTAAGACAAACGGTATAAAAATGACGTTAATTAATAATTTTATATAAATTGGATATGAAATGTAAAATGAATAGAAATTCTAAGATCTCTGTAGAAATTATAAGAAACAAAATGCTACAAAAATGACGTTAATTAATAATGTTATATACTTTGTGTATGAAATGTAAAATGAATAGAAATTCTGAGATCTCTGTAGAAATTATAAGAAACAAAATGCTACAAAAATGACGTTAATTATTAATTTTATATAAATTGTGTATGAAATGTAAAATGAATAGAAATTCTAACAATCTCTGAAAGTTATTGAAATTTTTGTAGAAATTATAAGAAACAAAATGCTACAAAAATGACGTTAATTAATAATGTTATATACTTTGTGTATGAAATGTAAAATGAATAGAAATTCTAACAATCTCTGAATGTTATTGAAATTTCTGTAGAAATTATAAGAAACAAAATGTTATAAAAATGACGTTAATTAATAATTTTATATAAATTGTGTATGAAATGTAAAATGAATAGAAATTCTAACAATCTCTGAATGTTATTGAAATTTCTGTAGAAATTATAAAAAACAAAATGCTATAAAATGGCGTTAATTATTTTATATAAATTGTGTATGAAATGTAAAATAAGTAGAAATTCTAACAATCTCTGTATGTTATTGAAATTTCTGTAAATAATATAAGAAACAATATGCTATAAAAATAACGTTAATTATTAATTTTACATAAACTGTGTATGAAATGTAAAATGAATAGAAATTCTAACAATCTCTGAATGTTATTGAAATTTCTGTAGAAATTAGATGAAACAAAATGCTATAAAATGACGTTAATCAATAATTTTATATAAATTGTGTATGAAATGTAAAATGAATAGAAATTCTAACAATCTCTGAATGTTATTGAAATGTCTGAAGAAATTATAAGACACAAAATGATATAAATAATGAGTTATTTCAAAAGTAGTAGAATATATTCCTAAAACAAATTAAATTACTGGATAAATGAATCAAAAGGAATTAATACACTAAATAATTGAATAAACGTTGACCAACACCTTTTCATTATCCATAATATCCATAAGGAAATTGATTTTCAATCTACTAAAGTAAGTAGACATATTTGTAAAATGTAATTTTAACAGAAAGTTTTGTTTACATAATTTTTTCATTACAGGTAATGAAATATTTAATATATTTAATTAAAATAGCTTCATAAATTGAAAAAAAATAATAACATTTTATTAAGGTTTTCTACTGATTAAGTACATTCCCCAATTGTATATGCTTTTGAAGATACATTATTTCGTTAAATGTAATAGTATAAGATACCGTTTAAATGATACATTAATGATACTATAAAAATTCAGCTTGTAAAAACTCGCTTACACAAGCACATTGTAACATTTAATCAGAAAGTGTTTTCTCTCCACGAAGAACAATAAAAAAACTTTTGCAGTTCATTAATTTAAAAAAGCATTAACATTGTGTCAATTAAAACAAAAAAAATATGCGCATATTTATGAGAATAAAAAAAATAATAAGGAAGTGCCTAATAATATAAATGTTTGGAAAATATGTTAGAATTTTAATAGTTTAACGATTTTAAGTATGAAAAACTATAAGTTCCGTACATGTTTAAAGATTAATGATATCTTCAAGTTCTTAGTACATGGATATGTAACAATGTAATGTTTAGTAAAAATATAATTTAAATGATAATGTAAAAATATTTGGTTAAGGAGACATAATCACTAACATTATTTATTGTTATTCAAAACAAAATCTGAATTTAAAATTGTATTTTTCTTTTAAAATATCCTAAATAAGAAAAATAATACTGTCATAATGAGTTATTTGTAGAAACATTTTTTTATAAGGGTCCAAGTGAAAAATTTAAAAACTCTTAAATAAAGTAACATATTATATTTAGAATTTAAATAAAAAATGTTTACTAACATATTACATATAAAATTATTTTATAATATTTGTCGAGTAAAGCTAAAAACAAATAATAAAAATTAGAGAAAGACTAATTACTTTTACCTTAATTCTTCTCCTTGAGATAAATAAATCGCTGTTTTAAAATATACTCCAGCCAACTTAAAATTTTACATAAGAAAACAAAAGAGCTGAGCAAAAAAATTATATAAACTAAATTTTTAGATATTCGTATATGTTTTAAAGTAAAAGTGAACTTATACATAAGTTCCAAAAAGTATCTATTTTAATCAATTATCCACGGCCATTGAACAGTAAAAGGAATAGCAATTTTTCGCCTAGAATGCACAAGTTTCTTTTAAAAATCAAATAGTTCGACTTCTAATAGATATCGTATTATTTATAACATTCCAGATTCAAAAGTCTGACACATAGTCTTTTTAATTAAAGGAAGAAAATTTTGTAATATCATGCTTCTAAACTTTTGATTTGGTTACGTCTAGATATTTTGGAATTTTACTAGAAATGTATGCTTGCAGTATCAACCAAAAATGGCAAAGAACTTCAGTCATTAGAAGATGATACCCTAACGTCGTAATACAACAATATCGGTTATAGTCACAAACGTGATCCCATAAAATAATATTTTGTTGAAGTTATTCAAGTTTCAAATTGAAGTATACCTTTATAAGCATATTGTTTTTACAACTGAAAACTTATACGTATTTAATTTTGGGACTATTGTAAAATATCGACAAAAAATAACACAATATAGCTAGGTTGCTAATTGTTTTAGACGCACAAAAGAGACTTTTCACGAGGTTAATGGTTTCTAATTGTTGATATTACACTTTACGCCTTTTGTATATAAGACAAATCATAAAACGTAACTATTATCAGCAATAAATGGCATTTGGATATTCTAATTAATAATAAATGAATTATTGATTGTGTTACATGGTAAATCAATATAATTATTAATGGATATTCAATAAGTATCCTTTAAACAATCGTGTATTGAAGAATAGCATTATTTATCTAATTGCTGTTAAGTAAGAATATTCAGGAGTGATTCTTGGAATAAATAATTCTATTTCTCTGAATATGCAGAAAACTAATAAATGATAAGAGCAGTTTAAAGAACTTGACACTTACAAAAGATATATATCAAAAAATAATAATTTTAATTAATTTTGTAAAATAAATTAAATTTACTAGACACCAAATGAAAAGTAACTAAAGTATTTATATTTTACTATTTTTATTTAATTATTTTGATAATCGCGTTTACAGTTATATAATGGAAAGCAAGCAATTTTAATTCCTAAGACGTGTTAGATATAAATCTTTCTTTACATCTTAACTACTAACTTATCTAAACCATACTACTAACTCATCTTACACTAACTTATCTAAAGCAATCACGGAAAATAAAGAAGGTTTAAGTTTAATTACACCGTAAAACAATAAAAATTCAATACTCGTTGTTTTTATTTGGAATCAATATTATAGAGCAGTAAATGGTTAAAATTAAAATTTTCAAAAATTAAGTTTTGTTGAAAAGAAAAGCAATAAATTAATGCTTTCTTCCGGAAAAATAACAACACTGTTCGATATTAACCTTTCAAATCTCAGGAGAAATCTTGTTCACAGTTATTTTTCTCAAAATAATCTGAGGGCTGAAATGAATTACACTGACCGTCAATAACAAACATTTGCGATAAATGCACCACCATTTGTGAATTAAAAAATCTGACTGATTGGCAAAGAGAGATTGTCATTTAACACGGGTAGTACTTACTTGACATCGCTTCTTTACAGAATTTTCTATAGGGTATGCAAACACATATGCGATCTTGTTCTCGGTTATTTTTCCCAAAAAATCTCAGGGCTGAAATGAATTACACTGTCCGTCGATAACCAAATATTTGAGATAAATTCAACTCCACTGGTGAATTAAAGAAACTGACTGATTGGCAAAGAGATATTGTCATTTAACACAGGTAGTAACTTTTGATATCGTTTATTTACAGAATTTTCCATAGGGTATGTAAACACATATGCGCATACTCAGCGCATTTATATGTGTGGAAGTCAATAACTACAAAATAATTAAAGATGGATAACAACGTTGTATGAAATTTATAATTTAGTTAACAAATTTATATTCAATATTAATCTTTTTGATAGATACTGCTATATTTTGTGAAGAGCATAAACTTCATATATTTCTATTAATGCTATTTTCTATACTTTTACATGTTTTAATCCCATAAAACAGTGTAAAATTAATAGAACAGTGATAGGAGCAGTAAAAATAAATTAATAAAATATTTTTTAATAACTTTTAGAGATTAAAAACTGTTTTGTACTCCACAGGTAACAAAATAATAACTTTTATAGTCTGAAACTTGCACATTATGCACTATTTCATATTTGCACTAAAATATCAATTGATAATTCAAATAACAATGATTAATATTATACTATACTTCGGAATAATTTCATACATTAACACATTTCGTAAATGTTTCAGATTAGTTACACATTTAGAGCTAAAAATAAAGTTAGATTACCTATAATAATTTTAGACTAGCTTTTAATATCTTAAAATAGTGTTTAACGGAAAATATGTTGTTAACAGAATATATACTGTTATTTTGTTAAGGATAACAATTTTAGCTTCATATCTTTAATGCTATATTTAACCATCTTTCATGTTTTAAATCTGATAACGCAGAATGTAATAACATAAAACAGCAATAGAATATCTGTTAAAATGCTCAAAACATTATAACCTATCGAGTTTAAAAACTGATTCATACTCCACTGCTAAAACAAATGGTATTTTATATGCTATATAACTTGCACACAATAAATAATTCAGCTTAAACAACATAAAAAGTTTAATATCAAATAATAATGTTAACAATAATTAATAATAGGTTTCATATATGAATATATATCATATATATATATTATATATATATATATATATATATATATATATATATATATATATATATATAAATATATATATATTATATATATATATATATAAGCAAAACGTACTGTAATATGCGTATGATATTTTCTAGACTTTTAATGATAGACGTTTAATAATAAGCTTACAATATTTTTGCTGCAATTATATTAAGAGTAATTGTAATAAAAATGATTAAAACATAACTGGATGGATAGAGATATTTTTCGAAGTAATAAAATTTATCGGAAATGATAGATTTCTTATAATAGAAATCATTCGGTATAATAAAAAAACATAATATAACGCTTTTAGTGCATATTAATGAAATAGCTAAAAATAAATTTAGACTATCCATAATAGTTCTGAATATTTTTAATATATGTTAATAATTTTTAAACGAATACACACACACACACACACACACACATATATATATATATATATTATATATATATATATATATATATATATATTATATATATATATAAATATATATATATATATATATAACAGTAAAATGTACAGCATAATAAGAATTATATTTTAACGAGTATTAATAGTAGAGTATACAGAATTAGTGATGCAATTATGTTTAGACTATCTATAAAAAATAAAAAATGATTCCGTGGATAGGGATATTTTTCGAAGGAATAAAATACACCGGGAATGCAATAGGCTTAAAATTATTATTATGCAACTATAGAATTCTACCAATTTGGAATGCATTCACCATTGACTGATTACTTGAAATGTACGATAATTTCGATTAACTTGTTCGATGTATAAAAGATAGATTATGTAAAGGTACATGGCATGCTTGGTATCGGAAGTTTACGTCACTGAGATAAGTTAACTCTAGATCATAAATAATGAACAACGTTTGTTAACGTAATGTTTTAAGGTTGGGTTATCTAGATAAGGCTCTACTGCAAATAATGATTAATCGTTATGAAATACTTAGGGGCATACTAGAGTCAATAGTAGATTACCTTTAGAGCATCAGTATTGAGAAAGTCATTAAATACATTATATGAATGATATCTGTCTATTTCTGAATGATCTATGATTTTAATATATCTGGCAGATAACAAATCGAATGGCTAAATAGCAATGTTCTGTGTTCCATATTTTGAACCCAACTTGTATAAGAACATAACTAAATGAATGTTTATGGAAATTTAGAATTAAAAAAATAAGAAAATTGTTTATTTTTTCTATAGAATTCTACTTTCATATATTTCATTGAAAAATAAATTATGAGTATGATATAGAAATATCAGAAACAATATTCTCAGATTATCTACTGCAAGATATGTTTTATAATATTTAACAAAACTATCAATATTATTGTTAAGTAAAAGGCTAAAAGCTTTGTATATGTTAACGAAACTTAAAAATAAAATTAAATAATATAAAATTATAAAAAATATTGTGAAAGAATTGAATTTTAACATAAATTTAAAAAAAAGCTATAATACAATTGCAAATTGTAGTGTTTTGTACAGTGTTGTCTTAATAGAATAAAAAAAAAATATTTGTATAACATACGTATTATATATTTAAAACCCTATATACGGATACCAATGAAAATGCTAAGCTTCATTCGAATGAAACATTTGTGATAAATATATTTTCTAAAATAATACAATACTTAAAACTCTATACAATCTTTACAAACTCTAAATAATATTATACTCATTTGCAATTTTGGAATGCATTTCATCTGTTTTCAGCTCTTTATTTAATGTTAATACTAGATAATAATAGAGAATAAAATGTAATCTATGTATCCAGGTATTTATTACGGTTATTTTACATTACAAATTTAAAATGAAAAAGAATAAGGAAATTATTTATTCTTTCAATTTATTTCTACTTTCATATATTTCATTCATAAATAAATTATTAGTATGATATAAAAATATCAGAAATAATATTCTCAGAATACATACGACATGATTTTTTCATAATTTTTAACAAAACTATGAATATTATTGTTAAGTAGAATACTAAAAGCCTTTATGAGTTGACGAATATATATATAGTATATATATATATATATATATATATATATATATATATATATATATATATATATATATATATATAAATATATATATATATATATATATATTCCTCTTGTTTACGAATTGAAATTCATTGACTTTCATCACAATTTTTACAATTTTAAACATTTTCATAATTTTTATTATTTACTAAAAATGTATAAAAAACTATGTCAAATATTTCCTCTATATCTATCTTTAAACGATGTCTTTTAAAACTCTGCAAATATTTTCTCATTATATTCATAGATAACTATCATACGTTTCCCTAATGTTGGTTTCCTATGCAATGATTGAAATCCAATGAAGAATTCAACAGATTTGAAAATAATTTATAACTCAAACAAAATTTTTAAGTAATTTATCATTTTATAGTGCAAGTTATATATTAAAATAATACATTACTTAAATTTTTCATTTATGATCTTCTTATAAGATTCTGTATCTCATAGGAAAAATTTAATTGTATTCGATTGTAATTTAACCTGTTTTAAAATATATTTTAGATACAAAAATATTAAAGCAAATTTCCTACTTTTATATATATGGGCCAATTTTTTTATATATTTAAAATATCATTCTACTCCAAAATACGCTTTTATAGGAATAATTCTATTTTTATTTAACTATTGTATTTCATTTTAAAGTTAAGATTTACATTTTACATGTTTTTTATATGCATTATATCCTTTTAAATAACAAAGGACTTTGAATTTTATTTTTTTAAATTTTCAACTTTTAACAATATTTTTTAACGACAATGTACAATTTTGTTACACGAAATATATAAGACTATTTTTTCTCAATTTTATCGTTAGAACTTATATTAAAACATGACTGGGTATCGGTTTTCAGTAACATAATATTCTCTATATATAAGAGAACAATTTAAAATTATAGAATGGTTTATCAATTGTTTTCCCCATTTACGATATTAAATTCTGTGTATTCCTAGAAAATAACTTAGTATTTTCAAAAGCATATCGAATTCATTGACAAACACTCTAATTGAGAATCTACCAAATTTTCAATAAGAAATAAGTAAAAGTAATGTATATGGAACATTTAGAAATGAGTAATTCGATACAAAATTTGTCAGAAAATATATTTCCAGATACTTAAAGTATAGGTGTATGATATATAACAAGTTTCAGTGTAGTAAAATAATCATGGATCTACATAAGAATTGGGCTCCCCTTGGCAAATTTGGCAAAGTATTGGCGATATTTACTGAACCACAAAGGTAATCTATCCTAACATTGTATTTCTTGCTTTTTCTGGCGACTTTAATTAAAGCGCAGTGCGACATCGTAATAGAATTATATTCTTGTACTTAATTAAAGAAAACGACCTGAAAACCAGACATTTATATTTATGGACAATTAATCACTGAACAGTTTATAAACGCAACAGCTCCAAATTATTAAAAATCAGCCATAGTGAACCATTAATGATTTGTTATATCTAAATTTATATTGCCGACTTTTAATATGTAACAAAAGTGCCACACAAGGAAAATTGGGTGCAAATATCATATAAATTATAATATAGATACAGATTGATTGGACACTTTGAGATCAGGAGAAAATATTAGGCGATAATACTTAAACCATGATCTTCAAGTTGGCGGGGGAAACCAGTTCTTTAGTCTAGCCATTTTATTCAAAAGATATCTTACATTGAGAATTTTAACAAATTAGATTTTTTAAGAAAGAATCTGTTAGTTGTACCTCCGTTGTGGCTTTGAGGTTATGATTTCACAAATAATTTACTAAACTGGTACTAAACTCGGTAAAAATAGACTCGGTTAGTTTGATGTTTTGGGCTGATTCGATGCCATGTTAAATATTCTTATAAAACAGCTACAGTTCCACTATGGCATTTTGTTTTATAAGTCTATTAAATTGCCCATACGTTTGATATAATTCGACCTTCATCAGCATTGTTTTACTTTGTTACAAATTGCTAAATATGGTTACCTTTTGAATACACCAGTAGTAAGCTATATGTTGTTGAAAAGATGTCTAATTTAAAACAATACTGCTACAACAATAGGAAAATTACAAATCTCAGCAAACCCATAAACGGTGTCTACAAATTTTATATTGTTCATACTCACATTGTTCTTATTGTTTGAACAACAGATGCCTCATACCATTGTTGGTTATCAGTTCTTAACGAAACACCGATAAAGTGTGCCGTTACTGAGCAAACGAGCGATTTATTTTAATGTTTATCTGGATTGTACTATAATTTTCTGACACGATGTTTCGTAATATTAGAAGAAGAATCTCTTCTGCACTGTGAGTACCTAATTTTGAGAAAGAAATTTTTATCTAGTTTAAGCAATTTTATGAAATGCACATTGCATCGATGTGACGTGATAGCTTTATACATATGAGCTATCCGTAGTTTTACAGAGCTCATATAATTTAATTTTTAAAACAATTTTTTAATATTTCTATTTACAATTACGGAGAACTTTATTTTATAGTATCTGCCATTACCAAGTAGATAATATTTATTGGCGATTTTATTTTAGGAACACCTTATAGACTAACATTACTTTCTGCAACAAAACACACAAAAAATGAGTAATTGTAACATAAAACGAGGACCAAAAAGAAGACCCCCAAGGTTGGCCTTCTAACCCAAAAGGTATAGCTGGGAAGCCTAGAGGACATTGGGAACCCAAACACAGTGTACGTACCTAAGCAGTTATTAATGAACTCGTCGGAACTTTGGTTCAACATGCAACTCTACAATTATGAGATCAATTATTTTTTTTACTGTTCTACCATGGATATTAATGATTAAAAAATTAAAACACTCCAAGCTAGCGTAATTGCTAAGGTTCTCAAACAAATAAGGCGTCCAGATTTTAGCGACTATCAATAAGGATTTGGCCTATCTTTTTCTGAACTTTGATCTAAACTTTAATTCATATTGACTGTTTAGATATCATTTTATAATAATCACAGAGAAAAGCGGATATTGAGATCGCATATGGAACACGCACTAGTGGTAGACCAGCATCAAACTTTTTTAACGTATTCAGAAGGACATATAGAAACTTTGCAAAAATACGAATTGCACACTCAAAAAAAGTAAAGTACATAAACTGACTGGTATATACATGGTCATTCTACACTATTTTGTTCACCAGAGGAAATTTCTGAATTATGCTGGCATGTTGTCGATATAGAGCGAGATTTGAAATTTGAAATGATATACACTGACAAAATAGCAAGGGTAGGGATTAAAGTAATATTTTTAAAGAGGATATTTTTCTGACGGGTTCTATTTCTAGTAAAGGGGCTTTTAAAAGAGAAATGACCGCTTTGCATTAATAGGTAAGGATAAAATATGAGGAAATATTTTAGATATTATTTACAAAACAGATTCGATAGACAGACATTTTCTCTGAAAAAGTATTTTATCACCAAATATTAGTGAAATGTCTAACTGTAACAATACGCCCTGTGGTATACCCATCTTTATAGAAAACACTGGCGTTAAAATGTATTAGTTGACTATGTGTGTAACATACACTTAAGTAGCGTGAAAGATGTTATAAGGAATATCCTGCATGAATCAAATCATGTTGCCATAAATTAGATCAAAACTGTAAGCAGTGATGTATTTAGTATAATTGCAAGGGTGTACACAGTTTTAACGCGGATTACATTTTGGAAACACATATCGGAGTATCGACTGAGTGATTATTAATTATTCATGTCGTATTTGACAGGTCGTTTAGAAAAATTATTAGAGAATGGCGTGAAAGAAGGCGAATTGAAAATGAGAGAATGCAAGCTCTTGAAATCGAAAAATATAGAATTCTAAAGTACGTATATGGGGTTTTGTGTTATTCTATTTATCCCAAAATACCAATTCAATTAATGATTGCCAAACACCAATTTGATTCAACAAGTGCTTAGATTTTCTCAATGGGATGCGAATTAATTTATATTGCAAAGTATGTCAATGTATAAAATATATATTTAACGGTCTATTTCGAAAGAATTAAAATAAGATGACCATGAGGGAGAACATTAATAAATTAATACGAAAATAATGGAAAATGTAGATGCCTGAGTTCATAATAAACCAAATAAGTATAAAGTAGGAAATTTCAGAAAAGAAAAGTAAAATTGTCATGCACACACATCTGAAATATATGCACCTCAATGGGAAATTACTAGTTTTGTGAAGTCATTAGATTGCAGATAGGTGTTTTATTAACAAATCAATGTTTTTCACAATAGCCAGTAAGAGATCAGGAAACTATTACGTTGGAATGAGATGCAATCTAAAATCAATTCGAGAATTTTACACAATTTTATGCAGTTTCTTAGTTTTTTTAAATATTAATTTTTTAAAATTTTTTAATCAACAAAAAAGTTACATGTCTTTATCGATAATAGCCATAGGCTTTTTTTATTGGACATAACCAAGTACAGAGACAAGAATAGTCAAATGTGAAATGACTCTTGAAAACAGTGTGCAAATTCAAGTAAAATGAATTAGATAAATAGCACATACGGAGTAGTTCCAATCTTCCTGATGTGTCAGAAATGGTCCCATAACTATTAGTCTAGGAAAAATGCTGATAAAAATGCAAATTATACTCAGAATATATTTAGAGTTACAAAATTTTTCAATTGATAAGCGTAATTATAATTATTTTTATTGTATAACATCATTACAAAATATGAAGAAGAAAGGTTTTATCATCTTCGAATCTTTTGATGTTGTGTTATTTTCATTTTGTTTATGCTTCTAGTGTCTTACAAGTACTAGTGAATACTTCTGCTAGAGTATAGATATACAAACATTAAAACACTAAACACCGAAAATATGATAAAGTAAAGCTCAAAAAGTCAGAGAGTGTTACGTTTTACAAGATTGACATGGATTTCTGTGAGTTCTCATGAATAAACAGAACATCCCAAGGTCATGGACTGTACCCGAAACTGGGGGGGGGGGGGGGGGGGGATTAACCACTTAATTCGTAGCCATTCAATGCTTTTATATCAGGGGGCCTTTTTTTTTTGTCAATGTGTGAAGTGTGGGTGTGTGTGTGGGGGGTTTGTTTTTTGTTGTTGTGTTCCCAAGGTCATGGACTGTACCCGAAACTGCAGATTAACACTTAATTCGTAGTCAATCATGCTTTTATAACAGCCAATGTTCAATTAGAAGAAAAAGTGGAATATCTGGTCACTTCCGATCCCAACCCAGGTAGTGAACAATGGGTTCTTATTCTCTATGCATTGAACCATATATCCTAATCTGGTATCACATTTTGAAATTTTAAACAAAAGATAAAAATGAAACAACATTTCGCATTTGCAAAGAATGAAATGACATTCAAATTAATTTTGATAATCCCAATGTGTAACTGATTGGTCAATTACTTTATTAAATTGAATAAAATCTCCATTACAAATCTCGAATAGTTGATAAAATTGTCATTACTTGTTATATAGACACTAAAATCTAAAAAAAATCAACAAATTTGATATTAACGATGTTATGGTTCTGTTTTTATAAATAATAATAATAATAATAATAATAATAAAAATCGTAGAGAAATTATTGAGCATTAATGGATATGCAAATTCAATTTCTTATATGATCGGAACTTCTTCATTTGCCATTGCAGTGAAAATATAGGTATGTTAATTGCTTTAAAGCAAATATATTTTACTTATAATGTTAAAATTTCTGTTTATAATACCTTGATACTTGAAAAATTTCTTCTCTCTAAATACTTTCAAATCTGGGAAACTCAAAGTTCAAAACTTAAAAAAATCTACATTAATTTTGAAACTGAATGGTTGCAATGCACTTGTAAGACCAATAAAAATACTGGGGTTATATTTCCATTTGTATAAGGATATTTGTATTTGTATCTCTGCCGGCAAGTCGGGACTTGAAACGTTAAAAATCTACCCTAATATTTATAAAGTATGTGTTCTATATGATCATAAAACCAATTAGAGGCTTTCACTCTTTTTTTACTTGTCCACCGGAAAATTTTTTTGTTATCTCATATCTCAATATTTAATAATTTTCCCATTTTTCTACAGTTTAATGGATGAAATCTTGAGCTACGGCAACGATATCCGTCGAGAGCTGCATGTCCGCAATAGAAATCCGACTGAATTGCTCCGGGCCAAGCAGTGGTTTCAGGTTCAACAAAGAATTGCAAAAAGACGCTGGAACCAACTACTAAACGATGAATTGGATCTGTCATGCTATTATTCTTACTTTATGGACTGTGATTTTAACTGCCGGCCCTACAAATCTATGACTTACAAGAGCCAAGTAAAAGTAGATGACTGGTTTGAAAATGCTAACACTGTTACGGGGGAAATAATTTGCTACTTGGAGGATGTGTAAGTATCCTGCACAGTCATTTTAACAATCTATTGGAATTTATTGTTTACTAACAACTCAAAACAATGTTAATATCAGGAATGCATAACTTGAAACAGTGTTTGTAAAGTTATAAACAAATTTTATCTCTAAATAACGTTACAGATCTACAATTTTAATGTAACAACAAATTAATTTTCATTACGATTCTCATAGATTAATTTTTAAAACTCCTTGAAATCTTTCTTTGATGCTAATGCAAAATTTACTCGGAACGTCGTAAAGATAGGAGGAGCAAAAAGGCACTTTAAACTGTTAAACAATAAATGATAGCGGAAGAGTTTGAATTAAAATCCAAAGATTTACCCTTATTATCGTTTGAAGTTAATTTAATATAAAAATAGAGCTATGTTATAACCGTTCAAAAAAAAAAACGATCACACAATATTTGTGGTTCTGATTTGGACGGTTAAAAGTACTAATTTTTTTTTAAATCCTCTATGGTTTTTGGAAAGTACAAGATTTTGAAATTTTTATTTTCTTGATCCCGGGAGCGTTTAACCCTCTTAGTTTTAGAGAAGAGAAGAATCTGAATTTGGTTAAAGATAATATTACATCTAAACAGTTCAACTAAAAATGCATAGGTTTCCTATTATCCTTCAAAATTTACCCTTTCGATTTTTAATGTTATTTCAAAATTCTTCACCTTTCATTTCTTGATTTCTGAGGAAATATTGCCTGAAACTTTCAGAAGAAAAAAAAAGTTCTTCTACCCTGTAGGTAGAAGAAAAGAATTATATGTTACTCTATCTTACTATGGAATTTAAGATTTCTTTCATTTAAAAAAAATAGTGTGTAAAGACCTTATCTCCTGTTAACCTGTACACGTTGAAATAGCAATGGGTTCAGTTTAAGATTCCTTTTCCCATTGAAGATCAAAGGAATGTTCCATGTAATAGCTACAATTTTGAACCGATTTCATTTGATTCAAGTTGATATACTATTAGGCCTTTATTCAGTTGATTTTTTTTTCTATCAGATGAAAAACTAATTATTCATAAAGAATCCAAATCATAAACTGAATCCGTTTCTTTCTCGACATGTAAAAGTTGATTTATAAGATCTATAGAATTAGTTTACCAAAAAGCATAGAAATATAGGCTTTGTAGTGAGTGAGGTAGAATGTAATTTTGCTTTACTCCCTATAAAACCTGTTTGATACGAAGAAGGGAGGATATTAATTTCATTCAATTATATCATAGACTAATAATTCAAGCTATTATATCTGTTAAAATGTAGCTAATATACTTATTTTTACCTATTTCAGACTAGCAGTACGCGGTCCTAAAAGAAGATGTGAATTATCTTGCGTCTGTTGTTCATAAATCCATCCTCCATCTTCTCGAAATTGGAATATTCCCGAAAACGACATTTATATCCCGGATTTGACTTATCGCAACTCGAACGTGACATCAACTCATTAACATCTTTGAAAGTTCTATCTGTCACGAAAATGACTTTTTTACCTAATTATGACACTGATATCAACTTTGAACGATGACCAAACATCTGGAGAATGGACTCACCACTGGGCACTACTACGCTTCTATCCTTTGCTTCTGGACATCCTACAATAGCCATCTTGCCATAGTCATTTTGTAAAGCTCAATAGATCTAGAAACTTCAATAAAACACAATAGTTGCAATGCATTTTGATTCTTTTCTTTAATGAAAAATTTTCACTCACAGTCCCAACTAACTAGTTTCAGTAAAATCCGAGGAGTCATAAATATCAAAAGTAGAAATGAACCTGATATTAGCAGAATTCAATACCTCATATTATGCCAATGCATTTAAGGTGAATTTGTGACATTTCTATTATTCCATTATTTAATTTATTAATTAAAAATTATTACGTTTTCACCCTATGAAGAAAACAAATGCAATAAGTTACATTATACATTATTAAGCGTGATGCAGTTAGAAACATTCCTAGAATTCTTATTACTTTCCTTTGCGGTATAAAAACGAAGCTTGTTGGGCAGCTTAATGTCCAGCCTCACCAAAGTCGTTTAACTACTAACCGTGATTAACTCATGACAACCATTCGTGGGAAGCATTTAACATTTCAAAGGATTCAATTTAACAGTGATTAATCTCGGTTAGCCTTAAAACGACTTTGGTTAGACAACATCAAACTTATACATACAATTTACTATAAAATGTGGAGTATAAATATAACTTGTATTATAAATATAACTTCAGTGAGAAAAGGAGAAGACGAGTTGTTGTAAAGGATCAAATATACTTATAAATACGTATATATATAATAAATTATTTTAAATAATATTTATAAATTAATTTTTTTGTTCCTTAAGACAATTTCTTTTAAGCGAGAAATATTTTTAAAGAATACACTATTAAAATTTAATCTAAATAAATAAACAAAAGTTTAAGTTTATTCTATATTTTTGAAACATGTGTAAAATTTTACTTTTTTTAGGGGGTAATTTAGACATGCACGTATTTTTTTACTAAAATTTGCAAAAACAAAAACATATTACTCTCATAGCAGTAATTTTAGTTTAATTACAAGAAAAGATCCTTATAGTAAAATTCTAAAAATTTTGTTCAAAAATATTTAATAGGTTTTAAGAAATATTGCGCGATATTAAAAGTTTGCATATATATATATATATATATATATATATATATATATATATATATATATATATATATATATATATACGCATATAGATATATATATATACAAACAGAGAAAGAGAGAGAGAGAAAATTACATAGATAGATATATAGATATGCCTGAATGCCTAAAATACCAAAAATTCAGTTATCAGATCAGATATTTACTTTCTAGAAAAAAATCTGTATGAATACTGATATTTTATTAAAAGATTCATATTCTTTAAATTTTATTTTATAACAGTTTAATACCTTCTACAGAAAACCACATTTTCTATAAAGTTTTATGAATACATTTAAAAAAATTCAATCAATACCAGTGTTCTTTTTTATTAGATAAAAACAAAGAAGAAATTTACTCAATTTTTACGTTTCAAAATTTATATTTGTGAAATAACCTCACCTAACTTTCGCCAACTAAAAAGCTCTAATGATATATATATATATATATATATATATATATATATATATATATATATATATATATATATATATATATATATATATATATATAATATATATATATATATATATATATATATATATATATATAAATATATTATATATAATATATAAATATATATATATATATATATATATAAATATATATATATATATATATATATATATATATATATATATATATATATATATATATATATATATATATATATATATATATATATATATATACATTGATACACATCATGTTATGAAATCTGTATTTTCATTTAGTCCTCTCAAACTTGACTAACGAAGCCTATTACTTGAGAGACATCAGTATATTTTCAGTAAATTAAAGACATATGTCTATGGGTTACTAGACATCGTCACTTGAAGTTTGATAAAATGGAACAGATTAATTATATTAATTTTAAAAATATCACTACATGATGCAGCAATGTGTTCACATATGTCTACCTGTCTTCACTGTTTACTAAAGCTTTACAACACACGACAACAGCAATATTTTCTCCAAAGACTTAAGTAGCAAAGATAAACAAACGGTTTAAATCAGAAGAGTAAAATTAGTTACCATGTTAGCTAAACTAGAAAAGACAACAGATAATGGTGTTTCAGGTACAGCAAACACGACACAAATCCTCTTATAGAAATTTTCACCATAAATTTTCATTCTTGATATTTACATATATAAATCTGACCACAATCTCTTATAGGATTTCTCCCTTGACAATTTGGTGGGTTGCACGTTTAAAGGTAGAAAAAATAATGCATACTGGATTGAATCGTGAAATAAATACAAAAGAGAAATAAAACAGAGTCGTAATAAATATGTAAGAGATGTTTTATTTTCGGCAGAAGATTTTAGTTTAAGATTCTGAATTCATTTGAATGAAAGGTCCGATATCGATATTTTATCTTTCACAAGAGATAGATGCTATTTTACGATTAGGATTTTTCTTTGAAGTTTTCACCTCTTTGTATATATTTTGACATTTATTGAAAGTGTGTTTGTTTAAATATTGACATTACTCTAAAATGCATTAGTTAATACAAATAGTAACTTTAACTTTAAAAATCAACTTATCAAATTAGCTAATAGTATTTGAATAACGAATATAATACTTTTCGAAATATCAGTACTAGTATTTGAAGTGCATTAGTTGAAAATATGACAATAAGTATTGAATGTTTATGCAAAATATTCCTCATTTTATGAATCCGCTCAGAATTTAAAATATAATTTAATTTGTTACATTGAGGATTAAAGTAGTTTCGTTAATGAAAATGTATCACAATTAAATTCATATTTTATTTAATAGAAATAAATACTAATTGTTACTTATTTACCTACTTCACTAAGTTAAAAAAATTATAAATCTTATAAATAATTTTGTTGAAACAATTTTATGAAGGTTTTTTAATGATCTTAAAATTGTACCTCCACTAATCAAATTAAAATTTTTCTTTATGAATTTTTCTACAGTCTAACTTGCGTAAAATAAGAAATAAATTAAAGTAAACATTTTGTGCATTATAATAAATGTTTATTACTTTGTTTCTTAGCATGAAGTAGCAATAATATTTCTCTGCGAGAAAGGATCAAGCCTTAAATTCGGGGATTGGTTTGGTTTGAAGTGCTAAGGTCTAGTTTTTTGCAACACGACGACTAATGAGACTGGTACATACGGATTAAAGCCCATTCCAAACGGCTACGAACATCCATGCTACAATATGATTCGAACTCACGAACACTAAACTAACACTATTCCAACCAGCACACTAAACAATATACCATCGTTCGGCCTTTAGATTAAGGGAAATATGTTTAATGCAAATCATACCTAAAATATACACAGCTTTATAGTACGAGGTGATATGTGTATGAAAAATTTATATATTGAAGTATACAACACATTTCATAGTTTCTTTTTGTTGGTGGTCTCATAAATGTAGACATACAGCAACACTATTTTTTTTACCATATTTTACAAGAAAAATCTTACCTTATAAAAAACTATTATAAACGAAATTTTCAAAAAATTCTCAACGGGGTTTAATTATTTAGAAAACAATAAATATTATTTTTTTTTAATTTTCCAAATCAAGATAATGATGGCGCACAGTTATTGTGTATTTTAATATATGTATGAATAGTATTTATATATTTGTCACATATCACCATATTATCCTTTATCTATCTTATACAATATATTAAATTTATCATGTTTCTATCATATATTATTTATCATATTTTTCACATATGTACATGCCATTTATCACATTTATTATATATTATATACTATATATTATTTATCATATTTATCTTATCATATAAGTTTACCGTATATCATATTTCATTTACTAATTATATATCACATAATATATATCATTACATCATATATCATATACCACATATCCATAACATATATCCTAAATATCACATATCATATATCATATATCCATATCATATATCATATATTTATTATTTATTTATCACATATTTATTATTATCATATATTTATCATTTCATCCAGAAAAAAAAATAATTTGAAAAGCCTAGACTAATCCTTTGTAATCGATACGCTTTAGTTCTGAAAATAATTAAGGTCAGCCTTCATTAGTTGAAAAACAAGTATCGACAACATCAGAAAAGAAAACAATCCATAGACGCTAATAATTAGCAACTAATGGTGACAGCGTGAATGAAAATCATAAAAATATCTTTTGTATGTTTTGCTTTAAGGAATAGTTTGATTACGTTATATAACTGGCTGATTAGGAGTTGTTAGAGAAAAGATAACATGCTACTAAAGAAAATATTCTTATATTCTTCTAAATTTATCTGAAAAATTTAAATTTTTGTAGACTCATTTTTAGATTAGAATGTAGCCAAGAAAATTACAGTTGTTGCTACACATCATTGTTTGTCTGCTTTAGTCTCATTAATTAAAACCATATGTTGTACCTTCCAACTAAAATCAATAAAAATAATGATTTGCGTTATTATAAAGGAAATTATACGCAAAACAGAAGGCGATGTTACAATTAAATACGGAAACTTATTATTTATGGGAATTTAGCGAATATGAAATAAACTCACGAAATCACTCTATTAATTAAGATATACTTTGAATTTAGATTATATTTTTAAATTATAAAACAAATAATTTTATATTTATATATTAACTTATTATAATTGAATGCTTTTAGAGAAAGACAATTTTACTAGAATATTATCTGTAGTAAATATAACAATTATTTACATTTACTCATTAGAAAAAATGACTTATTTTATTGAGACGTAGGATAAATTTCGTCCCAAATTCGCATTGATTTGAATTACACTAAGGTTTGTTTAAGGTAAACTTTGCATATATAAATAAAAATATAGATGCAGTAATTATTTTAACCTACTTTGTAAAGTAAGTGCCTGATATTTTAGTAAAGTAAATGGATCAATGCTCTTTATATATAGATGAACAGATAGTTGTAGAGTAATTAATTGCTGTCTTAAGCAACCCTCAAGTCATATACTTTTGTTTTTAATTAAGAAAAATAAGACATTTTTTAGTTTATGTTAAACTAATAGAACTAAAATAATAAACACACAACTGTAAATAAATGCATATTTTTTATTTCTTTACCTTTACATTACTTTTAATAAAAGACCGAATATCAAGAGGAGATCATTATACAGCAAAATTGGCAATTGGCGACATGATAACAGATGTTATTGACATCTATATTATATCTCGTGACACCCAAGAAAGTTATATATTTCCGAAACGTAATTTTCTTTGGGCAGGTGAACCTATAAATGACTTAATGAATAATAAATAACTTTACTATACTGAAAAAGAAAATACTTATGAGTTAAGATCAGATTTAAAGGAAATCTGCAGTCCTCGTTTATAGCAATCCCTTATTTTCTTTATATTTGTCACGTTTTTATCCCTAAACCATTATAAGGATAAATAGCCCTCTATGAGTAGCACTAGTAATATTGTATTTTCCTTATATTGTTTTAAAACTCTCAGGGAAAATTACATTCTTTTACGTCATTGTCCTGATCTCTAAAACATAATTTCGACATCCTTTGAAGTATTTTATAGTTAAGAAAAAAGGAATGTATAATACCGATTGATGTATCGTAAATTATTTCTTAATTAACTTAAAGGAGAGAAGTATTTAAGATAGATTTAGCCTTATTAATTTGACATTAGATACATAAACATCTATTATATAAAAGAAAAAAAATTATGGATTTACAAATGTCTAGTATTGTTTAGTATTTAGCTACAAATAATACCATATAATATGAGTAAAAAAATGTACATAATATAAGCACATTTTCGAAATAAAACTAAAAACTTCTAAATGAACAAGGAAATATGTATGTAATTTAGTTTTAAAATAATCCATATATTGAATATTTGTATCACTAAGCCCTTTGAGTCTCAATTTTAAATTTTTATTCAGTTCTAAAAACCAAATGCACATTACGGAAGAAATTTTTTTATTTACCTATTTCAAACATTTCTTATTTTGGGGTATATTTGTAATTTTTACTCAAAATCGTATTTCCTTTTCTGAACTTCATAATTATAAGAATAATTATCATTGTTTAATATTTTTTCTATTTGTATAGTTGAAATAGAAAAGGGTAGGGTTTGTAAAATATTTCACTTTTTTTCGATTATATTAAACTAATAGAACTAAAACAATAAACACACAACTGTAACGAAATGCATATTTTTTATGTTTCTTCATATTTACAGTACATTTAATGTATGACCGAAATTCAAGAGGAGGTCATTATACAGCAAAATTGGCAATTGGCGACATAATAACAGAATTATTTACATCTATATTATATCACGTGGCACTCAAGAAAGTTATATATTTCCGCAATGTAATTTTCTTTGGGCAGGTGAACCTATAAATGTCTTATAAATAATGGCTTATAAAATAATAAAAGACTTATAAATGAATAATGAATAACTGTAATATACTGAAAAAGAAAATACTTGTGAGTTAAGATCAGATTTAAAGGAAATCTGAAGTCCTCGTTTATAGCCATTCTTTCTTTTCTTTATATTAGTCACTTTTTATCCCTAAACTATTATAAAGATAAATAGCTCTCTATGAGTAGCACTAGTAATATTATACTTTCCTTAATTGATTTAAAAACAGTTAAAATTACTTTCATTTAAGTCATTGTCCTAATCTCTAAAAAATAAACTCAACATCCTTTGAAATATTTTATGGTTAAAAAAAGAGGAATGTTTCATACAGATTGGTATATGGTAAATTATTTAATAACAAACTTATAGGAGAGAAATATTTAAGATAAAATTTAACCTTATTAATTTATCATTAAATACATAATTATCTATTATATGAAAAGAAAAATTTTATGTATTGACAAATGTCTAGTATTTTTCATCATTTAGCCACAAATATTTCCATATCATAGAAGTAAAAGAATGTACATAATGTAAGCCTATTTTGGAAATAAAACTAAATACTTCTCAATAAAAAAATAAATATATCGGAGGAGTAATTTAGATTAAAAATAATCCGTATCAGCTGAGTCCTTTGAGTATCAATTTCTAATTTTTATTCAGTTCTACAAACCGAATGAATATTGCGGAAGAAATAATTTAATTATCTGTATCAAATGTTTTTTTTTTTATTTTGGGGTATCTTTGTAAATTTTACTCAAAATCTTATCTCCTTTACTCAATTTCACAAGTTTAAGAATAATTATCATCCTTATGTAATAATAGCCTGAGTTATCTATCCGTCTGTTCTCGAATTTATGAAGCGGTTGTACCTGAAAAGAATAGAAGCTTCTGTATTAGATTTATCATGAGTTAGGGTTAGAAACATTCAAAATCCACCCCTTTCCCCCTTTTCTAGCAATTCATTATTTGAAGCCCTATTTTTAACGGTTAGGGGCACTCGATTAAATTCAGAAATTTGTCACATAGTAAATAGGTAAAAATAGCATTTTTTTTCTATCATTATGACGTCATTCCTTTAACCATCTCATTTAATCATTTCTTATTTTAAATTATTTAAATAAACTCTTCATTATTTTCATACGTTTTATTGCTGAAGTAGGATATTACGTAAATAATTTTTTTTTTTTTACATTTGGCTTAAATAATAGGTTATTTACATATGTGATAAGTTTAAGTTTAATTATCGATTATGTTTCTTGTAATGAAAATTTTATCATCGGTATTAACAAAAAATTGTATTTACCTCCAGGGTATACTGTGCATAAGAAATGAGAGTTTTATTCCTTTACATCCATTAATAACTGCCATTAATAAATTTAATCATCGTGTCAAAAATTGGTATACTGGAAATGAAGTTTAACTTCCATTAATTAATGTGTTGACTTAGATAAGAAAACTTTGAATTACTTTTCTAAATTAATTCAACATGATTCTAAACTGCATTCACAGTATTGGGAGACATTAGAGGAGTATGAAGATAAAGAAATTATTGATCCTGTACCAGATAATTTTCAGCCAAAAAACATACTATTTTTTACTTATTTTTATAGGATACTTCCCAATTTTAGAAAATTAAAAATTTTACTAATCCCCTCATATGACTGGGTATATGGTAGTTGTTTAATATTTTTTCCTATTTGTATAGTTGAAATAGAAAAGGGTAATGTTTGTAATATATTTCAAACATTAATTAATAATTTTTAATTGTCATTTGTTATTTCTTAGAGAACGAAATTTACTTTTAATTAATTAAATCATTTACACTCATAATTCTTTTTTCATTCATAATTTTCTTTAACAGTATAGAAAAATTCCCCCAATATGTCACTAACATTGAAACATATTGATCAAATTAGATAAACATATACACCTATTTCGAATGAAAGTATGTTTTTTATTAAATCTACTTGACATTTATGGTTTGGAAGTGTCACTTCTTCAATGGATAAGGAACTATTTTGAAAAACTAGATTTCTCTTTTAAATCGCTTGTACCATCTGGTTCATTTCGTTTATAACTGAATTTGAGAAGGAAATTTTGAATGGATAGAAATAAGAACCTATTTTATACCACTCCCACGAATATGTATTGCGTATTCCGAGATATATCATTCCTATATCATTTCAAAACCTTTTGAATGAAATATTTTTGTTGACATAGGTTTCTCACGAAAATGTAGGAACTACTTAAAATAATGGTCAACATATTTTTTCTTCGATATATATTTTGTATTTTTGTATTCACTATGTGTATTGAGATGGATGTTTCTCATATGTAAAAAATATATACTTGTATATAAATATGATCTATTAGCTAATAGACAAATTATTTCAAGGTGTAATTCATGTTATTAATATTTATTCAAACTTCGCATGTACTGAGATGCCTAAATCCAAATATTATTAATTTCTTTGGCAGAGGAATTGTATCATACGGCTTAGAGACACTTGGTTTGGATTTGGAGTGCTACGGTCTATTTTTTGCAATACGAGGGCTAATGAGACCGGGACCTACAGCTTAACCCATTAATCCCCGGATATTTCTGATGACTATATATTAGTAAATACCTAACATAGAAGCTATTATAGACACCTGGAAGTAAAAGAAAATGTGAAATTTAAACACCTTTTAATATAACATCAAGTCATCATTAGTGAAGAGATGTCATTTTAAAACATAATAAGACATAATACGAGACGTCATTAAAAAAAGGAAAACTTCATGATAAGAAATTTATTTGCTATCATATATGAGAAAAGTACTGAAAAGAGAAAAGATGAAAAGCTATTCGCCATGAATTTAATCAGTATACGTTCAGAATATCGGTCATAATATGTTCCTATTCTAAGATTGAAAATCATAAAATGCCGATCGAAATGACAACATTATAGATATGATCATATTTGAAAACTTGGAAGATTATGCAAAAGATTAATATCTATTTCCATTAAAAAGGAAGAATCGTTTCAAGAAAACAAATACTCTACAAACCATTTTTTGACTGTCCTCAAATGAGGACTCTGGGCGTTAATGGGTTAACTCCGATTCTGAACGCCTACGAACATTCATGCCATTGTTGCATTCAAACCCACGAACTCCGGTACAGAATTCCAGCACCCTAACCAATCGGTCATCGTTAAGGCTTTAGAGACACTTAACATCATGTTAAGAACAAAGATATGTATCGGTTGATTTATATAGAAACCTATCTTTTTGGAAAGGATAAATTATAACTGTAATTCACCCAGATTAATTAGTGTAGATATTAATTTACTTCTTAATTATATTCAAGGGAAGGGAGAAAAATGATAGGGAAATATCACTTATTAACAAACCTGCAGAATATTTTTCTAAACTGCAGCAATAAGCTTCAGATTAGTAACACATTATAAACACAGATTTTTAAAAACTTCTTTGTAGTGAAACATTAACAAACTATCCTTTAAACTATAAAGAATTCTTTTACCCACACATATTTAAATGTATCTATTATTAATAAGTTAAACAGAACAATAACAGATAAAACCGAAATTGTTTTCCCCCCTTTTTTCAAACATACACACTAATATTTCTCTGATCCCATTTATTATTTTTAAGTGATAGACACAAAGAAAGGACATCGATAGCTGATATAACCTGTAAAATCCCCAGAATTTATTCAACTTTCAATAGGTTCAAAGGACATTGAATAAGATAATTTCCAGATTATAATTTTGTACGATATTCCTATGATAGTATATATATTTTTATTATGTCATGCATTGTAGAGTATATTGTATGACAACATGTGTTTTAGGTAAATCGTTTGCTTGGTCTGGAAACAGTTGTAAATACAGACTATATATACTTTATCTACGGTTTTAATATGTGTTAGATTTTAGAATAAAGATGTTTACATGAAGGTGTTTCGCTTAATGTTATGTGTTAATCTTGTCTGTTTGGAATACCTGTAATTATGCTTCTACAGTAGAATCTTGAGATATAATATATTACATGAAACATATAAGACACTATTTGTTAGAAAATGTATTTTAATTACAAGGCTAAGTTGTTAGTTGAGTCGTTAAATTTAGTCGTCCAACAATTATCCTTAAAAATGCAAATTAATTGCTTTTATTTGTGATTTTATATTTCGAATTTTTAGAGAAAAAAATTGTATTGAATTTCACTTACGTTAAATACATTTTATATTACACAATTATTTCAACTTAGATAATAATTTAGCAACATTTTATCGTTTCAAGATATTAAATCATATGCAACTTGAGAATATACACTGTTTTCTAATGCATAATCAGATTTAAGTCAAATTACTAAGCAATCTCCAAAATTTTCAATACGAATTACACAAAGAAATGTGGTTGTAAATAAATATTACAAAAATATGTTTTAGGATAGTGAATTATTCTTGGAATTAAAAAAAAAATATTTTGATAATGAAGTGTAAACCTAGCTGCATTTTTTCAGATTAAAAAAGTATATTTTATATATTTAGTTGGAATTTCTTCTTTTAATTGCTCCTTAATCTCTTAACTATATGATAAAATGTTAAAAGAACAGAAATATTTTCTTCTTAAAGTATAGCAAAGTTCTAGATCTGAAAGAAATTCAATATTAAATTCCATGGTGCTTAACTGGAACCAGAGAAATAAAAGTATAAATGAGATAATGGCATAAAAGAGAGACAAACAACTAATATGTCATTGTATATTTGTATAAATACAAATTAATAAAAGTATAAATGAGATAATGGCATAAAAGAGAGACAAACAACTAATATGTCATTGTATATTTATATAAATACAAATTATATTTAAAGATTAAATTATTATTATAATATTTTTTATGTATTAATATATATCAAAATCAATAATGGAACAAATAATAAACCGATTAAAAGTGACATTTTTACATTAACTTTGTATTTATTGTTATATGTTATCTGAACATCTTTAATTTTTCTTATACTATTAAATTATTTAATCTAAACAGTATTTTATCAATAAAAATTTAAATATTTATTTTCAAACAATTTACTTGTTTTCTAGTCTAAAAGAGCGTGTTGTGTAGTTCTAGAATCGAGTTTAAGCACTGCTTAGTTGCTTATTAAAGTTTCTTGACTTCCGGATATGTTGAACGTATCAAAAAATGAATATTTAGTGTAATAAATTATCATTGAAACCCTTAAGCATTTTATTTTTAAGATATAATTTGTCAGTCTAACGATATAATATTCTTCTTAATTGTCCTGTTCTCTATTTCTCAT
>CM063511.1:132291208-132328708 GCA_032207245.1 Pardosa pseudoannulata
TCCAAATATGATAAGAGGGGTAGATTTATCATTGTTAGATATGTCAAAATGGAGAATACATTATAAAATATTCAAAAGTATCTGTACTCGAGTGTTGAATAAAGAATAAAAAAATAAAGTTATAGTTTATACTGCAAATTTTACGAAGTATATGTTTTACCGGTATCAATGAGTTATAAAAATCTAAAATATATTTGAAGGAAAAAACAGATTTTTTTAAATCTGTTTTATTATCACAAATATATAAATAACTATACTGTTAAATGTTTAAACTCTTATTTTTTAATATATGAAATTCACCAATCGTTTAATATTCATTTATATTATCTAATCTTATAATTTATCTCTTTTTTATGCATTAAATAAAAATTTGTTTAAAATAGATTATCGATGTACTTAATCTTTAAATTCTGTTGTCATAATATATACGGTTTGTAAAGATAATTTGAATACATTCCGTACCACATATGTTTTCTTTATATTTTCTTGCAAATTTTTCTTTATCTACGCAGAAAGATTCTCATAAATATGTGGTTTTATGTGCAAAATGAAAACTCATAAAGCATACATAAAATAGTTTATAGCATTCTGATAATCAATTATATTAAATACGAACAATAATATGAACAATAATATGCAAAACGAAAAGTCATAAAGCTAAAAGAAAATAGTTTTAAATAATCTGATAATCAGTCATATTAAATACATTAATCACTTTTGAAGAATGTTGGACGACTGGTTATGGTACAGACCTTCGGTACCCAACTGTGGCATGCATGTACGCAGCCGTTTGGAAGCTGTTTTTAAGCTGTAGTTTTCTGTCTCATTAGCCCTCGTTTTGCAAAGAGTAGACCTTAGCACTCTAGACCAAACTAAATCATTGATCAATTTACCTTGAGGTTTTAATCTCTTCTAAATAAATATAGTGATATTCATCACTATATTTATTTAGAAGTGTGTATAATTAGAATCATTATTAAATTAAGTTTACATTTGTTATTAAATGTAAAATTAGTTGAAAAAGAAATTAGTTTTGAAAATTCAGTGTTGTTTTAAAATTCAACAATCAAGTTAACTCGGAATATAAAAATTACTCCAAATTATTACATTTTTATAGTGTTCATTTGTATCCCATAATATTTTAATGTAGTTTCTCTTTAAAATCTGAAAAAATAATACTAAACTATAAATAAATACTAGTATTTTAGAAACTCAATAAATGCACATAAGAACAATGTCTGTAGCTTTTCTGGCATTAATCTATTGTAATTAGTAAACAGCCTAAATAAGTAAAATATGTTAACATAAAACTATATCCATCTCCCCAAATTATTGATGTATTAGAAATACCACATGATCAATAGAAGCTAGAGGGAATCTCGCTTCTTTACAAAATCTGGCATGTGTTTAATAAGGAATGTGTTGAATAAGGAATAACAAAATTTGAATTATAGTTTAAACCGCAAATTTGATTAAGTATTTGATTTTCCGGTATCAATGAGTTATAAAACTCTGAAATATATTTAAAAAATAGCTATTTTTTAATCTGTTTTATTATTACAAATATATATGCAGATATTAATAACTATACTGTTAAATGTTTAAACTCTTACTTTTAAAATATAAAATTCACCAATCTTTTATTATTCATTTGTATTATCCAATCTTATAATTTATCTCATTTCTATGTATGAAATAAAAAATTATTTAAAATAGATTATCGATGTACTTAATCTTTAAATTCTGTTGTTATAATATATACGGTTTGGAAAGATAATTTGAATATATTCCGTATCAAATTTGTTTTTTTCATATTATCTTCCAGTGTTTATTTTATCTTCCTAGAAAGATTTTCGTAAAAATGTTGTTCTATATGCAAAACGAGAACTCATAACACATACAGAAAATAGTTTTGAACAATCTGATAAACGATAATATTAACACTAAACATACCATATAACGGGTCAAATGACCCATAAGGTTTATGTAAAAAATGCAGTGGGAAATGAATTTAAAATTCTTATTCTTTGTGTTTGAAATACTTAAAAATTGAGACTATACAATTTTGTCTATTTTCTTCCAGTTTTCTTATTTCATACATTTATAATAAAAAAAAATAACGTATGGTCATTTGACCGGCTATGGAAGAAATAGGTATGTATGAAGCGTTGGTATGTTTAGTGTTTGTTAAATACATTGATCAATTTTGCTGAACGATGGACGATTGGTTATGGTATTTGATTTCAATAGCCAAGTTCGTGGATTCGGATCCACTATAGAATGGAGGTTTGTAGCCATTCAAAATTGGCTTTAAGCTGTCGTTGGTGTAATTAGTCCTAGCTTTCCAAAAAAGTAGACCGTAACACTCAAAACCAAACGAAATCACTGATCAGTTTACCGTAATATTTTAATAGCCCCTAATTAAATATAATGCTAAATGCGTGTATAATTAAAATCATTATTAAATTAAATTTATATTTATTAAATGTAAAATTAATTGAAAAGAAATTAGTTTTGAAAATTCAGTGTTGTTTTAACCTTTAACAATGTAGTTTACTCGGAATATAAAAATGACTCTAAAGTGTTACTTTTTGTATCCTGTCATTAATATTCCATAATAATTTAATGAAGTTTTCCTTTCAGATCTGAAAAAATAGTACTAAACTGTAAAGAAATACTAGTATTAAAAAACCTAATAAATACGCATAAGAACAATGCCACAATTTTTTCTAGCAATAATCTATTGTAATTATTAAACAGCATAAATAAGTAAAATATGTTAACATAAAACAATTATTGAAGTATCAGAAATACCATAAGATCAGTATTAGCTAAAGGGAATCTCCCTTCTTTACAAAATCTGGCATGAGTTTAATAAGGAATAAAAAAATTAAATTATAGTTTAAACAGTAAACTTGGTTAAGTATATATTCCCCTGTAACAATGAGTTATAAAACTCTAAAATATATTTGAAGAAAAAAAATAGAATTTTTTAAATTTGTTTTATTATCACAAATACATATGTGGATATCAATAACTATACTGTTAAACTTTAAACACTTATTTTTAATATATGAAATTCACCAATCTTTTATTATTCATTTACATTCTCCAATCGTATAATTTATTTTTTATATGAAATAAAATGTATGTATGAAATAAAAATTTATTAAAAATAGATTATCGATGTACTTAATCTTTAAATTCTGTTGTCATAAAGTATACGGTTTGGAAAGATAATTTTAATACATTCCGTATCACATTTGCTTTCGTTATATTTTCTTGCAATGCTTATTTTATCTACACCGAAATATTATCATAAAAAATGTTTATTTATAGGCAAAATGAAAACTCATAAAGCCAAAAGAAAATAGTTTCAAACAATATGATACATTTTAATTAAATAAAGTTAAATTTAAGATGTGCTAAAAGTTATAATAGTTTTTAATTTATATAAAGTAAAATTTAATAAGTTCTAAAGGTATGTATAATTAGTCTCATGAATTAAATTTATTTTTTCATTAAATGTAAAATCATTTGAAAAGAAATTAGTTTTGAAAATTCAGTGTTGTTTTAAACTTCAACAATCAAGTTTTCTCGGAATATAAAAATTACTCTAAATTATTAATTTTTTATCGTATTCATTAATATCCCATGATAATTTAATGAAGTTTTTCTTCAAGGGCTGCAAAAATAGTACTGAACTGAAAATAAATACTAGTATTGAAGAAACCAAATAAATACGCATAAGAACAATGTATGTAGTTTTTCTAGCATTAATCTATTGTAATTATTAAACAGCCTAAATAAGTAAAATATGTTCATATAAAACAATATCCATCGCCCCAAATTATTGCAGTATCAGAAATACCACACGATCAATATTAGCTAAAGGGAATCTCGCTTCTTTACAAAATCTGGCATGTGTTTAAACTAAGTAGATCGATATCTAATATTCACCTTATAAGCGGAACTGCAGTTGATATCCCTGACAAAATGAGACTTAGGGTCGACGTACATAATCCCTTTCTCCAATTATTAAACTTCGAAGTATAAGGCCCTTTAAAATTATATGAACTGCTGTAAACACGATTGGAAATTTGACTGCCTTAAATGTATTACTTGACATTAGAATTCATTTTCGCAGAATGCAATTATAAATGAATCCAGATATTTATAAATTATTTGTAATTTAATTAGGTAGGATTATCGTGTCAAATCACTGATAGATATTATAAAAATAAAATATATATCTCATGTAATTATATGTATACGGAGAAGATTGAGACAGCATAGATTGTTCTTTTAAACAGGGTATTAACTATAATATTTTGTAATAGTAAGTACCAACAATAGCTAAAATTATTAACAACAAACTCAATTTTAAAAATAAGATATATATCACCTGTAATTATATGTATATGGAGAAGATTGTGACAGCATAGATTGTTCTTTTAAACAGGTTATTAAGTATAATATTTTGTAATAGTAAGTATCAACAATAGCTAAAATTATTAACTACAAACCAAATTTTAAAAATAAGATAAATATCGCATGTAATTATATGTATATGGGGAAGATTGTGACAGCATAGATTATACTTTTAAACAGATTATTAACTATAATATTTTGTAATAGTAAGTACCAACAATAGATTAAAATATTAACTACAATACCAATTTTAAGAATAAGATATATATCTCATGGAGTTATATGTATATGGAGAAGATTGTGACAACATAGATTGTACTTTTAACAAGTTATTAACTATATTATTTTTTAATAGTTTATTACCAACAATAGCTAAAATTATTAACTACAAACCCAATTTAAAGGTTTAAAATAATGGTAATTCTGTACTATAAAGTGATTAAACAATAGGAATATTTGGTATTGAGATCAGATGGTCAATTACATACTAATTTGACAAACCTGTATACAATTTTAATAGCCAGATAGGACACAAAAGATTTCTGTACCATCTATTGTGTTCTAAAAGCAATATTTGGTCATCAGAGAGTAGAGAACAACCTACCCTTGAAATGATTGTATAATGTTCTAAATTCATTGTACAATATATCAGACTGAATGTATTATACAATCAGGTTAACTATAGAACTATTTGGATTTTAAATACCATATGTTTAAGCGAGAACAACGAGGTCATTCACAGTAGGCATGGTCAAATGAAATATATGTATAGTTGCTACGAGAAAACTATTAATGACAAGATATAGGTGTAATTCTTGCATAAAATAATCATAAGTATTGAAATATAAATATAGTTCGAAATTTGTTATTTTGATTTTTGATCATATAATAATTATAAAAAAAAATCTTTACTTCCGTATTCAAATATGTATTATGATAAAAAATGTACTTTTTTTATTCATTTATTCATTCATAGAGTCAAGGAAATAAATGAAAAAATTAAAAGTTAATACCCATTTTAAAGTGCTTTATGTAAATAAATATTTATAGGTTTTAAGGAATTTGTTAAAATAAATACCTGATGAACTTGATATTAAGTATTAAATGTTTTCAAAACGCTTTTTTTATTATAGTATTATCAACCCTTGCTAAAAGCACTTAAATTTATATTTTTACTTAGTTTATGCTATATAAGTTTTTAAACACTTATAAAACTTTCTCAAATTTATTGATATAATATTCAGTATTTTACTAGAGCAATTGCTTGGTGTTGGGAGCAGCGTTGCAGTGTACTGCTTTGTAACAGGAGTTAATAAGGCTGGACCTATTACTTTAAACGAAATTCATAGTCATCATCAGAATGCAATCCTGTCGACTGCATCGATATACAACAAAATTATTTGTGATATTCATGAGTTGTTGAGACCAAGAGAAATTACATTTTAAATTTAATTGCATTTACGGAATTATTACTTGGATGTCATAGAAAAACACTATTGATAAGTGCTTAGTAGGAGTCATAGCAACAAGGCTGGCATACTCTGTTCAGAGAATTTAGTTTATTGTCTGATTCTATGTGACAACTAAGCGTTAGTGATAATTGTAGGTCATATAATAACATTACGGCACTTGTAGTGTCAAATAATGTGTCGGTATACTAGTCAAGGGGATTTAGGTTCTACATAAAATAATTATCATTATGTTTCATAAATTTCTAATTATGTTATAGTGTAAAGTGTAATATCTTAATTTTTTTCCTTGAAATGAACTATTTTTTAAAAAAAAAAAACAAAGTCTTTTAAAAATGAATATTTTTTAAATTGTGATATGTTGAAATAGATTTTAGAAAAAAGAACTTTTATAGGTTAAAAACAAAGTTAAGAATGCTAGTTATATATTACATGAATAATTAAACAATCTTAAATTATATTTTAAAGATTAAAATACAACGAATATTTCATTCCATATTTTAGATTTTTATACTTATATTTCTAAACAATCGTTGTTTTAAACAATTATTGAATATATAAAAAGGAATACGGCAGAGATAGACATATACCTTAAGATATTTATGTTGTAATCTTATCACACTTATCTCACTATTAATCCTTATTGTTTGTGCATAATCCTGAATATAACATTAATCAGGAAAACGTTGTTACAAATTTTAAATTATTATAATTCATTAGTTGTAATTTCCATAAGGAGGCAATGCATATGTAATAATGTAAATGTAAAAATGCATATTTTAATATATGCATTATAATTTAAAATTGTATTCTTTAGAATTTTTTTTTAATTTTCGAAATATATTATTATGACGATTGATATGTGTTGATATGCCAAGAAACTGTTGCAAAGTAAACAACAAATTTCATTCATTTGTCTAAAAAAAATTGTAAAAAACAATTATCAATTTTAGGTTGTACAAAAGTTTTATCTATTATGATTTTTAAACAGGTACTAATATTTTAACTTGAATTAGAATTATTTGTATACAAAGACCAGTTTTAATGAAAAAAAATGTTAGAAAATGAATTCACCCAAACTTCACTTACAATAGAAGGGAAAAAAATCAGAGTGTGAATGTAAATGTACCAATTATTAAAGAAATTTTAACATGATGCAATAATTTACAATCTTCAATAAAGAAACCAAAAATTTAAGATGCATACCAAATAATTTCAATACAACAAAAAAATCTTCATAAAGTAATAGTTAATTTTAACTAAATTTGGCAAAAGATATCACAAAGTTACCATCGCTGTAATTATAAATAAATGTTTGCTGCATTGACTAAAAACCGATCATATTTTTGCAGATAAAAAAATGGTAAAATACTTACAAACAACGAGAAAGTTTCTTTCAAAGATAATTTTCCTTCGCCCCAGGTTAACATGCACATAATAATTTGTGTCTTCATTTGTTAGAAACAACACAGTCATGTAACAGAAAGACACTCTAATACTTATTAAATAACTCGAAACTAAATAGAAAAACCTAAAGTTGTTGGAACATAGCTTCTGGCAGAAATTCTTGGCAGATAGTTTCATATTTTGCTGTCAATTAGTTTTTCCATTACGCTTTTTAAAAGTGAATAAAATTCAAACGAAGACATCGGTTTATTGATATTGAATTTCACTTAGTTGAAGTTGAAAATTTAAGTATATAGGCTTGTACAGATATTCTTGATGAAAAATACAAATCAAATTGGTGAAAAAGAAGAAGTATTATAATTTTAAATTGAAATCTCAGGTCTCTTTTAATGTAGTAAAAAAAAACTATTAAAGCTACTAAACAATTATTTTGTGCTTTTGAAATATTTGAAATATTTGAATATTTTTGAAGTCTAATCAAAAATACGATTACAGAATTTGTAGAAGTTTCTTTCTTACAATACATTTTGTAAGGTTATTTGTTAGCCACATATACTTTATTATTTGCATTGATTAATTCTTATTTTCAAACTTTATCACCTAAATTGTTTCATAATTTGGTATGTCCTAGAATTAAATTCTTAAGCATATTTTTTGTCATAATTATTCCCCATATATTAATATCTTGAGAATCTAAAAGCTAAACCACAAAACTTCAATTTGTTATCTATAACTCATTTATAATCGCAAAATATAGAAGTAGTTTAAAAAATTTATTTCCCTTTTCAATCTCTGTTGGTTTTTAAACTTATTTTGATAAAAATATTCATATTTTAGTATGAAATTTAATTTTTTATGCATACTTTATTTAAATACTTTTATTTTTTATGTTATATTACGCACAGAAAGTATTTATCTTTAATGCATTTATTGTATGATCAAAGATTTACTTTTTTTTACAAAATATAATATCTACTTTTGGTATAAATTAAATAAATTTATGGTACTATTTTATATGTAAATTACTTTTATCTTTCAATTATTATACCTACATATATTTTATTGGATACTTTAATTGATATTTATATTTTAATTTCATTACCTTAATAGTGTGAGGATCTTTATACCATGCATTTAAATTCTAAAAAACACAGCTTGTGAACTACATTTACAAACATTGACCTTTTAAAATTCTCAAAGCTAAAACCAAAAAATATCAATTTGTTATCTATACTTGATTTAAAATTCAAAAATATAAAAGTATTTTGAGCAATAACTCTGTAGGTTTTTAAACTTATTTTAATAAAACATATCCATGTATAAGCATAAAGTTTATTTTTTTATGTATGCATTTATTAATCACATTTATTTTTTTCGGCTACTGCGCACATGAAATATTTAGCTTTAATGTATTTCTTGTTATGATAAATATTTACCTTTTTGTATAACATATTGTGTCTATTTCAGATATAAAGTATAAAAACTACGTTACTATTATATTTATTATAATGTTAATAGACCATCACCATGTAAATTGATTACTTTTCTGATATAAAATTACCTTTGTCCTTTTAAACAAGTTATAATATATTTTTAGTTATATTAAAATGAAGCTTTGCCTCTCGCTGCAAGAAGACATGCAATGTATAATTTTTATTTAAAAGATACAATAAGACACAAACAAGTGTACATGTATTTAAAAACAATGTAAGTTAAGAAGAAAGGTTATAAAATCTAAGCTATTCCAATGTCAGTCACAAAATATTATTTAAAATTAATTAAGTGACTTACGATTAGTACAATGCAGAGTAAGCTAAAAGTTTCAAAGTGCTTTCAAGCAAGCAGTCATTTAAAGAAATGAATTAAGAAGTGCAGTGGGTGTAAGAATTTCGTAACGGTTGAATGGAGATAGAAAAGTTGTTAAATCATCTTTACATAAATTATATAAAAGAGATTATTAATGATTACATAATTTAAAACTAATGCGAGAATATCTCGTCAGAATTAAGTGCAGACTAATGGCGATATTAAAGTCTCACTATAGGGAATTAAAATAATTCTTTGATATTCCATAGAAACTTTTTTTGAAGAAATATAAAATGAAAATTAATCTTATAAACCATGCCATCAGAAATATAAACTTAGATATATTCTAAATCTGAAATTGGAATATATTTTTTTTAAATAACAGAAAAAACTTCAAGGATACATTTGAAATTTTAAAATATATGTATAAACATAAAATATCTCAAACTCTGTTTACTGTTTTGAAAAATTATAAGTTGAATATTGTTGAACAACATAATATAACTTAAGATATGTTTATAATTTGTTACTGAATTTGAGACAAATAATACAGCACTGAAATTTTAACAAATTTATAAGGTTATTTAGGTTAAGTTAGTTAAGTAAATTAAAGAATGGGTAAATAAGAATTTCTAGCTAAAATTAAAGAAATAGATCAGCTAATAAATTTGAAATACTTAAATTTTGTTAATATATAATTAAAATGGAATATATTTTACAAAATTCGTACATAAAAGTTTGGAATTATCTAAAGTTCACCGAGTAAGCATTGTGTTAAATTCTGCTGCTTTGCCTTAAATATTAAAGAAATCACTTCCGATAATTATAGTATAATATTTGTCAAAAGCTTTATTTTCTTGTCTTTACATTACAAACAATTATGTCGTAATAAACAGATATCAATGAATTACTTTAGATAATTAATTATTCCTGCGTATTTCAGTTTATTCATAGTTGATTTTACTTAAACAGATTTGTCATTAGAGAAATTAATCAGATATTTTGATGAGCACCCAATTTACATTCCCTTTTGGGAGTTAAAGGGACTTAGTGTTGTCTTTGTATTTCAAAAGATTCTAAATGTAATGTTGGTGCAATTATCTTCAAGTGATAACCTAGATCATCTCGTTTTATGTAAAAGTCTATAAATGATTATAAATGCCATGAATTTCTTAACGAATTTATGTAAGTAATTTTAATTGTAAACTTTGAATGAGTTACCTTCTATACACAATTTCAAGTTCTTGAAGATATGACTAAAAGACAAGTCTTCAATAAATGAGAATAGAAATTATACATCTGGAATAGTCTTTACAGAATTAAAGATATTAAAATGTGCATGAAAAACAATGGAGGAGTGTTCAATTGGATATTTGATTAAATATAAACGTAGTATGTTTAAAATATTTCTGTACAATTCTGCACAGTGCAGGAATAATTTGGTGTAAAATTTTTGTAAAATAAATTTTGGCTGTATACGATGTGAAAAACAGTTGCATGATTTTCAGCAAATTAGTATTTCCATAAAGTGTTGACATAGGAGTGTCCAAAACACTCCTATGTTAACACTATTACACTACTTAGACATTTACTTAGACACTTATGACACTATGTTAGACATAGGATTGTCCAAAAGTGTCATCTTGTGGTTTTAAAAAGCTGTAATAGGGGCAAATTCTATGAGAAAATCTGTAGATATCGGTCCTTGGAAGAAACCCATATCGCAAGATAGATGATATTCATACCAATGGCAAAAGGGAACAGAATTATCTCTACTAGTAAAACAGTGGTAGATATTGTTTGTAAACAGAGATCAAGAAGGGAAGTCAGGAGAAAACAAGCAATTTCACTTATTAAAATTGTTTGTGTCCAGTTCCTTGTCGTTTATATGATAAGAAATACTGAATTGGAAGATATTTTTGTGATAACTATAAATTTCGTCTCCCAGTAGGTTAGGAAGATAAAAACACTCAGTTGTATCGCATGTAATTGTAGCTACAAGAATTTTACATGCACTTTACTATAAGAATTCATGGAGTAAGATTCAAATCAGTAGTGTTACTTGGAGTAATCACTTGAGTTAAGCAAATTTATATATTTTAAATGATATATGATATATATATTATATATATGTATATATAATATATATATATATATATATTTTGACAATATATTTATCTATATAATATTATATACATAAATATATATATATAAAATATATATATATATATAATTAAATGATTAAAATATTATTATGTAGCTTAGATTAATATCACAAGGAAATTTAAATAGTTTTTCTTGAAAGGCTTTAAGAATCAAACCATTAAGAAGCAAATTTCTTTCACTAATAAGATTATTTCTTAAAAATTTACACTTATTTTAAATACTTTATTTCAAAAAAAATACAAAATTGTTTAGTTTCTATTACATTGAATTACTTATTTAGAGATTAATACATTTTAATTAAAAAAAATTTCATTTTAGATATTTTAAATCATTGAACATAAATGAATAAAACACATGAAACAAATTTAAAAATTTATTTCTTTCCATTAGGTGCATTATTCGATGATCTGTATAAGATACTTATTTATAAGATATTATTCTTATTTAGTAAACAAAACTTTATATTTAGGAGAGTACTTACAAAATTGTATGCAGTGTAATGAGCATATTTTTAAATTAAAATTAATTTTTCGATTTGAATTTCCATATATTTACAGACACTTAAACGAGATTTTCATCAATTGCATTCTGTTATACTCGTTTTTATTTTTTAAACAATAATATAATATATAATTTTAGTTTCTAAACGCTATTTCTATAAACAATTAAGGAGGAAATTGGAAAAGCTTACTAATTAGATGAGTATTTCTTAAAAAAAAATGCACTTTTAAGATAGAAATATTTATTAAAATCAATAAAACAATTGTGTTCAAATTACATCGAATTACTTATTTAGACTTCTTTCATTCATTTTGTTTTTAAAAATTTTAAGTTTAGCTTTTAAATCATGTACATAAATAAAAAAAAATCATGAAACGAATTTAAAAATTTATTTATTTCCTTCGGTGCTTTTTTCGATGATTTGTGAAAGTAATTATTTATCAGAAATTATTATTATTTAGTAAACAGAACTTTATATTTAGGGGAGGTACTTACAAATATGTATACAGTGTAATGGACATTTTTATTTATTAAATTAAAATAGCTTTTCAATTTAAATTTCTATATATTACGCAGACACATAGACGACACTTTCATCAATTACATTCTGTTATAGTTTTTCTTACTAAATAATAATTATAACATAAATTTTAGTTTCTAAACTCCATTTCTATTAACCATTAAGAAGGAAATTAGCAAAACTTACTAATTAGATTGATTTTTCTTTAAAAAATTATACTTATAAGATATAAATATTTATTAAAATCAATAAAAAAATTGTGCTTCTATTACACCGAATTACTTATTTAGACTTATTTCATACATTTCATTTTAAAAACTCTAAATTTATTTTTTAAATCATGAACATAAATGAAAAAAAGTCATGAAACAAATTTAAAAATTTCTTTCTTTCCTTCTTTGCATTTTTCGATGATCTGTATAAGATAATTATGTATAAGGAATTATTATTATTTAGTAAACATACCTTTATATTTAGCAGGTACTTACAAATCTATATCTAAAAAAAATGCACTTATAAGATATAAATGTTTATTAAAATCAATAAATGGAGGTATTTCTTAATAATATCGTAATATTTCTTAATAAATGGAGGTATTACTTAAAAATTGCACTCATAAGATATAAATACTTATTAACAACAATAAAAAAATTGTGTTTCTATTACATCATATAATTTTTTTAGACTTCTTTCTCTCATTCTATTTCAAAAGCTCTAAATTTAGTTTTTAAATCATGCACATAAATTAAAAATAAATTGATGAAACAAATTTTAAAATTTCTTTCTTTTGGTGCTTTTTTTTCCATGATTTGTATAAAATAATTATTTATAAGATTTTGTTATTATTTAGTAAACATAGCTTCTTATTTAGTAGGTACTTACAAATACGCATACAGTGTGATGGTTATTTTCATTTTTAAGTTAAAATAGTTTTTCGATTTTAATTTCTAAATATTTCATAGACACATAGACAACATTGTCATCAATTACATTCTGTTACACTTGTTCTTTCTAAACAATAATTATAACATAAAATTTTGGTTTCTAAACGCTATTCCTATAAATATTCGGATTCTATCTGAGTTCAACGAAAAGTAAATTTTCATGGAAGGGTCGTCTCTCTTATACTCCATTGCCGTGAAAAATCTATACACACGTAAGAGACAATGGTTGTTCAAAAATGTCTCTCTCTCCCCCTCTTTCCCTCCTATTGAACACGTCATGTAATTTGTTCAGGACTTGTATAGTCTGTTCTGAAATGACATTGTATCACGCGAGTGAAGCCTCGTGTTTTTATTTCTAACCTAGCAGTTGCTACATCTATATAAACATGCAATCTCATTCTCTGTTAAGTACAAATTCTTGAATATGCAGTAAGCATTATTGTTAATGATTTTATATAATTTTCAAAGACTGTTATAATAGAAATAATGTAAAATTTATTTTAATTTAATTTTTGTACATATATAAAATTATATGGGAAAAAACCTTTTCATGTGAGCTTTTTTTAATGTTAACATTTTCAAGAAATGCATAATGCTTCTGTGTTGATTACGCAATTTGCCGAAGACTGATGTCATACGCATCTTTGTAAATATGTCCTGTATATATTAGTGTTTGTAAAGTGTTCTGTATATAATTTATTGTAATGTGGTTTCACATAATGAAATATGAATTTTCATCTGTATTGATATTTGTAAAGTTTTATAATTGTCGTAGTTTTATTTGTGGCAGCACATCATCTTTTTAAACATGCAAATATTTGTATATGTTGTCTGACTATATAACAGTCAGTGTGACAGTAGCACAAGACTCGGTTGCATTGAGGGTGCTGGTGCTTGTTTATTGTTTTCATTATATTATCTTAAATACATGCCTGTGTCTAGAACTAGTTGTTTCTTTTTAACTGCACCGTGTGAATCACTTCTGAGTATGGATATATATGTTGTGATCCCTGCGGATAGTTCCTTTAGCATAGTCTAGCCATAGCAGGGATCTCCATACTTCTTATGTTAGTCTAAAAATCATATATAAAAGTTTAATAATACCATATTTAAGTTTTATTAATTCAATAATATTAGTGAGTTATTATAATTCAAGTAATAACATATTTATTCTAGATTTCTTAAAATACTACTGCATTAGTTTTGAAAAATAATTATTACATACCGAGGGTATAAACCTAAATTTTACTATCAATATTTGTTAGTGCATTTTCAATAATATTTCTGGAATATTAAAATTAAAAAAGAACTATTATTATTTATTATGTAATAACAAATTAATAATAAATAAATAATAAATAATAAATAAATAAATAATAAATAATAATAATAAATAAATTTACTATCAATATTTGTTAGTGCATTTTCAATAATATTTCTGGAATATTAAAATTAAAAAAGAACTATTATTATTTATTATGTAATAACAAATATTATTTTTAATTATTTTTTTAAATAATCAATTTGAATTATTATTTCCATTAATTTTACAGAATGCTTTTCCAATGAATAATTTTAATATAATAAGTCCAAATCTTGTAGGTATATTTTAAAATTCTCAACCTTGCTATTCTGTTCCGCTTTTTATGACATGAAATAAAATTTATAAATCCATAAAAATAAAATATATGAATATTTATAGTTATTATTTCACATCGTTGGTAAATAATATAAAAATGTATACGTGGAAAGATATATTTTTATTGGCATTTCGAAGGAACATTTTTCAATTTTTAACTAATGTACCGTTTGGGTCATTATGACCCAATGCAAAAAAAGTCATTTATTATTACTGGTTCATGTTCATTTTTGTTTGGAATAATTCAAAAGAAAAGAATTATAATATTTTATCTAATATATCCATTTTCGAAACATGTTTTATTTAGGTATTTTTTTGGTTATATGACTAGGTCAGAAAGTTAAACTTGCCTAATTTGGGGGGAGAGAGAGAAAGACATTTGTTCTTATTGGAACCTTTTTCTGCTTTTTTTCACTTTCTGATATACTACAAAGGAGTTATGGCTTTGATTGTAAGAGATAAAATGGCGAATCGCATAAATTTCAGTCACTCTGATATAGCTAAACGAATAGAAACTTCTAAGAGTGAGGAAGAAGTATTCGAGTTTGAAAATTATACTCCATGGTGATATTTAGGAAATGCATGAAAATCATGTGATGGTCGAAGGGATGCTCAATGTGATGGTCGAAGTGATGAAATAGAGATTGAAAGGTTTGACAAAGATTTTGATACCGATATTCAACAAATAAATTACAGAGAAATTATGCAGTCCAAGAATCGGGGAATTTGATCCGTTGACAAAGTTTTCTCAAACAAAAGCTGCTAATATTATAAAAACCACTGAAGAGGTCATAAGATGTGAAACAATAAGGATAATAAAGTAAAAAAGTAAAAAGTGCATTTAACGTTGTATATACATAATTTTGATGTTTTATCTATACGTACATGCAAACTTGTCATTGAAACCTCTTTGTTTTTATATCTATATATACCATATGTTAATCACTAAATACATGCAAATACATGTGAAATAGCAAAGGATAATAAAGTACATAAGTATAGAGTTCACTTAACGTTGTATATACATAGTGTTGATGTTTCATCTATACATACATAAAAAATTATCATTGATATCTATTTGTCTTTATATCCATATATTATATGTTAATCACTAAAAATATGCACATATATAAAAGAGCTTAAACACCAAAATTATAAAAAAATAATGTTTTAATTATGCGTTCAAACCTGCATCAAATTCAAGATAAATATTCTATCAGTGTGTATAAATTAAGCGTTATCATCACATAATTTTTATATCTTTAACAAATCAGAGTTATTACCGACTATATTTAAAAACAAAGATTAACTCAGTCTTTATTCACTTATTTTCAACAAAAGTAAAGATAACAGTTAAAACAATAGGATAAAAATACACTACACCATGTTTTATTTTGATTTAATGCTAGAGTAGTTCCCGATCTCAGAATATATAGATTTCTAAATGTCCTTGAAAGCAAAGAATCACAGCTTAGGGCAAATGAATTGCAAAAGGAAGTTTTCTATTCCCATTTATAAAAGCATTTCTACTTTTGGGATATGAAACGATATACGTTATGCAATACGTTTCTCCACGTCGTTCGAAATAAGAAATTTGTCTTACTTTGCACACATGGGTACAATTTATGGTCTATGTATTTCATATTCCATTAAACTTACCATGGAATACACGTTTACCCATATTTCAGGAAGGCTATATTTCTTTCTCTTGATGAAGGATACAGATTTCGAGAATATGTAATTTTAATTTTAGATTCAGTATGAATGTTTATCTCACTGTGTGCACTAAGTTGATATTTTAATCTAAGATTGTGTTGTGATTTTTTATCTGTTATACTAATGTATATTCTCTAGTAAATATTTTTATTCTGTTTGTAAATCATGAAGTTATATACCTTCGAAAGTTGTCTTGTTGCATACAGAATTTATGTTTACCTTTACTGTAAATATAGAATAACCTTTTCAAACTCTGTTGTAAGGTTTAAATCGTTTGTCTGTTCTTATGCAATTAGGAAAAAAGCATCTTAAAATATATGATTAAATTATAAAGCAACATATAAAATACGATATTTTTATCATAATTCCTAAAAATTACTTAATAAGCAAAGCTACATTTTTCAGTGTGTATATAATTGTATTATCTATATAATGTGTTGATACCATTCAGTGATTATGACTAATGTATGAATAATCATTCTTCTATCAGTATTCTATGACTAAACAGTCATAGTTCTATTCTATTTCTTCTTTTATTTTGTTAATGAAGGTTTCAAAATCAATTAAAGTTATAGGCTAAAATACTATTATTCTAAATTTGTAATACATCGGGCAGTTATATAGAATGATAAATAAATTCATTTACCCTCAAAATAATAATACACATACACAAACACACACAGATATAATTAATTACATGCAAACATATATATATATATATATATATATATATATATATATATATATATATATATATATATATATATATATATGTGTGTGTGTGTGTGTTTGTGTGTGTATTAATGTATAAGAAAGAGATTGAAATAAAAGAGTAAGTTTAGCCTAAAAATTTAATACTTGAGATACATTTTATAGTTTAAAGTTAAAAAGTTACGATGTTTTGAGAAATGGAAAATTGAAAAAATCATTTTAAACATAATCTAAAATAAATTACATAGTTTTAAATTATATAATTGAGTTTCCCAGAATGCATAATTCAATTAATTTCCATTTCATAAAATAAAGGTTTCAATTTTACAAATTTTTAAAATAATTTTGAGAGTAAGAGAAATTGGATTTTTATCACTTGGTTATATTTTTACATTGTTTAAATAATATAACTTATCATAAAGTAATCCATATAATTTTTTTCAAAAAAAGAACTTTCTAAATGATGAGAAATATACTATAAACAGAGCAGAATTTCTAATTTTTAATTAATTGAAAATAGTCATTAAATAGAATAATATTCAGTACAGATTGAAAAATCCTAAGTCCTTTTAAGTTAAACAATGCACGAAGACTACTTAATTTTATATGTTCTACATCAGAAAAATCCTTAAATTTAAAATTCGACCTTCTTTTATAATTTAAATATACATATATTGTTATTATTATAGTGTTACGTTTGTTGTAATTATATACTCTTTGAGAAATACTTTATGAATTGTAAAAAATAGTATCACAACATATTTTTACATTTCGTTGATCAATATATTTTATATTTAACCCATAGCAGGCAATGTGCAAGCTAATCTACAAATGGTTACAGAATTCGGTCAAAAATGTCATATTTATTGCATTTTTTTTTCATTTTACATTTTTAAGTAAAGATATGTTATTAAAGTTAACATTTCTAATATTTTTAAGCATTTATTACAACTTTTTCCTTTTTATGAAATCATCATAGAACTGAAGTTTACCTTTTGTCTCATCGATATCCAAGTTAATTTTTGGAATTATAGTGAAAGCAAATCTAGGAGGCGGATCCGAAGGATTATCTCAATTAAAAAAAAAATTGTCTTGCTTGACTGATTCCATCTGTACTACTATCAGAGTCACTACTATCCAGGTCATCTAGTAAACTTTCGATACTATCATTTACAGATAATTCAGTTTCTGATTCCGAGTCACAGTTCGAATCACAAGAAATTAGCTCCATACGCTCTGAATTATCCATTATTTAAAAGTAAAAATATATTATTATCTTTATCAAGAAAAATATCAGGCGGTTAGGAAAATATAACCAGAAATCTATATACTGAAAGATAACAATTCGAATTCGGATACAAAACATGCGAAAAAAAACCATGCTTTTGAAACAATCAGAGTAGAAATACGATAAACTGCAAAATATCATTTACTAAAATAATTATAGACAAAAATTTGTTTACTAAGACTGGAAAAATTACGAATGAACGTCTTAATAATAATATTCTATATAATTTTATACTTTGAAATTTAATCTACATTTAAACTAAATTTAATTTGAAATAAGAAGAAAAAGAGAAAATAGAGGTTTTAGAGGTAACAAACAGTATTCAGAGTTTAAAAAAACAACATACTTGTCTACTAGTATTCTATATAATATATATTCTATATATATAGTATATATAATATATAATTTATATTATATATATATATATATATATTAATATATATATATATTTATATATATATTATATACATACATATATAATATATGTATATATATATGTATATATATGTATAATATATATAAATATATATAATATATATATATATATAAATATATATATATATATATTTATATATATATTATTTATTAAATATTATATATATATTATTATATATTATATATATATATATATATAATATACATTTATATATATTATATATATATATATATTATATAAATATAAATATATATATACATATATATATATATATATATAAAATATATATATATATATATATATATATATATTTTATAAATATATATATATATATATATAAGTTTATTTTATATATTTATATATATATATTATATATATATATATATATTTATGGAATAGAGATATATATATATATATATATTTATTTATAATATATTATATATATATAAAATATAATATATATATTATTTATATAATATATATATTATAAATTTAATCTACATTTTTAACTAAATTTAATTTGAAATGCTTTCATATATAAAAAAAACTAAATTTATTATATCATTGGACAACATTCAAAGGAAAAGATAATTTGAGATTATTGGATAATATATAAAAATGTAATACAACTTAATAACAGTTTAATGCAAAGCTTGTATTTTTAAGCTCATTATAAAGATATACACTAAAAGCAATGTGTGATCAGATATTTATCATAGAGGAATTGTATAGAGTTTTTTTCGAAGGAGTGCTAATAGTTTAATTTTTTATTCAAAAACTGGTAATTCATTTATTGTTACGAAGAGGAATGTAACAAAAGAAAATGAAAAAATAGGGAATAATTTTTAGTAAAAAAGAAGCAAAATTATTATTTCAAGGCTGTCTAGGAAATAAATTTTAGTTAGAGTTAAAATTTTAGTGAGTTAGTAGATCTATGATTTTGCAGTGTTCACTAAAATAATAAGACTAATGCAGTATAACGTAGTCGAAGGTTAAGATCATTTCAGTATTTATATTCAAGACCTACTAATAAGCTTCAATTTAAAGCAAAAATATAAATACATTTAACAAAATTAGCACCTCATTAATGATGCAGATAAACATATTCTAAACAGAGTTGATGTTATTATTTATACTGAATGAAAAATGTGCAGCTTAAAAGATGCAATGCCCTTTTAAGCCATCAAATCTAAAATTGGACTTTCTTTTATAGTTTACTTATATCTATGAAATATTTTAACAAATGTGAAAAAAATGTATCTCAACATAAATATCACATTTCTCTTGAGCAATATATTTTACCTTGAACCCATAGACGAAAATGTGTGAAAACAAATCTGCAAAAAATGTATAAATGAAAAATATAAAAGATTATATACAGATTGAATAAAATAAAATATTTCTGTAAATAAGAATATAACTACTTGTAAGAAAATGGATTAGGGATATATAACCTAGGGGGAAAAAGGGAAAAATATAGATTTTTAAAATAACAAAGTGTATTCAAAGTTTATAAAAAAATAAATATATTCGTCTACTGTTATACTTAAAACCAAACGAAACCATCTTATATTAAGAAATTAATCTTGATGTATAAGCTTTTTCCCTAAATTAAGAATATATACTATATCTATAGGAATTAAAGTGAATAAATGTGTTATATTTAATTTCTATCAGAATTAAAATTCTAGTATTATAGAGGAAACATCATAATAAAACAATTATGTTTAATTTTATAAGTTTGATTTTAATCTATTATTCATTTAAACGAAATGAAATTTTAAAAGTTTTCATGTAAATAATATTTTATTGAATATGTTATTACAACATAAAAAATAATTTGTAATTCGTAAATAAAATATGAAGTTTTATTAAAATGTAAGAGAAGTTTTATGTAAAGCATTTATTTCTAAGACTATTTAAAACCTCTTCACAGCTCAAAGTGTGACCAGAGATTATTAATAAAGGAATATGTGTATTTTTTTCATAGAATTTTCAAAATGAATTTTATACTTTTAATTTCAAAGAAAGTTTCATTAATTATTAAGGATAAAAGTGCATGAAAAGGAAAGAAAGAATTTAATCTTGATGTATAAGCTTAGTCCCTGCATAGAAAATATATACGACATCTATAGGAAGTATAATGAATAAAGTTGTTATATTTAGTCTCTATCAGATTTAAAATTTAAGTCTTATAGAGGGAGCAGCATAATAAAGTAATTCTGTATAATTTTATACGTTTGATATTATTTTTTTAAACTAAATTAAACTTTAGAAGTTTTCATATAGATAAAAATTCATTTAATATATTATTACAACATACCAAATTATTTTGAAATTTATAAATAATTTATAAAGTTTTATTAAAATGTAAGAGAAGTTTATGTAAAGCATTTATTCTAAGCACATTTGAAACCTATCCACAGCGCAAAGTGTCACCAGAGATTATTTATAGAGGAATAAGTGTATCTTTTTCGTACGATTTCCAAAATGAATTATATACTTTTGAATTGAAACAGTAATAGATCATTAATTTTAAAGAATAAAAATGCATTAAAAGAAAAGAAAGAAAGGCAATGGACAAATTTTACTGAATGGAAAGTATTCGTAGTCATCCCAGAAAGTAAATGTTCCATAGTGTTTAAAATTTTTGTTAGATGTGGGTCTTAAAATTTTGCTGAGTGTTCGGAACCGCCAAGAATAAAGCAGTCCAATGCAGTTACAGGTCAGGTTCATTTTAGCATTTATTTGCAAGACCTATCAACAAAGATTAAATTAAAGAGAAAATGTGTTGTCTTATTAATCGAATAATACTTATCGTTTAAGCTTTACCAGACTATTGCAAACTCACATTGGCATATACATATGAGATGCAAAAAATTTAACATGTAACTTGAGGGAAATTTTCAGCCATCAACTGAATTGTCTGGTTTACGATTAAAAAACTAATCCCGTCTCAATTCGTGAAAGTCATAGTCAAAAGTCGAAGTCATTGATTCGAAGAAAATTGTCCGTGTACATATATCTATATCTATCTATCTATATATCTATATATATTTATATATATATATATATATATATATATATATATATATATATATCTATATATCTCATATATATATATATATATATATATATATATATATCTTTCTCTCTCTCTCTCTCCAATTTTTTAGTGACTCATCAGCAGTGGAGATTCAAGAAATTATTAAAAAATGTAAGCACAAATGTTTTAACCACTAGCAAAATTATTATTAAAGTGGTATTCTAATACTCTTTTAATCTGCTCTGTAAAAACATTGTTCCACACTCATCATACCATCATACTATCTTATATCTGTACAATCTGAAAAAAATATTGCTTTCTAGAAGCACTCATTTTGAATTCATTATTATTATTATGACTATTGTTAACACTATTAAAGAGTTAAATTGTTATCAGTCACAAAAGCGCCATGCCCACACATATATATGAGTGTGCGCACACATATGAGTTTCTGTAAGCTTATTTAAGAATGATAAGCTTTGAAGATGTAGTCTTGAACCCTATCATATTTAAAGATATATGATTCCATAACGCAATTCTTTTCCTCTACTCAAATATTTATTTTAACTTTAATTAAAATACTCTTCATTAATACTTATTTTTAAAATATTTTACCTAATGTCCACATGTTTTCTGACAATTATAAATGTATACTTAATTATTTTTATTCTGAATTTATATAACATAGTTATATATATTTTTTCAACAATATACAACAACTATTATTCTTTGTTGAATCTATTTATAAAACCTTTTTCCTATGATGCATTGAATTTAAGTTGATTCTGGAAATTTTTTCGAGGACCAGCGAATAAAGGCTAAAATAATGCATTTTACGAGTATTTCACGACTCAGCAAGAATTCGAAACAGAATTCTCCAATGAAATTGCTTTCTCAAAATACACTTACACATTCTTTCCACGTGTTACGCCAGGTATTTTTTTTTACTTTTCGAACGCAATGTAGTGCTACTGTTGCATATACGTATGATAAATCTTTCTTTTTAATTCGTATCCATGATGCCGAAAATCTTTTAAATGCTGTTAAGAATAAGGTGCAAATTTATGTTAAGGTATTCTACACCTTATGAATAACTGTGCGTAGATACTAAGAATGTATCTACTTTATCACAAGTATTTAAATACTTATTGAAATTTTGCAAATATTTACGAAACATTTTAAACTATATAAAATCAAATGCAAATATTTCTTACAAGGACATACTATTTACAAAATTATTATAGAGGTCTAAACGTGAATACATTTTACCTTTGTTTATGAACTCTGTATATGTAAGGTATATTACCTTTTGCAGTAAACGGAAGAATATTGAAGCTTCATGTTTACATCAAATTTATATTTTGACGTCAGACTATTTAGTCAAACATTGTTGTTCCTTAATGGCATTATTAAATAAGTATATTGCAGTTAGTGGAAAAGTTACTGAATTCTACAAAACAACTCTGTTTGATAATTCAAAATGCTATTCTATATTCGTGTTTAGTGATTTTCAAAATAGAGAAGAACTTACTGGAATAAAAGGCTGATAGGAAGACCAAAAGTTATTCTAACGAGTCTCATCAAAAATTTTGCCCGATAATTATTGATTTTTAACTTCTGCGTCTAGGTGCTCTATGCATCATGGTTGAGGACTTCGTCATTCCGAAGTTCCCCTTACAGGTGCAAATTTAATTTTTCTAATAGTGATCAAGAAGTCATAGATAAAAATATGCGCAAAATATCCGATGTGATTAGGACAAGCAATTTCTCCAGCGAGTCTTATCAAGTGTTTCGGTCTGTTAATGATTCACTTTTTTATTCTTAACATATATTCCTATGCACTCCATCCATCTTGGTTGAGGTTTTCTTAGTCCCCCTACATTTGCAAATGTTACCATTCTAGCAGGAACCAATCTGTCACATCTAGAAACGTATTCAAGTCATCCAAAGTAAGGACATGAAGTACCTCCAGCAAGTTTTATCAGACATTTTGCCCCGATAGTAATATACTTTAAACATATTAAGGTTTATTTCTATTCACTCTATCTATCTTGATTAAGGTCTTCCTCATTTCCTGACATTCTCTGCATTACCAATCGTTACCATTCTAACTGGGATAAAGATGTCTCATCTAAAAATATGCCCAATCCATGAATTGTGATAAGATTTGGGCAATATTAGGTTGCTTATAAATTATATACATTTCATAGTTAAAAAAAAACTTTAAATTATCCAATTTTGCTAAATATTTTACTTATTATTTCAAACATTTTAATGACTTGGCAGTATTAATGGAGAATAATTTAAGTACTACTGGATATTTTTTTACTTTTAAATTTTTTATACTAAATTAACTTGTTTATATAAAATTATGATATCAAATAGTTTTTAAATAATATCGCTTATAACATTAATTTATTTTTAACGATTGTAATAATTTAAAAAATTTTCCAAATATTATAAGCTTACAGAAACAGCAGGAAAATTGCAGATACTGTGTTTCAAGTAGGTTATATATATAGATATATATTTATATATATATATATAAATATATATATATATATATAATATATATATATATATATATATATATATATATATATATATATATATATATATATATATATATATATATATATATATATATATATATATATATATATATGTGTGTGTGTGTGTGTGTGTGTGTGTGTTTTATAAGGTTTAAACGAAATAACAAATGTTCAAAAAATAGCTATACGATAAATTGAATTAGGAACGATCATTTTTAGAAGCTATAAACTTTATATTTAAAATATTAATTAAAAATATTTTTTAAAGATATAAATTGTACCACATTGCATAAAGTTTAAACAATATTCCCTTTAATGTAAAGTATATTTTTATGTGGGTATATAACTTAATTATCTATAAAGGTAAATGATATATATATGAATAAATAAAATGTTACTTTCTTTTAATAATATAGTTATTATTTTATTATTATAAATTCATAAGCACTAAATCGTGAACTACTTAAATGAGAAAAATATATCTCAATATATTCATTAAAATGGGATTTCAAAACATTTATTATGAATCTAATACAATTATATGAATATTAGTCTTTTATCCAATGTAATGTAAAGCACAAGTTTCTTCTCAAAATTTTTAATATTAATTGTCCTATAATTTTAGTGTTATTAGTTAGACATTTTATTCCATATTTTTCAATATTTTATATGTTAATTTTAAATCAATTTCAAATTGTAAAATTTTGAATTCTGAAATAAATTAAAAATATTATTTATTAATATTATTTTATAATTATTAATTATTTATGTATATTTTTTATTAATATATCAATAATTAATTTTCAATTTCTAAATTAATTTCATTTCACTAAACCTCAATTTAAACCTTGAGTGAAGTAAAGTGTTGGCATCCTTTGTCAGGGATATAAAATATGGGATAAAATTCTCTAAAAATTTACAGTTATTTACAATCAGACTGACACGCGATAAAATGTAGTAAAAATAACTAAGTAAATGACTTTGTCTAATGTCTCAATGAAGAATATTTTTTCAAATGTAGAAAAGAGCAAAATTTAAGTAGCATTGATTTTCAAATTTCTGAGTTATTACGAGTTACAAGCATTTTATCTATAAAGATACCAAATCTGTTCTTCAACTACAAACTAAATTTTAATCAGAATTAATACAAATAATTTGAGTTTTACTTTATTTGTTAAAAAAATTTGACAAGCTATGTGAGAATTATGCTAAATTTTACCTTTCTTTTCCTAAAAGGAGAGTGACTCTATTTTTTTGCATGTATTATTAATAAATACAATTCGATTTTAGTAACATTGTTCTTAATAGGAAATAAACTCTTGAAATTATTTTTTACAAAAAAATGGGTAGAAATGTCTGACATACTATTTCTTAGAATAATGAAAGCGTGATTTTGTCTTAAAAAGCAATTTTTAAAACCAACCAGAAATTGCCTGAATCAATGCAAATGCACTGAAGCCATAGAAATAATCCTCTAGTGAATAAAGTAAAAAAAAAGTTTTATTTTAAAAGGTTTCGTTTTCCCCGTACACATATTTACGAACTCTCGTAAATATCCGACCATTAAAATGAGGTATTTTTTATAAACTATTTATTGTATAAATTTTAATTTGGCTGGCAATTCAGCAATATTTGTATAATTTACTATTCATAACTATCAGTTAAATCTTCTGTAAATCTTAATAACATATACACTTCTTTTGTGTAGTGCAGAAATTTATATCATATACTGTTACTAACTCATTAATTTTATGAATATGTATGTAAAGTATCTGCTGCATTTTAACTTGTACACAAGTAAAAAAAAACCCAAACTTACGTGAAATCTTCTCTAACTATAAATTCTACTAAAAGGAAAAATAAATTTTGAGGGTTTTATCCCATTAAACAATTTCTATTTAAAAGATTATTTGAATATTATCTAAAGTTTAATAAAATTTTTTTTTCAATTACTTGATTTTGCAGAACACTGCACATTTATTATTAGAAATCTATTCAATATATTAGCTAAAATTCAACCTGTATAATGCATCTTTAAAATAATGAGCTATCTTTATGCTTCAGTGAATAATATTACTTTGCATACACATAATTTATTGGATAAAATTCTAAAAATATCTAACAAAAAAAATTGAAATCTTTTGGTATAAAAAATTTATAGCATTAATGTGTTAAAGATAAATTACACTGTTTTGATTTACACAGAGAACTGCGTATATTATGAGAATTAAAAATTACTGTGGCCTTTAATGAGGTAACCCAGTATAAATACCTTTATAGAACATTTTCTATTTAAAAGTTTTTTGATGCAACAAAATGATTTTCAGTCTATATAAACTTAAAATATCTGAGAAAAAAAAGTGTGTTTTTTATGTAAAATACAAATAATATTTACTGTAAAATTTACTATTTTAAAATACGGTATAAGTATACACACTTGGTTATAATTTAGGACATTAATTGTAAATGAGTTCTACAGATAACTAAGTAACAATTCAACTTCCAAAGTTTTATTATTTATTTAATATTCTGGCGGAAATAAATATTTTTAAATATATGTAATCTATGCAGACCGATATTTTATAATTAAGAATAATCTTTATTTTTATATAAAAATCAGTGATCTAGAGAATTGAAAATAATAAGCAAATATCGCCATTTTTACGGAATTTTTACAAGGTCAAATACCTTAATGAATCAATATTCGTATAATGTCATCTACGCTATAACATGTTCTTGTTTTTTAATTTCATCATGAAATAAAATATTCTAAAAATTTTCTGACATATATTCATCACGCTTTAGCTAACAAATATTTAGTTTTGACAACTCAAGTCGCATATGTCTAAATTAATAAAAAAAAATTCATTTCGACTCATTATTAATATTTTAAAAATAAATAAGAAAATAAGAAAAAAATGTCGCCATTTCTACGGAATTTGTACAGGTTTAAATACCTGAATGAATCAATATTCGAATAATGTCATCTATGCAATAGCATGTTTTTTTTTTAATTTCATCATTCAATAAAATATTCTGAAAATTTTCTGACAGATACCTTCATCACGCTTTAGCTTACAAATATTTAGTTTTGACAACTCAAGTCACATATTGCTAAAATAATATAAGAAATACATTTCGACTCATTTATTAATATTTTAAAAACAAATAAATAGAAAATAAGAAAAAAATTACTCCATTTTTACGGAATTTGTACAGGTTCAAATACTTGAATGAATCAATATTCGAATAATGTCACCTATGCAATAGCATGCATTTTTGTAATTCCATCTTCAAAAAAATATTCTGAAAATTTTCTGACATATACCTTCATCACGCTTTAGCTTACAAATATTTAGTTTTGACAACTCAAGTCACATATTCCTAAAATAATAAAGAAACATTTTGACTGAGTTATTAATGTCTAAAAAACAAATAAATAGGATTAAAAACCTACAAAAGATATAATGCTGATGCAAAATATACTTCAATACATGAATGTAACTTAAAAATTGTACATTAATTTTACTTACTCGAATGATGACATTTAACATGTAAACTTTAGAAACATTTATATCAAATTTTTATTTGAAAAGCAAGAAAACATATAATTTTCATTCCACTAAACTCAATGCTTTACACATACTTAATATTTTAAAAATTAATATGGTTACATAATGTTAAGAAATTGAAGGATATTGAATTTAAAAAAGGCATTTTTAGTGCAATGTAAAACACATACGTCTTATATTAATTTAATTCAGTTTCGTAGAATAAAGAAAGATAATTCTCTTTTATTTTATATAAAATAAAGTTTCTAATTTACATATTTTAAGAGATATTTCTTACAAAACAGGATTATATTTTTTAATCTTTGTGGATGTATATTCTGCTATTTTTTAATATATTTCTTTATATAATAAAAGTATATAAAGTTATGCTGCTATTAGTGATTTAATAAAAGTTTTATTCCAAACTCAAGAGAACTTTATATTTTACTTTGAATGAAAAGTAGGCTGTTATGATAAAGACTTTTTATCCAGAATACTATTTTGTCCCATTAAAAATCTAAATTTTTCTAAAATATCACAAAAGCTTCTTACAAATTATAATTGTATATTTACAGAAGACAATGTTTCTAGGAATAATTCCTACATGTATGTAACATGATTTTTCATTTGTATTTAAAATTATAACTACTTTCCACCATTCTAATGTTAAAACATAGATTATTATAGGTAAATGTGAATGAAGTAATTGAATGTTTTATCAAATCTCCCATAGAATACTATTTTATTATTTGCAATATGGTCTGACTTAACACTTGAAACAACAGTTTAGATTTATTTTCACAATAATGTATAATTTTTCTGCCAACTTGTTGCTGAGCTTATCTCGATTAATATCAATCAGTGTGTAATGATAAATTTCGCTTTATTTATACGAAAAGACATTTATTCATTTGCCGACATAAATTATTATAAATATGGATAAAAATAAAGTATTTCAATCTCGAAAAGTATATACATACCTTTGATGGAATATAGTTTTTAAGTAGTATATACACACCTTTGATAGAATTTAGTTTTTACTTTTATTTTTCAATTTTGTCAAACATTTATATATATATATTTTGTACATTACCTACATATCTGTATTTTACGATTAGAACAAAAATCTGCAATTTCATTTTTCCACTTTAAAGCTTAGTAATGTGCAGTTTTTTGCATTTGTACATATTCTTTAATATTGTATTTTCATAGATTTTTAAAGGCATAAAATTAGTAAATGTCAAGAAATGTATTTCAATTTCCTTAGTAACATTTTTTGAAAAAATTAAACCCAAAATAACTCTTTGGTTCAAAATGAGTCGGTGCACGATTCTAATGTTAAAAAATAGATTACTATATTTAAATGTGAATGACATAATCCATTGTTTAATAAAATTTCCTGTGGAATATTCTTTTATTATCCCATATATTATAATAACCTATATCCATCTGTTTTCGAATTTATGAATCCGTTTGACCTGGAAGGGATAGAGGCATCGATATGATTCTTGATGAGTTAGGTTTAGCAACGTTTGAAATCCACCTCTTTCCCTCTTTTCTAGCATTATTCTATTATTTTCTAGCAATTATTTCAAGCCCTATTTTTTCCGGTGAAGATTAGGCGATTAAATTTATCAATTTGTCACATAATAAATAGGTAAAAATAATATTATTTTCTAAAATTATGACGCCATTACTTTAACTATTTCATTTAATCATTTCTTATTTTAAATTATTTATATATCCTTTGAACTATTTTCATACGTTTTATCACTAAACTTAGATGATATTACGTAAATAATTTTTTAATATACTTGGCTTAAATAATACAATACATATATATGTGATATGTTTAAATTTAATAATCGATTAATTTTTGTTGTAATGAAACTTTTATCATCGGTATTAACAATAAATTATATCTACCTCCAGAGGGTAGTGGAAATGATAGTGTAATTCCTATAATTCCATTAATTACTGTGGAAAAATATGGGTAAAACTTAACGATAATTTCTACGCTGCTAAAAAACTTTGAATTACCTATCTAAAGGAATTCAACGTGATTCTAATCTACATTCACAGTATAGGGAGACTTTAGAGGTGCAGGAAGATAAACGAAGTTTTGAGAGTGTACTATATAATTCTCAGTCGAAAAACAAAACATTTTTTTTATCTGCTTTATCGTGTACTTTACAATTCTGGAAAATTAAATCTTTTACTGATCCCGTCACATAAAGTGCTATACAATAGTTTGAAATATAACCTGACTTAAGTAATAAAGTACAGTTAAAAGCTATTTCCATAATAATGCATAATTATTCTGCCAACCTGTTGCTGGAATGACAAATACACACAATCCTGACATTCTCCAACCCAATTTCCACAGGGTTTTGATAAGGTTTCCTTGAAATTCATACGTGAAGGTCTTGACAGATCACAGGAGGCAGGAAAGCATTCGTCCTGTTTGAGAGCGGGAGAATTTCTCGAAATACTTCATTAAATTGGAAAGTTCTAATCCAGCACTGATTAAATTTTTGAGTGATTTAGACATATTATCATTGGATAAAAAGAGTTGGAAATTGTTGATTTTATTAGTATATATATTTTTTCTAAAACAACAGATTTGATTTTAAATGTTTCAAATACATAAGATGAGATAACGGTAAATTTATATTAAATAAAATGTTATTTCCATATAGTTAAATGTAGGTACAAAATTGTAGTTATAAGGTTGTTCACAGTTTTTGCTACAAAACATATCTCTTTTTCTGATTATGCGAAATATTTTGAAATTAAAAATAAATTTTAGTCATTTGAAAGACATAATTATTTCTTCGTTTTGTTTACAATAGTGATTAGCAGTTAACCCTAATTCAAATTTTTTAATTATTTTTAGAAAATCCAATTCAGAATGGCTGGAAATGTTGTATGTTAGTGTCGTGATGTTAACATATGGAAACGATGCAAAAGAGGAAATAATTCAAATGCCTTATCTAATAAGATGTCTGAAAGTAAAATAAACAAAAACGTTTTACCTTTAAGTTAAAAAATAACCTTTATATTAAAAAACCATTCAGTTCAACGTTTATATCAAAAATTGATATAAATGTTGATTTCGCGCTTTAATAAGAATTGGGATTGACTCTGGCAACAAAGCATATAGATTTCCCACATTTGCAAAGATATTGTGAATCCGTTAGAACTTTAAAGAGTAACAAGTTGTATGGATTGATCATTTCAGCAGTGAAATAAAGCTTCATAAGTGCTAAAGTGTTGTAGTTTTTCTTCTGAGAATAGCTTTCACATACTAGATAGGTTTAAGTATAGGATAATAAGTAGTTCACAGCTTAAGATTGATATCTTCACTTTCAAGGACGTCAGACATGAGGATCTCATAGATACAAAGCATGTTGTCAAATAGCAAAATAAGTCAAGAACCAGCATCACATCTAAATAAGTTAAGAATCGACTGTAAACACCATAAATTAACTTCAAAACTTATGTGTTACTATAATATTCTCTAAGTGAAAATGGTGTTCTGTTCTTATCTTTATCCAACGTGAATACATTTTTAAATTACAGCGGTCGTCACTAAACTGGCACACTATATTAAACTCCAATGATGCTCCAAACTCCAGTGTAAATAAGAGCGATTATGAGAAGATGTAATTCAAATTCAAAATGCTGGAAGAATAGTAAACAAATAATATCATCGAGTCTCCTATTATCAGTGTTCATAGAAACTATTATTCATGTAGCAATTGTGAGCTCTGGAGCCAGATCTGTAACGCAAATATGACTCTTACGTAATGTAATTGTTACCAAATATTCGCTTGTTGAAATATTGTTACTTTTCATTGACTTATTACTTGACATCAAGTATCAATATCCGTATTTTTAAACTTCTGGCATATTCGTGAGACCACACGTTGAGCCACACCTAAAATTTGAGAAACTTCCAATTAAGGTTGTAGAAATTCCAGCTTTCCGATAATTATATTTTTTCAGAGAAGTGTCTAGTTAGCATCTTTGTAACATCATTCTTCCTTTTTAATAGTTTTACTCAGTTTAGCACAAGTATGAATAACCTTTCTTTTATTGTTATGCCAAGTGAATCTTTTTTATACTTATATATACTTATCTATCTATCTATCTATCTATCTATCTATCTATATATATATATATATATATATATAATATATATATATATATATATATATATATATATATATATATATATATATATATATATATATATATATATATATATATATATATATATATATATAATATATATATATATATATATATATATATATATATATATATATATATATATATATATATATATATATATATATATATATATATATAATATATATTATATATATATATATATATTAAAAAATATATAATTTATAAATATATATATATATATATATTATATATATATATATATATTTATATACTTATATATATATATATAAATATAAATATATATATATAATATTTATATATAACAAATATTTATATATATATATAATATATATATAAATATTTATATATATATTTATATATATATATAAAATATATATATATATATATATATATTGATTTTTATATATATTTTTATATAGATAAATATATATATATATATATATATATATATATATATATATATATATATATATATATATGGGGGGTAAGAGAAACCTCCTTTGTGAAAAATTATATAAAAATCTCTGGAGGTGTGAAGAAAAACGGTCCAAGTACAACATGAAAATAATTGCTGCAATTTATTGTGTGAAATATAATAATTATCAGTAAAAAGGATAAAAAATCTCAATAACGTCCACATAATTTTGTGATTAATTCCCAAATATTTCAGTGAATAATAAAAATTACCGTGAATATGTATGGGCTATGATTTAGTACTTATCGCTTTAAATAAATTATGTGACTTACTGTTTAACAGCACATACTTAAGTTTATTTCAGCAGAGTAATAATATTAACGATGGCCATTTGTTATTTACTCAGATTACTGGATAAGTTATCGGATTTTTTTTTTCTCTTGGTAAGTAAGGGTAAAATTTTCTTTAGTCTATTACCGTTATTCATCCACTTTTTCTTTTATCTACTTAATTATTTCTTTCACATAAATCGGCTGTAACAGCTTATAATTGTTACCTTCCATTAACACGTTAACATGGCGAATGAATCAAAACGGGACTCATACCGTCTAATTTACTATGGATTTACAGATGTCTTTCCAAAACTATTTCGACAACTGGTTTCATAAAAACCTAATGCACATTAAGGCTTTCCGTCACGTATCTAACTAATTTGGAATTGGCTACAAAGGTCATCAATACTAATCGTGTTCAGAAAGAAAACCGAACAAAAAATATCTCAGATGCTCGTATGTTTCACTTGATTACAATTTATGGGTAAGCATATTTCAATCACCAGGTTATTAATTACTACTTTGTACCTTTCGTTTATCTAAAAAATAAAGGAAGAAACTTTTTTTCATAAAATATTTGAAAAATACGAATTAATACCATAATACTTTTTATGGGGGCACACCAACTTTAATTAATTTTAAATTAAAGATATACTTTTATTTTTCACCTTATATTATTTTAATTATTATAAGTAAACATGGTTTTCAGTATTTGTTTTGCAGTTTTATTTAATTAGTTTTGCTGAATCTGCATTGTCTATTAATTATAATTGTTATAAGTAAATAAGATTTTCAGCATTTGTTGTGTAAATTTATTTAATTAGTTTCGCTAAATCTACATTGTCTATTAATTATAAGTATTATAAAAAATGGAATTTTTAGCATTTGTCTTGCATTTTTATTTTACTAGTTTTGCTGAATCTATATAGTCTATTAACTATAGTTATTTTAAGTAAATAATATTTCACCTGATAATATTTTAATTATTGTAAGTAAACAGGGTTTTCAGCATTTTATCTGTATTTTTATTTAATTAGTTTTGCTGAATCTACAATGTCTATTAAATAATGACAATTTTATCTAAAGTAAAAATGAGGGATTGTTTTAAAATTCATAAAATTTTTTTGGAACACTTTAAGCAGATTTAAGACTCAAAGTTAGTTTCACTGATTATTTTATGTATTTTAAACAGCATAATTATTAAGTATAATTCTTCTCATATTTAAATATTTAATAAGAATCGCAATGTTACACGAGGATTGAATTTTGAGAAAATATAAAGTAATGTTCAAAAACACATTAGATCTACATTTACTTCCTTGGCAATGAAGTGATATTCAAAAATTTGTTTTTTCTTTAATTATTCGTCAATCAGGCTGCTCTGATTCTTTTTTTAAGCATTGTTTGACATTTTTAATTATGTTAAATCCCTGATATACTTCTATAAATGTGGCGGCATAAGCCATATCCCATAAAGAACAGAAAGTATTATAGATGTTGTAAATAAGTATCACTGTTTTAGAAAGGTATATGATACATTTTGTAGTGTGTCTGGAGTTGCATTTATAATTTGGGTACCAGTAAAGCCCTAACACACTATATTAAGGATTATATTCCATGAACAATATTAAAATTTATACTTCATTCGCAGAAACATGATGTTTAGAAAGCTTATTTATTTATTTATTTATTTTTTGTTTTGTAGAAAAGAAAAAGTTTGATAGTAAAGTACTACTCGTTAGAAATGATGAACTTTTTATCATAATTTAATAAGCTAATCAAACTTATTTTAAGATAAATACTTTATTCTTTTGATATCAGTAAAACCCTTGCACATAATTTTAAGGACTATATTCCATGAACAGTATTAATATTTCTACCTCATTTGCAGAAATATGACGTTTAGAAAGCTATTTTATTATTTTGCAGAAAAGAAAAACAGTTTGATAATAAAATACTATATTTTAAAAATGATGAACTTTTTATTATAATTTAATAAGATAATCAAAATTTTTTAAGATAAATACTATATCCTTTTATTTTCAGTAAAGCCCTTACAAACAATTTTAAGGACTATATTACATGAACAATATTAATATTTATACCTTATTTGCAGAAACATGGCTTTTAGAATTCTATTTTTTTTATTTCGCAGAAGAGAAAAACAGTTTGATAATAAAATACTACTTTTTAAAAATTATGAACTTTTTATCATAATTTAATAAGCTAATCAAAACTATTTTAATATATTCTTTTGATATCATTAAAGTTCTTACACACAATTTTAAGGACTATATTTCACGAACAACATTATTATGTATACCTCATTTTCAGAAACATGGCTTTTAGAAAGCTTTTTTTATATTTCAGAAAAGAAAACAGCTTGATAATAAAATACTATTTTATAGAAATGATGAACTTTTTAGCATAATTCAATAAGCCAATCAAAATTATTTTATTTAATAACAAATCTTGGAGAAATCTTTTAGAATACAAATATCCCTTGTTACATACGTTCTTTTATCCCTAGCCGATGATGTCTGCAAACAAATGTGCATATGTTTAGAGGTTATTTAGACCCAAATAAGAAATATTTTAATTAAATGTAATAAAATTTTGAGATATAAATCTAATCTTATATCATTTGCACACCAGTTTGAAAATATTATAGTCCTAGGAGAATATTATGTGTCCAAAGCTTAAGAGTCTGATACAAATACACAAGATTGTGATTTGGAAAAAATGAAGAATATGAAACTAGACCTGATTAGAAAAAAAATTGCAATAATTATTTCGATAAAGATTTTACAGGAATCTTCGTGTTTGGCCTTAAGTGAATGTAACGATGTAGTAAGGATGATTTTTTTTATCATAATTTAATAAGCCAATCAAAATTATTTTATATGAAGATAAAATAATGGAAAATATTTTATAATACAAATAGTAATTGTTACACACGTTCGTCGTCCCCTGATTTGTCCTCATTAGCTGACAGGCTGTCAATTAAAATACTATAAAATATAACTCATATGAGAAAAATCTTAAAAATATTTTTTATGTTTGTCTATTAAAGAAATATTATATCGTAAAATATAATAAGAGACATTTATTCGACTTCAATTAAGTCCATATATTTAGGATAAATCACTGTAAAATTTGGATTTTTCGGAGTATAATATATAATTAAAAATACATAAAAATTGTATGCACTTTTAATTAAAATTGACTGAAACGTTTAAAAACATTACACATAATTTCACATTAGAGAAAATATTAAAAAATGAAAGTAATTTTAGGAGAAATATATTATAGGTTGTGTAGAACAGTATGGCATAAATGTTTTGTAAAACATAATAATACTAAAAAATAACTAATTTTAAGTACGAGTTCTACAACACAACAACTATATATGGTGGTAAAATTTACAACTAAATCATTAGAATATAAAATTTCAGTAACTTTATCAGGCAAAAAGTATAAACTCACGTTTTTTTCTGATTTATGGTCAATTAAGTTTTCTTTGTTGCAAAATGAATGCAGTAGAAGCGATTTAGTAAAAATGATTAAAGTAATAATTTTAAATTCATCAGCATTATGATATTACTATAATAATTATATATTACTATAATAATGTACTATAATAATCTAAACTTAATATTATTAAAAAAATAACTAATTTTAAGTAAGAGTTTTACAACACAACAATTCTATGTGATGGTAAAATTTACAATTAAATCTTTAGAATATAAAATTTCAGTAACTTTTTCAGGCATAAATTATAAATGCACATTCCTTATCAATTAAGATTTTTTATTGCTAAACGCTAGTAGAAGCAATTTAGTAAAAAATAATTAAGAAATAATTTTAAATTCGACAGCATTAGGATATTACTATAAAAACTATATTTTATATTGGTTTTAAGGGTATGCTAATATGCTAAAATATTTTAACTCTTATTCTTTACTGGATACAAAGTGTATCATATTAACTTTCGAATATTAAAAATTCTTTTTAATTGGCTTCGATAGAAATGATTAAAGTAAATATCCTCTAGGAATTTCTTTTCCTGTGGTAAATTATATGACGATAGTTTTGAGTAAAATACTTTTTACTTATCAGAACATTAAATTTTTAAAACTATTTTGATTTTCACACTTTTAAGGACACAACAAAATATTAAATGGGTATTTTCTTAAAGAATTGGCTCTTTTCTTTACAGATTTGGGTGACCAAACAAGATTAATGATGAATCAACACGCGACGAAAGAAAGATTTATACATCTATCATTTTTCATCTTTCGAAAATTCCTTCTATTCTTCTTCAGCTCTAAACTCTAAGCTAGAGGCTATGG
>CM063511.1:132341208-132358708 GCA_032207245.1 Pardosa pseudoannulata
TATAGTCCAAAGTTTGCATGTTTTCATTTCCCCAATGTTTTTTTCATCTGTCAATCTAAGTAAAAATGTTCAATATCGAATAGAATCGCAATGAAATGTTCCATATTATTCAGAAACAAATAGTGTTTTCCAACGAGTTGTAAAAATGCCAGTGTAACAATCAGTTACACTACTCGACAACGCTAGCGCGAGAGACTGACCGAAGGACGAAAGGGATATCAGTGACTTTATTTCGACCCCATTGGACTAGAGGGGTTGCTAACACAAGTCAGCCGACTTTGGTCCTAGCAACAGTGGTCATCGGACTTGTTCGGTAGATTTGGAGGCGAAGACGGAGTAAACAGCATAGCATCATCGGAGGCAGGGATTTGCTCCACCATTTTCCTTATTATATTTAGACTCCACATTGGGCATATGAAAATTGTTCTTCATCAAAAATAATGCTGTAAATAAATATTCATGAAAAAATAAGTCTTCTCTCGTTTGTATTTGGTGTCTTATTATTTGTGTTTTATCAACATGCCTGGTATAAGAGCCAGAGAGAAACATCTGCTAATATTGGATGTTTACAATAAACACTCTGTTCACAGCTATTCTCATTAAAAGCGGCTATTAGCAGTTCCTGGCTCTAGGCGGTACGTTTGGTTTGGTTTGGTTTGGAGCGCTACGGTCTACTTTTCGCAACACGAGGGCTAATGAGACCGGGACCTACTTCTTAAAGCCGATTATGAACGGCTACGAACATCCATGCCATAGTGGTATTCTAACCCACTAACACCGGTTCCGAAGGTCAGCTCCCTAACCATTCGTCATCGTTCGGCCTAGGGGGAAGGAAAGGAAATATTTTGAGATGACTTAGGTTAATCTGGGACACAGAGATTTCGCCTACCGAAGTCTACTCTAGGAACATAAGGGTTAATCCCTATGACTGGCCAATAGATATGATAACCAATCCTTACAATACGTTTAAACTCTGCATTTTCTATAGACAAACACGTCAACCAATGTATTGGAAGGCTTGTATAGCATATAACATGAAAACAAGTAAAACATTATACATTCTTAGATGAATAATATTAGTTATATAAACAAAAGGACTACTAATGATTGCTTTGCACAAAAATGTATTATATTTATTTTTATATCTCTTATGCTTTATGATTAATAACGTATGGCACATAAGTATAGTTAAAAAGCTTCAGACGATATCCTAATTAGATAATTGCATTATCAGTAAAACATTACGTTTATAGCATATTTCCTTACACAAAACGTAATCATTATAGTAAGTAATTTACTATCCAACTTTCACAGTTTTGTTACATATAAATTGTTAGAAAACTTAAATTTTAAATACACTGGATAAATATAGTGTTTGAAAGACTGGTGTCAATGTCATCCCTTGTCAACAAGGAAAATTTCTTCTTAAAAGGTGCTGTTATTAATCATACATTATTCTAAAAAAACACATCATTTTTACATTGTTCGCATATTGGATGCTACATAATTTTACTACCGTGATATTTGATAACTTGGTTATATAAAACTATATATATATATATATATATATATATATATATATATATATATATATATATATATATATATATATATATATATATATATATATATATATATATATATATATACATACATATATATATATATATATATATATACACACATATATATATATATATATATATATATATATAATATATATATATATATATATATATATATATATATATATATATATATATATATATATATATATATATATATATATACAGAGAGAGAGAGAGAGAGAGAGATACATAGATAGATAAATATATCTGAATGCATCATATACCAAATATTCTGTTATCAGGTGCATAGAACGTAATTCAAATGATTTTAATTTCTAGAAAAAATTCAGTACGAATTATTAAATTATTAAAGCATTCATATTCCTTAAATTTTATTTTATAATAGTTTAATGCCATCTGTATATAACCACACGTTCTAGAAAATATTATGCATATATTGTTTTTAATTCAGTTAATATCAGTATTCTTGTTATTACATATAAACTAAACAGAAATTTACTCATTTTAATACGCTTCAAAATTAATATTTGTCAAATACCATTACCTAACTTAAAACTATTTTGAAATTATTGGAAAGCCTGTGCTAAAAAAGTATGAATTTTGTTAATAAATAATATTGGAAAATAAATCTAAATTTTTCACATTATAAAATATATTTTTATGAAAGATAAAAGATTTTTAAAAAATTATGGATCAAACTTTGATGGATGAGGATGTTTGCTGCATAATTCCATGAGTTTATCATTCTTTTCTATTCTGAGATATTTTAGAAAACGTCTCAGCTTAAATGTTTTTTCAAAGTATCTTCCTTCTCTTCTGAAGTGTATATTCTCTTATATTATATAATATTATAATATATATATATATATATATATATATATATATATATATATATATATATATATATATATATATATATATATATATATATATATATATATATATATATAGATATATATATATATATATATATATATATATATATATATATAATATATATATATATATATATATATATATATATATATATGTGTGTGTGTGCGTGTTTGTGTGTATGTGTATAAATATGTATATATACAAATAAGCATATATATTATATATAATATAGATGTATATATGTGTATATAGATATTCGTTGGTAGCATTGTAAAATATATATGTGAAATAGATCTTGTAAATGGACAAAAATACTTTTACATTTTAAATTTAGTTCTGACAGTCGTTTTAATCATTGCCCAATTTAAAACCTAAGCATATTAGAGATTTTATATTGCATGACATTAATATTATATTAGTCTGTATATAGTCACTCGAAATCGTTTAGATCTATTAAATAGGAAGGAAAACCTATTCAGGAATTTTTCTTTTTTTTCTTTAAGGGTAACGATGTACAGCAATTTATGCCTGGATACATGGAAACTCTCTTGGTTTATTTTGGCCTATTATTTGCTCCAGTGAAGATGGTCGATAAATGAATTGAAAAGTTCTAGTTGTTCAAGGGGAAGACGCATGTGAAAAAATACGTATGTTTACCAGTCTCTAAAATAATAATTGTTTTAACATTTTAACATACCCCTATTCAAAATGATAATCGATACATCAGCATTGAATAGGTATTGATTTAATATTTGAACTTTTAAATACTTTCTCTGCTAATTTGTGTTATTATTAATGTTGTTAACAGTATTCTTTATAGCCAAGATTTATTAGATTTAAAAAAAAATTAACTATCATTTGCCTAAACAAGAGTTTTATTTATGTATATATTGCTGAATGCTGGCCGATTGGTTAGGGCGCTGATCGTCGGTACCGGAGTTCGTGGGTTCGAATCCCACTATGGCATAGATGTTCGTTTCCGTTCGGTATCGGCTTTAAGCAGTAGATCCCGGTCTCATTAGCCCTCGTGTGCAAAACAGTAGACCGTAGAGCTCCAAACTAAACCAAACCAAACCATTTATGTATATTTGATTTTACATGTTATGTATCAAGCCACCTATTAGGTATATATATATATATATATATATATATATATATATATATATATATATATATATATATATATATATATATATAATTTTTTTATCAATATTCTTCATATACAAATTTAATGTTATTAATTATGTTTATATCAGATGTGCATATTGCCAAGATTTATATTTGCTGAGTTTTCAAGTGTCTTTTCAGGTGTATAGTTTTTGTATATTTATTTTAAGCAAGTTATTTATTAAGCCACCTTTACGATATTGATATAATATTTTTAAAAACTCTAAGTTAACCAATCCCGCACTTACTAGAATTATTCCCAGGTATTAGTATTATTTGGAAATACATATGGCACCCTAACTGCAATTTACTATAGATATTAGTAATTGTTAAATAATATTTATTATTATTATTATTTTTTTTTTATTATTGGTCTATATTCTCCTTACTCCTTTATTTCTATAGCATTGTTCTCCCATTGATATAATCATCACATAAAACATATCTCAGGAGATTCCATACCCCCTGCTATTAAAACATAAAGTAAATAAGATTATTTTCTAATTAAATTTATATTATTTTATATATTTATTTCTTTTCTTCATTATTTGTTTATTTATTTATTTTATTTGTTTAAAATTCTTATTCACATTTAAGTCCGGGGTAGTCTCTTCCCCAAGACAGCACTTGCAAGCCGTACACCAGGTAGGGTAGGCTGCTGCCGGAATACACACAATCGCTTTTAACTTCTGTGAATCTTGAAATATTTGAATCCGAAAATTAGTACAAACTTTAATTGATTTTTCAATACGCACACACACCCATATATTTATATTATATGTATATATGTATATGTGTATATATATATATATATATATATATATATATATATATATATATATATATATATATATGTATATATATATATATATATATATATATATATATATATATATATATATGTGTGTGTGTGTGTGTGTGTGTGTGTGTGTGTAATAAATCCAAATTATATAACTTATATTCTTATATATAATATTTTCTTAAAAATATCCTCTCTCCCATTCTAATTCCTTAAAATCTTTTTCCCATCCTCTAAATATACTAAAAAAAGGAACGTCCTCAACTTAAAATTCTTTTGCTACATTTCCCAAAGTATATTTCTGTCTCTTCAACATGTTTCCCAGCTGTCGTCGTTAAATGACGTTAAATGTTTTCTGATCTTACATTTAATTAGCTGAGTAAGCGGGAAAATATTTTCTGTCTTCGCTCTTGGGTGCAAGTCTGTCCGAGCAAAGTGATTTTTCTGTCTTTCCTTTGTCTGTCGTTGACTAGTAAACATGTCCGTTTTAGCAACTCTAAAATAAAGTTTTAACCCATCCACCGGCCACCCGCCCTACCTTTTTAACTTTCAAAACAGTCACACTTTTCGTAAATTCCAGTCGAAACTTACCGTACCATACTAGAGTTGCCGGTTTAAAATTTGTCAGGTTACTTTTAAATTATTTTCCCTGCAAGGTAAAGGAGTTCCGTTACTCAAAATTAGTTTCTTTCATTTATTATCGTTTTGCAATATTTTTTTTCCTCAAAAGTGGGCGATACGAGTGCGAACGAGAAGGGGTCGACAGGTCCGTTTTCGAACAGGAATTTGCTGTCGAACCCCGTCGACGCGTCCGTTCAGTGGATTAATTAAACTTGTGCCGTTCTCTTCAATTTGGCCACATTCCACTGTTCGTTATTACACTTAACTGTTTATTCTTCTCCTTGCCCATTAGCCCGAGCAAGTAAAACAATAGGGTTATTATATCCAGCAGTTTTATAATTAATTTATTACACACAGTTCCTGTTCCTAAATGCATCATATGGCAAAAATTCAGCACTCAGGTGAGTAGAATGTAATCCATAGCATCTACATTTCCAGAGAAAATTCTATACAAATACTGTCAATTTATTAGAATATTCATATTCTTTAAATTTTATTCTATGTTACTTAAATACCTTACGTTTAAAATCACATTTACACGTAATTTTTATATATATATATATATATTTATATATATATATATATATATAATATATATATATATATATATATATATATATATATATATATATATATATATATATATATATATATATATATATATATATATATATATATATATATATATATATATATATATATATATATAAATAAGATATATTTTATGTCATTATAATAATAATAATAATAATAATAGACTTAAATTTTAATGCCATTAATACATTGCGTTTAACTGAAAATTTAGAATTTTGTTAGAAGTCTAAAAAGACTAGATCTTTTACTTCAGTATAATAATTGTGTAATAAAAATGACTTTTAAGCAGAACTCTGAACATTTTTTCCAAAACTTTTTTTTTCTCAAAAAGAAAGAAAAAACATATATATTTAACCAAGAAAAAGCGTAAAAAGTATAAAATAAAGGAAATGGCCTAGAAAGTTTCTTTTGTTTATGTCTGTTACTTTTTTCTTTCCAAAAGTCGATTCCTCTAAAGTGTAAAATAATTGCTGTTATATTTCGAAAATTCTGAAGTTATAAAGACATAGTAGAAAATAAATGAATAATTACGCGGGCTTAAGTGAAGGGATAACTTTCTTTCTAACAGTTTTTGCCACAGATAATGACAATAAATGGTATGTCAGTTTACCATGATTTCTAAGATAATCAATGTCTCTGACACCATATGGTTAAATTCTCATCGGCAGTAAATGAAGGAGAAACTCGTGAGTTTGAAGTAATGATGGCAAAGGATTAGACATCATATATATTCTTTTTCAAAGATAATTCTATGCATAAATATACTGTGTAAATTTTATTTGCAAAATATATTAATAAATGTCATAAACAATTATGACTGATTTTGTATAATAAAATGCTTTCTTGTTTTTATAAATAAATTAATAAAATTAATGTGTATCAAAATGAATAAAAATAGTGAAATATATTTTATTTGTTTGCTAAAAACCATAACAATAAATTTATAACGATATGATGTGTTTTAAAATATGAATTTCTATTACATGTTAATGAATTTGAAAGTTATTATGAAGACATGGAGATAAAGGTGTAAACATAATATATATCTTAGAACAAGAACGCTATAAACAAATTTTATATACTCTGATAAAATTTTTCTATCCCATAGAATGCTTTTTTAAAGTATGGTTCTACAGGTTTATATATTCTATTGAATGCATATATTTTATTAAATTTATAATTTCAATATATAATTTTGGGCATTTTGAATTTAAATATTTTTATGACATTTTAAATTTTTCACGAATATAGTAACGATAAACTTCTGGGGTGTATTTTTTGTGAAATCAAATGGATATAAATGAAAATTGTTGTATTATGCTAAAAAAGAATTAAATTCAAAATTATATTAAATAAGTTATAAATGCTTGCGAAATATATGTAACATACATATCAGTATGTCATAAATTAAATAATGTCTTTAAATTGAATCGATTTAAACTTCATAAGAAAACCTCTATATTTTTTACAATAAAAACTAATAAAATAATTGTACTGAAGAAGATATAAGTCTAATTATTTCGATAAAGATTAAGCAGAAGAAACTGATAATATTTCAGTTTTTTAATTTTTATCAAAATATACAAATAAATATTCAAACTGCTGAAACATTAATACAAAAAAAAAACGAAAAATAATACTAAAAAAATAATATTTTACTCTAAGAAGGTTGTTCATTAAATTGACTTCAAATTCTTTCTATGTAATGTTAATGCAGGAGTCATTGTATTGTGAACCATATAGGGAATGTTTATAAATTGAACTCAGTTAAATTTCGTAAGCAAACCTCTATATTGTTATTTACAACAAAAACTAATAAAATTATAGTACTGAAAGAAATATAAGTCTAATTATTTTCGATAAAGATTAAATTGCAAAAAGCCGATAATATTTCAGTTTTTTAATTTTTATCAAAATATACAAATAAATATTCAAACTTCTGAAACATTAATACAAAAAAAAAACCGAAAAAGAATACTAAAAAAATAATATTTTACTCTAAGAAGGATGTTCATTAAATTGACTTCAAATTCTATCTATGTAATGTTAATGCAGGAGTCATTGTATTGTGAAACATATAGGGAATGTTTTTAAATTGAACTGAGTTAAATTTCGTAAGCAAACCTCTATATTGTTATTTACAACAAAAACTAATAAAATTATAGTACTGAAAGAAATATAAGTCTAATTATTTTCGATAAAGATTAAATTGCAAAAAGCCGATAACATTTCAGTATTTTAAGATTTATCAAAATATATACAAATAGTCAAACTTCTGAAACATTAACACAATAAAAACGCAAAATAATGCATAAATAAATATAATATTTTTCTTTAAGAAGGTTGTTCATATAAATAAATAAATATTCATATAAATAAATATTCAAACTTCTGAAACATTAATACAAAAAAAGCCGAAAAATTATACTAAAATAATAATATTTTACTCTAAGAAGGTTGTTCATTAAATTGACTTCAAATTCTTTCTATATAATGTTAATGCAGGAGTCATTGTATTGTGAACCATATAGGAAATGTTTTTAAATTGAACTGAGTTAAATTTCGTTAACAAACCTCTATATTGATATTTACAACAAAAAACTAATAAAATAATAGTATTGGAGGAAATATAAGTCTAATTATTTTGATAAAGATTAAACTGCAAAAAGCCGGTAACTTTTCAGTATTTTAAGATTTATCAAAATATATACAAATATTCAAACTTCTGAAACATTAACAGAATAAAAACGCAAAATAATGCATAAATAAAAATAATATTTTACTTTAAGAAGGTTGTTCATTAAATGGATTTCAAATTCTTTCTATGTAATGTTAATGCAGGAGTCATTATATTGTGAACCATATAGGGAATATTTTTAAATTGAACTCAGTTAAATTTCGTAAGCAAATCTCTATATTGTTATTTACAACAAAAGCTAATAAAATTATAGTACTGAAAGAAATATAAGTCTAATTATTTTCAATAAAGATTAAATTGCAAAAAGCCGATAACATTTCAGTATTTTAAGATTTATCAAAATATATACAAATATTCAAAATTCTGAAACATTAATACAATAAAAACGCAAAATAATGCATAAATAAAAATAATATTTTACTTTAAGAAGGTTGTTCATTAAATTGACTTAAAATTCTTTCTATGTAATGTTAATGCAGGAGTCATTGTATTGTGAACCATATAGGGAATGTTTTTAAATTGAACTCAGTTAAATTTCGTAAGCAAACCTCCATATTGATATTTACAACAAAAACTAATAAAATAATAGTAGTGGAGGAAATATAAGTCTAATTATTTTTGATAAAGATTAAAATGCAAAAAGCCGATAACATTTCAGTATTTTAAGATTTATCAAAATATATACAAATATTCAATTTTCTGAAATATTAATACAATAAAAACGCAAAATAATGCATAAATAAAAATAATATTTTACTTTAAGAAGGTTGTTCATTAAATGGACTTAAAATTCTTTCTATGTAATGTTAATGCAGGAGTCATTGTATTGCAAAAACTATGAAACATATAGGGAAAGTTTTTAAATTGAACTGAGTTAAATTTCGTAAGCAAACCTCTATATTGTTATTTACAACAAAAGCTAATAAAATAATAGTACTGAAGGAAATATAAGTTTAATTATTTTCGATAAAGATTAAACTGCAAAAAGCCGATAACATTTCAGTATTTTAAGATTTATCAAAATATATACAAATATTCAAACTTCTGAAACATTAACACATTAAAAACGCAAAATAATACATAAATAAAAATAATATTTTACTTTAAGAAGGTTGTTCATTAAATTGACTTAAAATTCTTTCTATGCAATATTAATGCAGGAGGCATTGCATTGCGGAAACTATGTAACATTATAGAAACTTTTTAAACTCGTATTGAGATAAATTACATTAAAATTTTTATTTATTTTTTGCAATAAAACATTAATAACACAACAGTGCTGGAGGAAATATAATTCTTTCCTCTAAATACTAAAAATATATTAAAGTTTAGATTTCTAAAGGCGGGCACATGATTTATAGATGGAATGAAAAATGGTTTCTGAATGAAGCAAAACTTTTCTCATAATTTCCTTCACATTTTTTGCATTCTTTCTTTATTTCAGTAAAGACTACGAAAGGAGGATCTTAGGGGTATTTTGAGGAAGCATAACTTCTATTTTTTTAACCGCATTCGGATGTTTTTTGATTTTAAGTCTTCTTGATAGAAAAAAAAAATCTTCCCCGATAAAATTTTATGCTGGCCGTGATCCAGTTTCAGAAGGGAAAAAAATATATACTTGATGTTTGTTTCTGGTTTCAGATGTAACATATTCAAGTTAAGGCACTAAGTGCTTAAGAAATTTGGTAGAATTGTTAGAAGCACTTTCTATTTTAAGACATTTTCAATTGTTACAATGTTTTAGTTTTTATACGTTAATAGAGTTTAGTTATGGAGAAAACTATGTTAACTCATTCTTTAAGACACGTAGATAATTTCGCCTGAGGGAATAAGAAAGTTCATGTTGAAAATATATGAAAGATAGAAAACACTTAACTATTCAACATAAGTTAGATTTGTATTTTGCCACACTGTTTTGTATTCACATTGAAAGTTTTAAACAGTATAAATTTATTTTATTTGGTATTTTTTTTTTAGAAAATTGAATTTAATTGAAACTGAAATTTGATGTTTGTAATTATTGTACATTAAAACTACTAAACAATTTGGTCAAATATAAACGGTTTATACTTAACAATTCTGTAACAAATTGAGAAAAAATTTTTATAGTTTGATAGCATTCAAATCAATTTTTATATGCAGTTATTCTTTAGTTCGACATATTGTATACAATATTTTAACAGACAAATTTACAATTCTTAATTTAATCAGAATTTTTGAAAACTTGAGAAATTATTTTATAGTTGTTAAAATAATTTAAGCAATTTTATTTTAAATTGATGCAGTGTTTTAGAGAAATTAGTATGCTACTATATATATATATATATATATATATATATATATATATATATATATATATATATATAACAGTAACTAACCCTATTTATAGTTTAGTGCTAACTTCTTTCTAATTATTGTAATTTCCTTTCCTGTTCAATGTTATTGCCTGTAACACTGAAATATTAAGAGTTTAAAAAATTACTATAGACACTGCTAGCAAATGAAGAGTTAAAGCAATCATTTAGGGTTTTATTGCTTTTTAAAAAAATGACAGCTGTAGTCGAAAGAAAAATAAAATACTTAACCAATGTTCACAATACTGTTAGGTACTGACAGTTAGTTATCTTTGACGTAAAAAAAAATTAAAATCTATTTTCAAATTAATAGTGGCTGGGACAACCAAAATAGGGTCGGTTTGGCATTGTCCTGTAAGTTACCAAGTAATACCTATAGATGTATTATGCCAAGTATATGGGTTTTCTGTACGGTCACTGTTTCTGAGTTAGGAGAGGCACTCTTAAAAGTAGAAAACTCTCGAGGCATTAAAAGCTGTCTATCCATCAGAAGTCCAATGACTTCTAAATGGAAAAGACACTAAACAGCCAACAATTTTTTTCTGTTCATTTGCATTCTCAAATTGCGGATAATATTTCTTGTGCTTTTGGCAAACTCTACAATTATTTAAAAACTTTTATAGAACATCACACTCAATTCTTAACATTTATGCCTGTAATTGTTTTTTTTCTGATGTGGCTAAAATATTAGAAGAAATCTCAACTTTGAAAAAAAATTCTCTTTTCTTTATGATGCAAACAAAAGTTAGTGTAAATTAGAAACTATTCACTTGTATCATTTTACTCTGCCATTTACAAAACCTATAATGTATTTTAATATAAAATGGTTTACTAAAATGTATTTATTTTCGTTGACAATATGACAAGTTAACAAGAACTACTTTAATGTATGTAAAGAAAAATTTACTTACAAACACAAGTTTTCCCGTTCACAAGTTTGATGAACAATAACTTTTTAAGGATACAATGTAAAGTTTTTAATAAAAATCTATACATCTTTATAACATTCCCTTTCAATCAAAATAAATTTTGAAATAATTATTGAATGCTGAAAAACAAATGAGGCATGATGAAAATGTAGTTGGTGAAAGTACTTAAAAACACTGATTACCATAACATTTACTTACTTCTAGCTAAATCCAGATGTGTTTACTGCCGAAAGAGTTAATTATGTTTAATTACGTTAATAAATTTAACAAATCATCGTTGTAATTGAGAGTGACATAGTAAGCTCCATATTTTATTAAATAATAATCTCATTTATCATAATTAACATACCTTAGTTAATTATGTATGAAGCAGATATTTACTTTTTTTTCTTTCGAGTGCCCTTAATTTTTTCATCGCTTGATTTGCTGAAGTTTTTAATTATAATTTAATAATCTCTAAGATATATATCAGTCATTATAATGTTTCGATAAAAATAAATATCTCAACAGTTTGGCAGCAGTTATTTCCTCTATATAAATGTGGAATAAACTGAAATAGATTGGAGTATTTATTTCAACGTAGACAGTATAATGAGTTCAAGATTAACTCATTATTTTGTGACGTTTAAAAACGTCATTTGAAATGGTTATTTAACAGTCATTTTAACAAAATAATCACTAACATGTTAATGAAGAGCAAAGCGAAGTATGAAGTACGCTTTTTTATATATTTGAAAAAAATATTTTATTGTCCTATATTGTGTATCCAAATGTGCAATTATTTTGAAAAAATATTATTTGCAATTATTAGGAAATTTCTAAAGCAGAATAAAAAATAGCAATATATCCTTGTTAAATAGCTTAACAACATATAATTACGTTAGTTAACATGTCTATTTGAATGATGTACTCTGTTAGTCTTCATATGAAGCTGAAAATTAAGTAAAATGAAGTATTAATTATACTACACTGATAAGTTTGTCAAAAGCACACTTAAATGAAGCTATTTAAAAAATATGATTGATATACTACTTAATCTCATGTAATACGTCAAACTTCTTCGTTTTTCGAAACATACCCTTCCATATAATTTGTATTTTAAATGAAGACAATAAATGCATTCATGCAGCACTAATATCTCTATTAATTTCCAAAGTAGATAAAAAATAAAGCAGTAATATCTATAATACTTTTCGTAACTATGTAACAAAATAATTCACTAATATCGATTTTATTTTTCTTAAGTATATAACAAAATAGAATGCAAAAATAGAGATTTAATTTATTTGATTTTTGTATGAAAAATTAATAGTATTATATTATAGAATCCATGGTTCAAACATGCAAGGAAAAGCACCGTTTATCTGAAGCTCAAGCGTTATAGAAATAATAAGCACAAAATCATCCATTATAAATAAACTTCCAAAATTTCCAGTAGCTGTCTTATAGGTCATCTAGCTCACTAAAATGTGTAAGTCCTCAACTTTCTCTGAAGATTTTTCTCATAAATTGATACATTTAATGTATTCGGGATCAATAGATCCAGTGCATTAGCACACATTATTACTTGTTTATTTAGTGTTTATGGTCGGAGGAGAGATGTTGTCAAAATACATCTTTATTTGATTAAAATAACGAACTATAAAGATGAAGTACAAAGTTAAATTTTTTAACTTTTGTGTGTCTTGGCTTTGTACTTTTGAAATGGTAATTAAAAAAGATCTAAATACAAAATACTTTGCAAAATTAATATTTCAAATAACCCAAAAATATTTTAAACTTTTAATAAGGTATTTTTGGTAATACGAAATTTTCTGTTCATCAAAAGCAATTCTTTTGGAATTTAGTTGACAAAAATTAACTGGGCCTTAGAGGCCCGTCTGACGTTCTCGTTGACTCCGGAAAGTTCGATTAATACATATGTTTGAAAAAAAATAATCTAAAGTCCTAGCTAAAATAACAATTATTTAATTATGAAACTATTATAAAACTTTGTTTAAATGATTAAAAAGAAGATAAATTTAATCATGAGGAAAATATACATTTAAATTTACTGCCTAATTTTCATATATAAGATTATAATTTACTTTGCAAAATTAACATTTCAAATAACCCGAAATTTTATTTTAAACTTTTAATAAAATATATTTGGTAATACAAAATTTTCTGTTCATCAAAAGCAATATTTTTGATATTTAGCTGAGAAAAATTAACCGGACCTCTGATACCTGTCTGGCGTTCTCGTGTAACACCGGAAAGCTTCATTAGTACATATATTTGACAAAAAATAATCTAAAGACGTAAATAAAATTATAATAATCATTTAATTAGATAAATAATATAAAATTTACCTTAAACGATCAGATTTGAAGAAAAAATTCAATCATCACGAAAATATATACTTAAATTTACTACCTAACTTGCATATATAAGATTATAATTTACTTTCCAAAATTAATATTTCAAATAACCCGAAATATATTTTAAACTTTTAATAAAGTATTTTTGGTAATACAAAATGTCTCTTCATCATCAAAAGCATTCTATTGGCATTTATCTGAGAAAAATTAACCGGACCTTAGATGCCCATCTGGATTGCTCGTATAACACCGGAAAACTCGTTTAGTACATATATTTGAGAAAAAATAATCTAAAGACGTAAACAAAAAAAAACAATAATTATTTATTTAGATAACTAATATAAAATTAAACTTAAACGATCAGAATTGAAGAAAAAATTCAATCATCAGGAAAATATACATTTAAATTTACTGCCTAATTTGCATATGTAAGATTTTAATTTACTTTGCAAAAATAATATTTCGAATAACCCAAAATATATTTTAAACTTTTGTTAAAGTATTTTTGGTATTACAAAATTTTCTGTTCATTATTAAAAGGAATTCTTTTGGCATTTAAATGAGAAAAAATAAACGGGCTTTAGATGCCCGTCTGGCGTTCTCATGTAACTCCAGAAAATTCGATTAGTACATATAATTGAGAAAAAATAATCTAGAGACGTAAATAAAATAACAATAATTATTTAATTGGAAAACCAATATAAAATTAACCTTAAACGATCAGAATTGAAGAAAAAATTGAATCATCATTAAACTATACATATAAATTTATTGTACACCTTGCATATATAAGATTTTAATTTACTTTGCAAAACTGATATTTCAAATAACCCGAAATATATCTTATGATTTTAATAAAGTATTTTTGGTAATACCCTCAAAAGCAATTGTTTTGGCATTTAACTGAGAAAAATTAACCGGACCTCAGATGCCTGACTGGCGTTCTCGTGTAACTTCAGAAAGCTAGATTACTACATATATTTGAGAAAACATAATCTAAAGATGTAAATAAAATTATAATAATCATTTAATTAGATAAATAATATAAAATTTACCTTAAACGATCAGATCTGAAGAAAAAATTCAATCATCACGAAAATATGCATTTAAATTTATCCGAAATATATTTTAAATTTTTAATAGAGCATTTTTGGTAATACAAAATTGTCTGTTCATCATCAAAAGCAATTCTTTTGGTATTTAGCTGAGAAGAAATAAAAGAAACTTAGATTCACGTCTGGCGTTCTCGTGTAACACCGGAAAGTTTGAGTAGTACATATATTTGAGAAAAAATAATATAAAGACGTAAATAAAATAAGAATAATTATTTAATTCTATAATTAATATAACTTTTACCTTAAACGATCAGAAGAAATTCAATCATCACGAAAATATATACTTAAATTTACTGCATAACTTGCATATAAGATTTTAAATTACTTTGCAAAATTAATATTTCAAATAACCCTAAATGTATTTTAAACTTTTAATAAATTATTTTTGGTAATACAAAATTTTCTGTTCATCATCAAAAGCAATTCTTTTGGTATTTAGCTGAGAAAAATTAACCAGGCTTCAGATGACAATCTGGTATTCTCGTGTAACTTCAGAAAACTTAATTGGTACATATATTTGAGAAACAATTATCTAAAGATATAAATAAAATTATAATAATCATTTAATTAGATAAATAACATAAAATTTATCTTAAACGATCAGAATTGAAGAAAAAAATTAATCATTAGGAAAATATACATTTAAATTTACCGCCTAACTTGTATATATAAGATTAAAATTTATATTCTATAACTTAAAATCCTTAGTTAATTTATATATTTTAAAAAAGGAAAGATAATAATGAAAATTATTTCTCGTCGATAATTAAAAAATCTCTCGAATGAAATGCTTTCTAGAACTAACAAACATTTCTATTCAAACTAGAAAAAAAGACTAAATCCCATACTTTCTCTCTAGAAATCCTACATCACTTATTTAAATTGCTTGTGACGGCTAAAAAATGTCATTTCAGTATCTTATGGTCCCTCATTAATCTTTACTGATAAATGGATCGAGATTTTCCAGACAAAGCAAGACTTAATTATTAACACTTAGGCTGCTCTAAGATCTCAAGTGTGTGTGATGTAGATAATTACTTTAGACACGATTATTCGATCGCCTAATCTTTCAAAGTATGTCTTGGTTAAGGATTGTAATAACATTTACTTTTCCCTGGAGAACTTGTTAAGCTCTTATCTTTCTTTAAGAAAAAAAAAATTAACTGTTATTTGCTATTGAAGTGTGCAAAAAATATTTAAAACAATGTACTTCAAAATATATACAAATATATAGATTTATTTATGCAAATCCGTACATTCAAAAAATGTACTTCAAAATGCCCCCAAATATTGGTAATAATTTTTAAACTGTCAGAATTTATAAGATCATTTATAAACTGTATATCTTATAATTTTAATTTTCACTTTATTATTATACATATTATTTTATAAAAGTAATAATAAAGGATAATAAAAATATTTAGTAATATAATATAAAGTATAATAATAATATTTTAATTAAATAATCTTTGTATGATGTAATTTTGAATATTTAATACAAGAACGTTGGCCTCCCTGACTTTCTAACATGTTTTGAATGCAATTCTTTGCCAAAAGCTTGGTTCCGAATGCCAAGTTCTCCTAAGGAAAATCACTGTGTAAAATAGAAACGAGATGACATTAAAGTGTCTTTCCAAGATGACAGTCAAGCCAGTGCCTGGTAGCAGACAATTAGACGAGAAGTTATTGTACTAGTAATTGCAAATTCGAGCCTAAAATGGTGATTTCACTTCTTTATTCGGTTTCTAAATGCTGAAAGAGATTGTAAGAGTTAGCATATATCTGCATAGTGCTGCAAATATGTAACAGTTGTAATATGTGAACAAAGTCGTGAATTCTAAGCAGGATGGTACATATTTGTTATTACGATTTTAATGTGAAAATATAAATCCAACTGCAGATAGATTGAAATTCAAAATCGACGAGCTCCGAACGATCTTAAAAGTAAATACCTGATTCAATTTTAATTTCTACAATTTCTGAGACTGTTGTAAATTAACTATCACAGGAACTTTGAGGAGAATTTTAATTTGTTTTTATATTCGTCTGAGGTATTTATTCTTTGATAACACATCAAGAAAACTTAATGAATCAATCTGGTTTCTTGACCTTTAAAGGTTCGTATGTTTTGCAAGGTAGTAGTATCAAATGCTCCCCCCGCGGCCCCCCCCCCCCCCCCCCCCCCCCCCCCCCCCCCCCCCCCCCCCCCCCCCCCCTCCCCCCCCCCGCCCCCCCCCCCCCCCCCCCCCCCCCCCCCCCCACCAACCCCCGGCCCCACCTCCCCCCCCCCCCGGTATCTATATCTATATCTCTCTCTCTCATATCTCTATCCCCCCCCCCCCCCCCAGGGGGGGGGGGGGGGGGGGGGGCCCCCCCCACCATGTCCCACCCCAAAAAA
>CM063511.1:132363708-132396208 GCA_032207245.1 Pardosa pseudoannulata
TGCTTTATTGCTACCACTACTTTATTGAAAATTAGAATGCATTGTGCTAATACTGACAAAGGTATTTGAACAAGACAGCAATTGATTATGCATTGTATATCGTGAGTAAAAATAATCTGTTTATCATATTCATGCTGTTACATAAATAAAACATATAAATAATGTTCGATTTTTTAATAAAATTATTTTCTTTTGAATGTATGGGAGGATAGGGTTTCCATGATGTTTCGTTAAGGAGATTATTTGGATGATATACAAGCATCAGTACCATTGAGGTACACGGAAGGCCCTTCATTCCTGAAAAGAGTTTTTTTATAAGACATAAAGATAACATCTTTGTGGTTACCATTTTCCACCAAAATAAGCATTTCCATAACAAAACCCTATTTTTTGGAAAAAAAACAGAAAAAAATTACTTTCATATATTTATTATCTGAGAAAATGTAACCTATTATTAAATGTCATTGTTTTTTGTCTGTCGTCTGTGGTTGCCTATAGATGTCTATTGTTCCCAATTTATTCAAAAATAAATTTCAAATATCACCCATAATGTACAATAGGAACCATATAAAGATATGATATTATTTTTAATCCCGTTGAGCTCCGCTATAAGCATTTGATAATGGTGACTGTATTAAGCATTTAAAAACGCTTAATACAGATTTTCTTTTTCCCCAATTCTGTACGTTCCGCTCATACAGTGAATAACCATGAAATCCGATTTAAAAGGTAGATTTGAAATACTTTTGAAACTTGATTTTCAGAATTTCTTATCAGTTCATTTTATTCGAAAAAAACACTTGGTTTACAATTTCATTGCATAAATAACAGTAGTTTAGAAGTATCATAACATTTCCTTAATTAGACTCCAACCATTTAGCCTGTAATGAGATCCAAGTAAGAACTACTTTAAACTGCAAACTAATAAATATTAAGTTGATTGCCCTCAGTTCCCTACGACTTTCTAGCCCTAATTTTCAACATGTATACCCAAATATATTTCACAATATGGCACATTAAACATGCACTACGATGTGAGGATTCAGTGGTCCCAACGCATATATAAAAATAAAGAAATAACTTCAATCTGTTGTTTTAAATAGAAACTATAAATTTAATATTCAAATAAATATATTTGTCATATTATGAACTAGTTATAATCTTTAATATATTTAAATGTTTGTCGTATTCAATAAAATAAATATATGAAATAAAATTCATAAATATATTATTAAATATATGCATAATTATTTATATTTAAAGTCATTTTTTATCTTGCTTAATTAACCTCGAATATATTTCAAAGCACGTAAAACGGGATAGTAATAAGTAAAATTTTGAGTCAAATGTTCAAAGAGAGTAACTATTATTGATCGAGCCTTAAAATACATTGTTGAACGTATGGCATGTAAACTAATATCGAGATGAAGTTACTAGCATATCCTTATAAATCCAAGGAAAAAACAGAAAGTATCAAAGTGTATCCAGTGTTACAGTATACATATATATATTTTGTATCACACTAGATACTGTAACTAGATGAATACAGATAGCATTCTACGGCCGTTCGATTATAGCAAGATAACGAACACATATAATACAGTATTACTCTATTAGCTGGATGCTGTGCAATACAGTTTCCATAGGGTATCTCGTGAACTATATAAAGCGGCACGTGGATTAATATCTATCAGGGGAATCCTATTAATCCAAGGTGTACGAGCCACACTGAGTCCTACATAGTTATTTAGTTTAATAGAAAGAGAAACATGGCTTAATCCCAGGAATATAAATGAACATTACATTTAAAAATTACTTCTAGAGAATAATATATAGATATAATATTTGTATATATATAATATATATATATATATATTTATATATATTTTACTATATTATATATATATACATATATATATATATACATATATATATATATATATATATATATATATGTATATATGTATATATGTATATATGTATATATATCGTATATATATATATATATATATATAATATATATATATATATATAATATATATATATATATATATATATATATATATATATTTTATATAAAAGAAAATATATATATATAATATAAATATATATATATAAAATATATATATTAATAATATATAGATATAATATTTGTATATGACTTGCTATCTAATATAAGATCAATCTTTCTTGCAGGATCCTCTTTAGTGGATGGTTTTCTACGAATAACTTAGAGAATGTTATTTTGTAATATTATTCAATCCACAGAAAGATTTTAATTCATGGTTTCAACTTCTCTTAGGATTTTATCATATTTTAGTGTAAATTTATAAAAATTGTACGTTTTATGTATTTATGGATAATATATTATTTACCTTCAAACTATGTTAATATATTAAAAATTCATGAAAAAACAAGAAAGTGTTCAAGTGTCTATAGTCAGAACTACTACTACTATATATACATTTTAGAAATGTACTTAAATTGTATTAATCCATTTATTCAATTACTCTGTAATTTGAACGAGCACTAACAATATTTAGAGAAAGTATAGATAAATATTTAAAGTATTTTACCTTGAAATGCATATTCTCAGAAGATTTATTAATTTAATTTATAATAAAAAATAATAAGATTTCCGGATTTAAGTCTTCAAGAAAATATGCACTCATCATGCATTTATAATCAGTAAAAATATATAATAATTCGGAATTCATGATTAGAAAGGGCAAAAATATATGAATTTCAGGAATATTATATATCTATATCTTGTTAATCTTAAAAATTGTAATATAAAAGGAAATGTGAGAAATATGATATAAATATTTAATGTCGTGATCCAGAGTTAAGGCGAATGGAAACAGTTTTCTTGATAATAATAGGTTTTATTAACTCATCGTTCTTATGGTAAGCAACTTGTGCCATTTTCATTGTTCTTGACGCAGCTAATGGTGGAATAGCTGTTGACCACTCCATGTCCACGTGTTGACTGATTTTATCTGTTTGCAATCTCATGAAATTCTTCCAAAATGCTTCCGAATGACCAGATGATCTCAAAAGCTTACGAGAGCGTGGGTCTTTTTCATTTTTTTATTATTATAAAAGTTTTCCCTTTTTAAAATCATTTTTAACTCACGTAACTTCCGACTACTCCATTTTTAGACTTTTACTTTTTAGATACTTTTTTATTGTATTGACCATTCGCCTGGGACAGATGGAAAAAGTGACAAGAGCACAGAAAATTTGCTTTTATTCCAGAGTTTCATTTGGGAGACTGCTAAAAGAACTAAGTCTTCCAACACCCCTTTAAATAATAATTTATATGACTGGGTAATTTATGAAAGAATAAGAAGGTGAAAAAAGAAAATTAGAGAGAAATTTTTTTCACAAATATACAGACCTAATCATTTAAGCGCCAAAGGTTTTTGGTACGCTATTTGTAGCATTAAAAGTACATGAACGGTCTTGAAAAATACATCCGTTCATTATACTAATGTAAATAAAAATTACAAATGTTATTCCTAAAAAAAATATTCCTTCATCTCTTTTATGTTTCTAAACTTTTTAGCAATGCTATGTGAAACTAAGGCTATGAAATGCAATTATTTGAGTACCAGAGTCAAGCAAAAATAAAGAAAAAAATAAAGTAATAAAAACTAGTCTTGCAGAAATAGCCACTTGATGATTCTTGTCAAGTTTCATTCGATTTTATATTCATTATATACATGTTTTTGTACTTTAGTTTTTGTCTAGTTTTTTCTCCCTTCTTACTTGTAATTTTAGCTACGTTACAATGCTCGTTATAAGGTTTCATTTCTTTTGTTTTCTATCATTGTCGTGTCACTGCTAAACTCTTTTTTAGATTGATTGCTTAATTTCTTATTGTTGTATCTTTCATTTTTTCAGGTTCGGCTTATGAGCAATACGTCGAATTCGATACTTATTTTTATAAATCTTTTGTCTTCTTCACTAATGACTTTCTGCCTTACATTGTTGGTTTTATCTTTTTTTATGGACTCTTGTGTCTGTGCTTCATGGATGTAAAATCAATTGAAATAAATCATAATTGAAATACTACCACTTGCAATCATTTTTTATATCAGTTTATACTTTCAAGACTGTTTAATCTCAATGAAAGAAGATATCTTATTGAAAACCAATTAAAGAGATCTCCAGAAACTTGTCGTGTATTAATGTAACACTATGATATGTAATGATTATTCTTGATGCCACATCGCTACATCGAGAGAAACTGAATTAAAAACTACAGCCAACAGTTAGTTTTCAGTTTATGATTATCTGTCCATTTCATTTCATTATTCTTATGTACATGTTTTGTTCATTCTTGTGTTTTAGTTTAAATCAATTGAAATAAATCATAATTGAAATACTACTACTTGCAATCATTTTTTATATCAGTTTATACTTTCAAGACTGCTTAATCTCAATGAAAGAAGATATCTTATTGAAAACCAATTAAAGAGATCTCCAGAAACTTGTCGTGTATTAATGTAACACTATGATATGTAAGCCTGACTGTCATTCTGGATACCACAGTCGTCTACATTGAGAGAAACTGAATTTTATTAAAATACTACAGCCAACAGTTAGTTTTTAAAACAGTTTATAATTATCTGTCTCTTTACATAGGTTAAAAGAAGATATCTTACTGAAAACTAAATAAAGGGACCTGCTGATGCCCATAATAAAACATTCTTGGTGTATTAGTTTAAATCGAATGGAAATAAATTATAATTGAAATAATACCACTTGCAATCAGTTATTTATAGTTTATACTTGCATGACTGTTTACACTCAATGAAAGAAGATATCTTACTGAAAACCAATTGAAGAGATCTACTGAAATTTGTCGTGTATTAATGTAACATTCTGAGAATCAATCCTGACTGTCATTCGAGATTCAACAGTCGTCTACATTGAGAGAAACTGAATTTTAATAGAATACTACAGCAAACAGTTAGTTTTTAAAACAGTTTATAATTATCTGTCTCTTTACAGAATAAAAGAAGATATATTACTGAAAACCAAGTAAATTGACTTGCTGATCCCATAATAAAACATTCTTGGTGTATTAGTTTAAAACGAATGGAAATGAATTATAATTGAAATACTACCACTTGCAATCAGTTTTTATAGCAGTTTATACTTGCATGGCTGTTTATACTGAATAAAAGAAGATATATTACTGAAAACCGACTGAAGAGTACTGCTGAAATTTGCCGTGTATTACTGTAACACTTTGAGATCTAAGCCTGACTATCATTCGTGTTACCACAGTCGTCTACATTGAGAGAAACTGAATTTTATTAAAATACTACAGCCAACAGTTAGTTTTTAAAACAGTTTCTAATTATCCATCTGTTTACGCAGAATAAAAGAAGATATCTTATTGAAAAAAAAGGAACCTGCTGATGCTTATAATAAATCATTCTTAGTGTATTAGTTTAACGCTATGATATCTAAGCCTAAGTATCACTCATATTTTTGCAGTCGTCGAAGTTGATACAGTCTAAACCGATTGTCTTTCCAGATGAGATTGTATGTCTGTTAGGTATAAACTCCACGCATAGATACACTGAAGAGTCAAAACATTATGATCACCTCTCAATAACGAGTTCGTCCACCTTTGACGCTCAACACAGCTTCAACCCACCATGGTATAAATGCCACACGTCGTTGGTAGATGACCGCAGATAGATTGTTCCATATGTTTAAGCAATGGTTAAGCAAATTCGAGATATTGCGAATTGGTGGTCTTTAAACTCTGAGTTGCCGTCCCATAACATCCCAAATGAATTCTATCCGATTGTGATCCGGTGAGTTAAGATGCCAGGACATTAACGTGAATTCAGCATCATGTACCTGAAACCACTCTAACAAAATTTTAGACTTGTGACAAGGGGCGTTGTCCTCTTGGAATATTCCATATCCAGCTGGAAAAACAGAGGCCATGTAAGGGTGCAACTGGTCTGCAATGATGTTCAGATATCCTGTAGCAATCATGGTCTGCTCTACCACAACTACGGGTCCCAGAGATGCCCAAGAGAACGTTCCCCAAATCATAATACCGCCACCACATACCAGCATGTGTATGATCTACTGTACATTGAGGGAGCAACTATTCGACTAGAAGACGAAGTATCCTGACATGGCTATCGGCGTGATGAATGATAAACCTCTATTCATCTGATGAGGCAACTCTCCCCCACTGATTCATGAACCAATCGCGGTGTTCCCGGGCCCTGCTTAATCGCAGCTGGCGATGACGCTTGGTCAGCAAAGGCACAGGAGTAGGACGTTTGCTGCGTAGCCCCATATAAAACAGTGTCCGCTGAACAGTGTGCTTCGATACTATTCTATTTGTTCTTGCATTATATTGGGTTATCAGCTGAGCATCTGCCTGACTCAGGTGTTACTTCACCATGCGAGACAGTCTCTGACGACCTTTTTCTTTGATAGCTTGTGGACGTCCAACACCATGTCGTCTATTGCTGGTTTCACTATCATTCATCCACTTTTCATAAGTACTAAGAACTGTAGATCTCGAACAACCCACGAGTTTTTGAACAACCCGTGCAGTTTTGGAAATACTTGTTTGCCATCACACTTGTTGTAGCCATCGAGCCATTACAATCTGATATCTATCAAAATCGCTTAGATCAGCAGCATTTCCCATCACACACAATAGTAAGTGAAAAAATGATTCTTCAGACTCTCCATCAGCAGTTAAATACCACTTCCACCTGATCATGTGCCTTCTACGTCATGCAGGCGAGTTCATTTCAAAATCTAGGGATGATAATGTTTTGGCTCTTGAGAGTATAATAACTCTAATGAGCTATTGAAGAGTTAAGATGTTTTGGATCTTCAGTGTATGTTTTGGATTTTTTGTAATATCATTATTTTATATAATTATTAATGAAATCTTTGTTCTTAAAAAATTAAAAACTTAAATATAAAGATTGATTATTCTTTAAGATTGAAGTAGCGAATGAAAAGCAGAGAGAAGGAAAATGCTAAGGAACCTATCAGTATTGCTCTTAATGAAAATTCCTGCTTCAATTTTACCAGACTCAAGCGAATTTTACTAATGAATGTGACTTTAGAAGAGAAAGTTGTTTTTTACTATCTATAAACATTATTTTACATTATTATTAATATCATTACTTAATTACTATCTATTAACATTATTTTACATTATTATTTATTTAGTCTCTGTCCTTAAAAAATAAAAAAAACTTAACTATAAAGATTGAACATTCTTAAAGATTGATATAGCGAATGAAATGCAGAAACAAGGAAAATACTAAGGAACCTATCAGTATTGCTCTTAGTGAAAATTTCTTCTTCAATATTCACCGGACTCTAGCAAGTTTTACTAATGAATGTGACTTTAGAAGAGAAATTTGTTTTTTACTATGTATAAATATTATTTTACATTATTATTAATGAAGCCTCTGTCCTTAAAAAATAATAAAAAAACTCAACTATAGAAAGAGAGTAGTTTTTAATTGTCTGTAAACAATTTGGAGCAATTTGTTCTTTAACTTTAATTGCAATCTATGGTTAAAATATTATGTTTGTGTATGGAGATTTCTTTCATATTTTACAATTTTCATTTTAAATTATTTCCCATTAAATGCAAAATTGCAGACGTAAAGAATTACTGCATTATGATAAAATTATCTCAAATATCTAATAAAAAATAATCAATTATTTATTTTTTAAATTATATTATATAATCGCTGATGTAGAATGGATGATTGGGGATATAATTCTGAGCTGATGTATAAAGAAAAAGTAATTTAATTTAATAATATTTTAAGGAGTTTAAACGATTTCTATTTCTCTGATTTACGTCCAAAAGAAAGTAAAATAATTAATTCAACTATAATTGATTTTGTTATTAAACTGTACTATACATTCATCAAAGTTCTGTATAAATTTCAATATTTGAGAATATATATTTTACCGTTTGGATGAAATAATAAAACACATATTTTATTTCAGTTTGATATAAAAAAATTAGTTGTTATGAAATATTTGATATGAAAAATGTGTCACGTGTAAGAGAATAGAATTTTTTTGCTTGGTGTATATAGCTCAGATTTAAAGATTATACTATTATAAATGACTATATAAAAATGGTGATTGCTGCAAAAATTCAGTAATCTTATTTTATCACATGATGAAAACTATATTTCAATTTTCAATTTCTTATCACCTTTTAATATTTTTTTTTCTAATGGATAAATGGAATCTCAGAAGATAGTTTATCTCAGGATTAAACAGTTATTTTACTTCATTTTGATATAAAGTGTTATTTTATAAAATACACATTTACAGCTTTATTTCGGGGATAAATGAATGGCATTTATTTCTTTGGTGTAAACAATTTAGGTTATAAAAATTATACTAATAGAATGATATTGAAAACTATGATTGGCAGAAAAAATGCAGTAATCTTCTTAGCTAGCAAAAAAAGTCTCGATTTTATTAATCCATTTCTTATCAATTTTTAATATTTTTGTTCTACTCAAACTATATGCCTTCCCTGCACTTTAAAGAGACATGTACGAAAGTAAAATAATTTTTTATTGTCATAATGCTTTAAAAATCATGAGAGTTTATGTATTATTAGATTATTGCAGCACATTTAAATCTATTTTTTTAAGATTAAACCTTGTCTGTTGTTATGGCTGCATACCTGAATATTTGAACTACTGTATCTCAAATTACGGTAAATAACTTTTAAATAAATATTCTTCAAATTTCTGATATTGTAATCCAATGTTCCAAAATAAGAAAATGAACTACCAATAAATTCAGATGACATAAAGAAATTAATTTTTATACTTTCATAATAATTTAACAAATATATATTATAATAAATACTAAAATTTAATAAATATTTTAGATTAAATTTTATAATAATTTTATAATTTGGACATACATTTTATAATAAAATGCTAGAAATTTAGAGGTGTTCCCAAAATTTTTATTAGTTTGCAATACAACTAAAAACTGTTAAATAGATTATGCAAAAAATATATCCAATTTTAAAATATAAATAAATTACTAAAATCATTTGTGGATAAGGTATTAATTAATAATTTTATATAAAATTTATTGAATATTAACTTTACTTTCATATAAAGGGTAAGGGAGCTTTAGTTTATTTAAAAACTTTTTTAAATTGTCTGAATTACATGAAGTAAAATATTTCTCATTTTTAGTTAAATAAACTACACATGTATTTATAACTCAAAGGAAATTGCTCTTTCATTTACTGAACTTTAAATGGTGAAATATATAACCATATGGAATTTAAGTGTTCAGTTTAATTTATACTAGACTTTTATTGCATACTTAAAACAGAAGACGATCTATGTTTCTGTCAATATAAGTAATTTGTTATAAAACTTAAACATTTCCAACTTTTACAAAACACATATTAAATTAATTACTTTTACGGCAAACATCAATTTTTAGAGTTTCAAAATTCCAATAAATTATAATGTTACATTAATCAATGAATATTAAAAATATCTCTAATAGGAATTCTCTTTTTATTCTCCAATATGACTCGCTTACTTACACGCCCAACTACTACAGTTGTTCGGTTAATAACACGAAATTAATTGAACATATTAAAGCTTCGAAGAATAGCCGAGGGCCTATGTGTTTGACATCCCCTTGAAAGAATCAATTAATAAATAATTTATATATATATATATATATATATATATATATATATATATATATATATATATATATATATATATATATATATATATATATATATATATATATATATATAGATATATATATATATATATATATATATATATATATATATATATATATATATATATATATATATATATATATATATAGGGAAAAAATGGAATAAAAAGAAGATTTAATCTGAAGGAATTAACATTTTAAAAATTAATATGTGTAAAAATAATATATTTTTTGTGAAATACATATTTTTTAATAAAATTGAAACGTTTATGATACTTTGTATTATCTAATTTAATCACTTTATAGGGAAAATATATTTTAATAAAATTAAATAGTTTCTCTCATTTTTACACTTAATAATCAGATAATTTTAATTCAAATTTATTAAAAAAAATAAAGAGTCATTATATATAAGGTTTAAGAATTTAGTTTATGTAGTATAATTAATATACAATAACATAAAATCCAACACATATGAAATAATGATTTGTTATTTTTGTAAAAGTATATATAAATATTTAATATATTTATTATATATATGCTTTAAGTTTTTTTTTTTTTTGTACTTCACCTTATTCCATAACATTGTGCAAATATATATTCAGACAAGCACTGTATATATATATATATATATATATATATATATATATATATATATATATATATATATATATATTATATATATATATATATATATATATATATATATATATATATATATATATATATATATATATATATATATATATATATATATATATTTATATACATATATATATATATATATATATATATATATACATATATATAATATATATATATATATATATATATATATATATATATATATATATATATATATATATATATATTATATATATATATATATATATATATATATATATATATATATATATATATATATATATATATATATATATATATATATATATATATATATATATATATATTATATATATATATATATATATATATATATATATATATATATATATATATATATATATATATATATATATATATATATATAACCCGGACTGAACCGGACTGGTCAAGTTTGGTCAGGACTCATCCTTTCATCCCTTCAGTGGGTAGACAAACTGAGGATCAAGCATGCTTGAGAACTAAACACTGGGGGTTTCGCGTAAAGTTGACTACCTAACCAGAACATATGCTTCACACCCCAGAGCACTTGGTCTCATTAACGGAGATTGGCGCCGTACGCGCTGACCACTTGGTGCTGTTACGCGGAGGAGTTTTAGTAGTAAAATTTGGCTTAAATAATAGATAAGGTACATATGGGATAATTTAAAATTTAATTGTCGATATTTTTTGTTACAATGAAAATGTTATCACAGGTATTAACAACAAGTTCTTTTTATCTCCAGGGTGTAGTGAAATTGACAGTTTCATTCCTTTACTTACATTAATTACTGTGTCAAAAAGAACTGAAAGATAATTTCAACGTAGCTAAAAGAACTTTGAATTATCTTTCTAAATGAATTGAACGTAATTCTAAACTGAATTCACAGAATCGGAGATTTTAGAGGAGTATGAAGATAAACAAATTATTGATCATGTACCAGATAACTCTCAGATAAAATAGAAACTATTTTTTTACTCCCCTCATTAGGTAATTTAGAATTCTGGAAACTATAAATTTGACTTATCACGTCATATGACAGTCTATTTGCTAGTGTATATATATATATATATATATATATATATATATATATGTGTGTGTGTGTGTGTGTGTGTGTGCGTGTGTGTGTGTGTAATCCAATAATTATAAAATTTCTCGATAAGGAGAAAGCTAAACAGTTGCAGTAATAAAAATGCAGTGGGCTGACACGAAAGACAACAGCCCATGTCTAATTAAAACTTTATTTCAGAGCTGCTAAAACGGACATCTTTACTGGTCAACGACAGAGAAGAGAAAGATACAAAAATTACTCTGCTCTAATAGAGTTGCGCCCAAGATTGAAAAATATTTCCTCTTACTCAGCGAATTTAAGTGTAAGATGATTGAAAACACGGAACCTGTTGCTGGCGACAGCCGGGAAACGTGCCGAATAGACAGAAAATTTACAGTTATAGGATAGAAACTTTGGGAAATGGATCGAAAGAAATTTAAGTCGGGAACACTCCTTTCAATAAGGCATTTAGCTGCTCGGGAAAAAGATTTTAAGGAATTAGAATGGGAGATGAGGTTATTAAGGAAGTATTAAAATTAAATAATTTTGATATATATATATATATATATATATATATATATATATATATATATATATATATGTGTGTGTGTGTGTGTGTGTGTGTGTGTGTGTATACAGAGATAGTCTATGTATTAAGCATTTCGAATAAAACATACGAAACTATTCATTAAACCAGTAAAAACAATCTTACTCGTTAAACAATTGACTATCTTTACATTTAACGCCCAATATGTAAATATTTCCTAAACTGGGAAATATTATCTCTGCCATTAGCCAATTAATGCAGTAGTTTCTGCGCTTTGACATTGACAGTTAGTTAATATGCGGGATAAAAGGCGAGCAAATTGGGCGAAAAGTTATTCAAAATATCGTTTATCAATATATGTATATTTTTCTCTCGTACTCCAAATCTTTCCTTTTGCGCTCATTGTAATAATGATCAAATATTGGGGCATAAACAAAATCTGTTTAGAGTTTAATTTTAGAAGTGATTTAGGAGTTCGTTCGCAAAATTACTTACAAATATAAATTGGCTGTAAATGAATCTATTTCATCCATTTTCTTTGTTTTTAAAAATGATAAGCATAATATTCTCTTTAATAATATTTAGAGTATTTCATTGTAATATCCAACACAATTACATGTGCTATATTTATGTTAATAACTGTTTATCTTCGAGAATTTAAATTGTAAATTATAAATTTTGTTTCATATATTTGTATAATGTATAATGTTTAATTTTAAAGATTAGGGTAAAATCCAAAAGTACGGGTTACTTAAGAGAATTTTGTATTGTTGCGTGTAATTATCTAATAAAAGACATATTTAAATCAGAAATAAAAATGGAAACATCATTAAAGGAAAACACACTTTTACTTAACTTTGTACAACACTTTATATTTAATCAATGATTATAAATCAGAAATAAAAATGTAAAATTAGTTAAAAAAAATTTTCTACATTTTACTTATATTTGTACAATTATATTAAAATGTTTATTAAATCAAAAGTAAAATAGAAATAGTTAAAGGAAATATTTTGTATTTTACTTAATTTTGTACAACACTTATAGTAACACAAATGATTATTAAATCAGAAATAAAAATGGAAACATCCCAGTTAAAGGAAATATTTCTACACTTTTACTTAACTTTGTACAACACTTATATTAATACCAATGATTATTAAATCAGAAATAAAAATGTAAACATCCTAGTTAAAAAAATTTTTCTACACTTTTACTTAACTTTGTACAACACTTATATTAACACCAATGATTATTAAATCAAAAGTAAAAATGTAGACATCCCAGTTAAAGGAAATATTTCTACACTTTTACTTAACTTTGTACAACACTTATAGTAACACAAATGATTATTAAATCAGAAATAAAAATGGAAACATCCCAGTTAAAGGAAATATTGCTACCCTTTTTTTCTCTTTGTAAAACACTTATATTAACACCAATGATTATTAAATCAGAAATAAAAATGTAAGCGTCCCAGTTAAAGGAAATATTGCTACACTTTTATTTTTCACTTTGTACAACACTTATATTAACACCAATGATTATTAAATCAGAAATAAAAATGTAAACATCCTAGTTAAAGGAAATATTTCTACACTTTTACTTAATTTTGTACAACACTTATAGTAACACCAATAATTATTAAATCAGAAATAAAAATGGAAACATCCCAGTTAAAGGAAATATTTCTACATTTTTACTTAATTTTGTACCACACTTATATTAACACCAATGATTATTAAATCAGAAATAAAAATGTAAAAATCCCAGTTAAAAGAAATATTTCTACACTTTTACTTAACTTTGTACAACACTTATAGTAACACAAATGATTAGCGAAGATATTGCCGAATAGTTAGGGTTCTGTTCTACGTGGGATCGAATCTCACTGTGGCATTTTTTCAGAAGGCGTTCGGAATCGCTTTATTCAGTATGTTCCAGTATCAACAATCCGCTCGAGCCGCAGTGGCTCAGTCGGTAATGGCAACGATCTCTTAACTGAGAAGTTGCGGGAACTAGAGCCGGTATAAGATCCGCAGTATTCGTTTAAGGTGACTGGGGCATGTAAAATAGGTTTGTCGTCAAAATGTTCTCCACGTTCTCAATCGATACCTCTGGGGATTGCAGGCGAAGCCTATGGGTCCTCTGCTTCTTCACTGCTTCCAAATTACGAGGAACCACTTGAGCATAAGTCGTACTCTCAATGTACCTCTTGTGGTGCTCGTTATAAACGAAAGACGCACAGTTTTCCTTTAATACGAGTAGCTTCCGGCTCAATCGTGCTTGGTTTCACCAAGTAGCATAAGTCAGCAACAGCAATCCTCGTGTTGCAAAATATTAATCCGTAGTATCCAAACCAACTTAAACACGAATGTTAAATTTTAAACTTTGAATGTTTCTTCTTTGCACTGAATTTCCAGTACCATCTTATTACCCGTTAAATATGACTTTACTTGTGAATATATGTTTGTAGTTAACTAAGATAAGTCTAAAACAGCAATGCTCATGCGGCAAAACATTAATCCGTAGTATCCAAACCAACTTAAACACGAATGTTAAACTTTAAACTTTGAATGTTTCTTCTTTGCACTGAATTTCCAGTTTCCTCCTATTATCCGTTAAATATGACTTTACTTGTGAATATATGTTTGTAGTTAACTAAGATAAGTCTAAAACAGCAATGCTCATGCGGCAAAACATTAATCCGTAGTATCCAAACCAACTTAAACACGAATGTTAAACTTTAAACTTTGAATGTTTCTTCTTTGCACTGAATTTCCAGTACCATCCTATTATCCGTTAAATATGACATTACTTGTGAATATATGTTTGTAGTTAACTAAGATAAGTCTAAAACAGCAATCCTGGTGCGGCAAAACATCAATCCGTAGTATCCAAACCAACTTAAACACGAATGTTAAACTTTAAACTTTGAATGTTTCTTCTTTGCACTGAATTTCCAGTATCATCCTATTATCCGTTAAATATGACATTACTTGTGAATATATGTTTGTAGTTAACTAAGATAAGTCTAAAACAGCAATCCTGGTGCGGCAAAACATCAATCCGTAGTACCCAAACCAACTTAAACACGAAAGTTAAACTTTAAACTTTGAATGTTTCTTCTTTGCACTGAATTTCCAGTATCATCCTATTATCCGTTAAATATGGCATTACTTTGAATATATGTCTGTAGTTAACTAAGATAAGTCTAAAACATGCATTTATTCTCTATAGAATAATAGTATAAGTTATCTGTTCGTCTCTCCTCAAATTTATGAAGCGGTTGTACCTGGAATTGCTAGATATTGGATTGATAATTGACATCCATATTGGATTCTTGATGAGTTAGGGTTAGGAATGTTCGAAACACTCCCATTCCTCCCTTTTCTGACGAAAGATGGCCAATTGGTTAAGGTGCTCGCCTTCCGTACCGGAGTTCGTGGGTTCGAATCTCCCTGTGGCATGGATGTACGTAGCCGATCGGAATCGGCTTTAAGCTCTAGGTCCCGGTCTCATTAGCCCTCGTGTTACAAAAAGTAGACCTTAGCACACCAAACCAAATCAAACCAAACCTCCCTTTTCTAACATTTAATGTCATTATTTAAGGACCTATTTTCCTCCGTTAAGAGCAGGCTATTAAATTTATCAATTTGTCATATAATAAATAGGTAAAAATAACATTGTTCATAACTTCATTCCTTTAACCATTTCATTTAATCATTTCGTATTTTAAATTACTTAAATATAGTCTACATTATTCTTATATGTTTTACCACTGAATTTAGAAATTACTTAAATAATTTTCTTTTTTATTTAGCTTAAATATTAGATTAGGTACATATTTGATAATTTTAAATTTAATCCTCAATTATCTTTTGTTGTAATGAAAATTTTATCACCCGTATTAACAACAAATTCTATCTACCTCCAGTGTGTAATTTAAATAACTTTACTTCCATTAATTACTATGGCAAAATAAATTGTCAAGAACTTAGCGATAATTTTGACATAGCTAAGAAAATTTTGAATTATTATCTTTCTAAATAAGTTAAACTTGACTCTAAACTTCATTCACAGTATTGGGAGACTTTAGAGGAGTATGAAGATAAACATTGATGAGTATAAGATATTCGAGATTTAACTTTAAAATAATCTGAAAATTAACAGTAGATGAGATTATTCTATGCTAGCCAAAAAATGTTTATAATAGTATTATAGTTTTTTGCATCTCATTTGTGTTAATTCATATTTTCAATATTAACCTACATGGAAAAAGGAAATAAAAATCGAGACTGTTAAAATTCAAATGTTTAACAAAAGGAAAAATTTTATTGAAAAGAAAGAAAAATTTCGCTTTCTAATATTCGATATTTAATTTTTAAATAATAGGAAAATTAACAGAAGATGTGATTATTAAATGGTAGCCAAAAAAGCATTAAAATATTATTACAGTTTTCTACATCTTATTTGTGTTAAATCATATTTTCAGTCCTACCCAACATAAAAATGAATAAAGATCGAGACTACAAAATGTAGAAGACGATATGAAAGTAGCATTGCCATTTTTATGTCCAAATATAAATGAAATTATCAAAGAAGTTTAAGCTCAAATTTCTCATTGAATGTATTCTAATTATTAACTTGTAAATAATTCCTTAATAAACATAGATTTGTTTTTGCAGTACATACTATTTTTTTTGCATTCAAAACTATTATCATAAACTATTTTACAATGTATTAAAGGTAAGTAAACAACTTTACACTTACCTTTTTTTATGTGTACCCCTAAATTTTGGAATCATTAAAGTTGTACCTTGCAAAAATGGTTGATAATCACTGCACTAACTATATTTTTTTGGTCTCGATTTTATTCACAGTTTTCTTTCCACACAAATCGAACTAACATTTCAATTTTAAAAGAGTTTGCCTCACAAAAATTATACTTTATATTAAAATTATTAGCATTTTCTTAAAAAATACATCCACATATGTATATCCCATTGTATAAAAATAGATTATTTCCATTCTTTAAAATACAGAGTTTCCCATGCAGATTTTTATAAATAGATAAAAGGTTTTACCATAAATTACATCTAAAGATTTTCCCTGAAACAAAAGCAGACCCTAAAAGAGCCCTAACTTGTATTGATAACATTTTATGGCAAGTTAATTATAATTTATTTGCATTCCAGGAAAAGTATGCCCAAACAAACAGGTGTCTTTCCTTCGGAACAAACATACGATTAATTTCATTTTGTCATTCTTCGAATACATGGTTCTAGATCTTTTATTTTTAGTTACGCCGACTGTTTTCTCTCCACACAAACAGAACTGACAACTTTCTCTGGAGCAAGAGTGGTAGTGTATTTTTAATTGAATGAAATGTATCTACTGAAGTATAGTCTCTTTTTACTAATGTTTATTGATAAAACTTTGAAACATTTGTTGTACACAGTTTTGAAGGAGTAGAGAGCGGGTTTAACTTAAAACTTAAAGAAACGTATCTGTACGACGTAAAGTTTTTTTTTTATAAATAATAAAAGTAATATAAAAATTAAATTATGCAATTGGAATTTTAAATAACTTATATATCTGAATATTCCTCCAAACACAGCAATATATCATTTGTTTAAAAATATTTATTGAATCTTTTAGGTTCTATTAAAAAATCACAGGAGCGGTATTTAAGTAGAAAAAGGAAGAGATCACGTAAATATATTATTGAGGGATCTGGGCTTAAAATGACCAAAGAACCAAAAATCATTAAATACTGGCTAATAACAGACACATAAAATGTGTTTATTATTGCAATGACCGAGTAGTTCTTTTGCAATATTTTTGGATGTCGGAGACTAAAACTGGCAGTGTTCATGCTATAACTAAATTTCATCGTTTTGTGGGCAAAAGCTTAACGGGCCAGTGTCCTGGTTATATTAATATAATATATATATATATATATATATATATTTATATATATATATATAATATATATATATATATATATATATATATATATATATTATATATATATATATATATAACTGTATCTGCTTACTATATTTGGAATACTTCTTAAAAAATATTATAGTAATTCACTATAATATCCTGATAGAATAAATGCTTTTAATCATTTTTAACAGATTAAATCACTCTTCTGTAAAATTATTTTATCAATGAATTAAGTTTATAACTGTAATTGTTTACTATATTTAAAGTACTTTTTAAAAATTATTATAGCAATTCAATGTAATATCCTGATCTAATAAACAATGTTTATAATTTTTGACAGATTAAATACACACTTCCATAAAATTATTCAGCAGTCAGCATTAAATTCATAATTTTAACTGTTTACCTTATTTACAGTACATTTTTAAAAATTATTCTAGTAATTCTATATAATATCCTTATCGTCTAAATGATCTTTATCATTTTTAATAGATTAAATCACACTTCCATAAAATTATTTCTTCATTGAATTAAACTTATAACTGTAACTGTTTACCTTATTTGCAGTACTTTTTTAAAAATTATTATAGTAATTCAATAATATATCCTTATCTAATAAACGACTCTGATCATTTTTAACTGATTAAATTACTTTTCCATAAAATTATTTCACCAATGAATTAAAAAAAATTTTGATATAAATCACACACACACACAGACACACACACACACACACACACATATATATATATATATATATATATATATATATATATATATATATAGATATATATATATATATATATATATATATATATATATATATATATATATATATATATATATATATATATATATATATATATATATATATATATATATATATATATGTATGTGTGTATGTATATACACACATACACACACACTCACACACACACATATATATATATATATATATATATATATATATATATATATATATATATATATATATATATATATATAATATAGAGAGAGAGAGAGAGAGAGAGAGAGAGAGAGATGGAGATAGGTAGATATATTTATAAAATAAACGTAAATAATTTCAAAAATAATATTTATATTTAATTAGTTCTAATTTTATTATCTTTTTAATATTATTTTATAAAATATTTTAATTTGAAATGATTTTATCTTCAATAAATATTTTTGATATCCTATATAGCTTGTCTTTTCCTGAGTTCAATATCATTTCAGACGATTTTTGTCATTTTTCACAGTTTAAGTGACACTTACATAAAATTATTTCTTCATCGAACTAAAATTTATAACTGTAAATATTTACCATAATTAGAGTACTTCTTTAAAATTACTGTAGTAATTTACTATAGTATCCTGATCGAATAAAGGATTTTAATCATTTTTAACTGATTAAATTACTTTTCCATAAAATTATTTCACCAATGAATTAAATGTACAATTGTAACTGTTTACTTCATTTACAGTACTTTTTAAAAATTATAATAGTAATTCAATAGAATATCTTTATCGAATAAAAGATCTTTATCATTTTTAACAGATTAAATCACACTTTCATAAAATTATTTCATAAATTAATTAAATTTAAAATTGTGACTGTTTACTTTATTTACAGAATTTAAAAAAAATGTTAAAATAATTCAATATAATATTTTTATCGACTAAAAGATCTTCATCATTTTTCATAGATTAAATTACACTTCCATAAAATTATTTCATCTATGAATTAAAATTATAATTGTAACTGTTTAAATTATTTGCATTATTTGTTTTAAAAATTAATATACGTATTCAATATAATTTCCTGATCGTCTAAATGATATTTATTATTTTAAACGCATTAAATCACACTTCCATAAAATTATTTCATCTATGAATTAAAATTATAATTGTAACTGTTTACCAAATTTACAGTACTTTTTTAAAATTATTATAGAAATTCAATATAATATCTTTATCGAATAAAATAAGTTTATCATTTTGCACAGACTAAATAAAACTTCCATAAAATTATATCACCACAATTATATCACGAATTAAACTTAGTATTGTAACTTTTTACCGTATTTACAGTAATTTTTTTAAAGTTTTTATACTAATTCAATATAATATCCTGATCGTCTAAACGATCTTTATTAGCCCTCGTGTGCAAAACAGTAGACCGGAGCTCTCCAAACCAAACTAAACGATCTTTATCATTTTTTCACATTTTAAATCACACTTCCATAAAATTATTTCATCTATGAATTAAAATTATAATTGTAACTGTTTACCAAATTTACAGTACTTTTTTAAAATTATTATAGAAATTCAATATAATAGCCTGATTGAATAAACAATCTTTATGAATTTTTTACAGATTAAATCCCCCTTCCAATAAAAGTTTTTAATCAACAATCTAAAATTTATAACTGTATCTGCTTACCATATCTGGAGTACTTCTTTGATAATATTATAGTAATTTACTATAATATCCTATTCGAGTAAACGATTTTAATCATTTTTAACAGATTAAATCACTCTTCCAATAAATTATTTCTTTCATGAGATAAGTTTATAACTGTAACTCTTTGCCATATTTCAGTACTTTTTTTAAAATTATTATAGTAATTCAATATAATATCTTCATCGAATAAAATATCTTTATCATTTTTAACAGATTAAATCACACTTTCATAAAATTATTTCATAAATTAATTAAATTTAAAATTGTGACTGTTTACTTTGTTACAGTACAATTTTCAAAAATATTAGAGTAATTCTATATATATAATCGTCAAAACGAAATTTACATTTTTAACAGTATAAAATTATTTCATAAATGAATAAAATTTATAATACCTTATTTACAGTATTGTTTTTTTAAAAATTATAATAGTAATTCAATATAATATTTTTATCGACTAAAACAACTTCATCATTTTTCATAGATTAAATTACACTTCCATAAAATTATTTCATAAATGAATTAAATTTATAACTGTTCACCTTTTTTACTGTATTTTTTAAAAACTATTATACTAATTCAATATAATTTCCTGATCGTCTAAACGATCTTTTAATTTTTCACGGATTAAAGCACACTTCCATAAAATTATTTCATTTGTGAACTAAAATTTATAACTGTATTTGCTTACCATATTTGGAGTGCTTCTTTAAAAATATTACAGTAGTGCCATGTAATATTCTAATAAAATCTGTGAGTTCATTGACTAACATATGAATGAATATCTGACAGTATTTTTGTAATTTGTAAATTTATTCTACTAATGTAGAAATATTTTTTGCATGTTTATACAAATGATTGAACCAAATGACATAAAAAGCCGTAAGCAGAAAACCAACTTTTTATTCACACTCCATTTCATTAAGATAAATTTTTTAATAGGTTAAATTTCTTTCAGATGTATGTCAATTTATCTACTTTCATTTATCCCTTTTTTACTGTTCTGTCTCATGTACGTGCTAAAACCAAACATCATGTATTTACTAATATACAACACACCCAGATGCCTACATAACATTGATTATGTATTTGGCATTAGTTAACATTCAAGTGTGATTTATTTGAGAAGCATAGCTCAATTACTGGCCTCGGTCACGTATGAAACTTGCATAAAACTCTGGAGATTCATCACGACTAATATTGTTTAAGTAAAAGAAGGAAATTTCGATGTGGCTAATGACAATAAATTGTAACATGATACGCGATCCAACATCATTTATCAATGTTCACGTGACGTATGGGTCTGTTCCCAGCCGCATAAAACTTAAAGATAATTGTAGATTCGGAAGTTGCTGCCAAAAGAAGTTCGTGATAATTTCGATAAATTTCTGTTCTACATAAATGTAAATAATTTGCCAAAGAGCACATAAAAAACGGAGTAAATTAATAAGACATTTTTAGAGATATTTAATTAAAGCGTACGACGTACTTAAGTATAATACTTATTATGGAATGATTGATATTAAGGATTACGTAAAACACTATCTTATTTTCCATAATACTACTTCTATAATGATTTTCTTCTAGTCAATCACATAGATTTATTTATTTTGCAGTTAGCACTTCATTAAGAAAAATTAGTCTCATTTAACAACATATAAAAACTGATTAAACTAAATGTTTCATAATATTATAATTAAAAAGCAATTCCAGCTGCAAAAATTGCTAACTATAATGTAATATCTTGCGTAATTTAACAAAAAATCATACAATTATTTATAATTTATTCAGATATTCGCTTAGGGAATTAAAACATAATAAAGAAATATTTTCTACGTTTCAGTACAATATCACTTTTCTATGTGAATATATTTCATTAATAATTTTTGAAAATTTTGTTTGCATTAAAAACGGAATGATAAGAATAATAAAAACAATGCGATTAATTGATTAAAAATGTTTGTAATGAGAAATGTTTTAAATTTGTAATTTAAATGATCAAAACATTTTACTTAAGGTGTATAATTGCTCATTTTAATTATATATTGGATTAATATGCTAGAAAGGATTGAAATTGAAATGAATGAATTTAAAATATCTGTGATTGTTTCATAAAGATTTCGAAATACATAATTAACTGTCCTGGTGAACAACGCTGAAACAATTTTAAGGCAAATAACCATAATTTTCTACTATGCTATTACATATAAATATGAAATGTAGAAAAAATAAGATAATTTGCAAATTATTTATAAAATAATTCAAGAATCTTATTTTTTCTTAAGGAAAGTACAGTTGGCTTTAGTACAGGGTGCTGTACGAAAATTAAGGTTATTTTAATTTAAAATTTTGGTCGTTCTATTTTTTCATTTGTCCCGATAAATGTTAAAATAGATTGTTTCATGTACTAAACTATAAAAAAATTTGATATAATATCTGTCTTAAAACTTATTGCTGAGAATAGAAGAAGTGTCTCGATTTTCAAATGTACCATTGTACGTTCGGAAACAAAAATTATTGGGTTCATCACTTACCGGTAGTCTAATGTCTATGTTATCGTTGCTAATTATAAATTGGTAAAGAAGTCCGAAGGTACGCCACATAAGTCATTTATTGCAAAATTTGTTATCCCGAAATGTCTACATGATGTGATTGAAAGTTTTCTTGCCTCACAGAGGTCCATATTTGAAGGGTTTTGATATCTATGAATGAAGTGAAGCTGAAAGGATCTTGAATAAATCCAGACATTGTACCTTGTGAAGCATCATTCATCCATATGGACTGGGATGTATTAATGGAAGACTGCGCAAGCTTCAAACCAAAAATAGAAGCAATCATTCAAAGAAGAGTGGGATATATTGAATAAATACATGTATTATGATCAGGTAAACAACATGGGTAAATAAAAACATTTTTGGTTTTGCAATAATATATGTTTGGAAAGAGTTTACAAATTTCTAGAAGTTTTTATTACAAAACTAAAATAAAACCTGATATTTTCAACATCAATTTCAAACGATTACAATTAAAAAGCAATTCCAGCTGTAAAAATCGGTATTTAAATTGCAATATCTTAAGAAATTTAACAAAAATAATACAATCATTTATAATTTATTCAGATATTCGCTTAGGGAATTAAAAATAATAAAGAAATATCTTCCACGTTTTAGTAAGTATCATTTTTCTATATGAATTTATTTCATTAATAATTTTTGAAAATTTTATCTGCATTAGGAACGGAATGCTAATCATAATAAAAACCAATGCGATTAATTGATTAAAAATATTTGGAATGAGAAATGTTTTCAATTTGTTATTTAAATTATCAAAACATTTTATTTAAGGTGTATTATTGCCCATTTTAATTATATACGGAATTAACTTACTAGAAAGGAATGAAATTGTACATTTGAAATATCTCATTTAAAACAGCGATTGTTTCATGAAGATTTTGAAATATATAATTAAATGTCCTTGTGAACAACGCTGAAAGAATTTTAAGGCAAATAACATAATTTTCTACTTTTGTATTATATATAAATAAAAAATGTAGAAAATATAAAATAGTTTGCAAATTATTTATAATATAATTCATGAATTTTATTTTTTCTTATATAAAATGAAAGTACAGATGGTTTATGTAGAGAGATCTGTACTAAAATTAAGATTATTTCAATTTAAAACATTCTTAGTTCTATAACGTCGTTCTCGTAGTTTTACATTTTGATATATCACTATAAAAAATCCAAATAGCTTGTTTTATGTATTAAAATACCATAGAATTCAGTAATTTTAATGTGGAGAATAACAGAAGAGCCACGAAATTCAAATATACTGTTGTACTTTTTTAAACATAAATAATTCGCTTCTTTAAGTGCCTGAAATCGAATGTGTATGTTATCGTTGCAAATTATAAACAAGAGAAAAACGCAGTGGTAGACCACATAAGTCATTTAGTGCAAAATTTGTTATCCCTCAACGTCAACATGTTGAGATTGAAATATTTCTTGCCTCACAATGGTCCATATTGTAATAGTTTTGATTTCTATGTATGAAGTGAAGCTGAAAATATATTGAATAATTCCACACATTCAAAAGTATCTTTAAAGACGTATTCATCTATATGAACCATGATGTATTGAAGCAAGACTGCGCACGCTTCAAACCAAAGATATAAGCAATCATTAAAGGAAGCCTGGGATATATTGAATAAATACGTGTATTATGATCTGGTAAACAGGATGGTTAAATAAAATATATTTTTGTTTTTGCAATAATATATTTTTGGAAAAAATATACAAATTTCTAGCATTTTTTATTACAAAACTAAACTAAAATCTGATATTTTCATCATCATCTTCATAAGATTACAATTAAAAAGCAATTCCAGCTGCAAAAATCGCTAATTAAATTGCAATACCTTCAGAAATTTAACAAAAAATGATACAATCATTTATCATATATTCAGATATTTTCTTACAGAATTAAAAAATAATAAAGAAAAATTTCCACATTGTAGTAAAGTATCACTTTTATATATGAATATATTTCATTAATAATTTTTGAAAATTGTACTTGCTTTAAAAACCGAATGCTAAGCATAATTACAAAACAATGCGATTAATTGATTAAAAATATTTGAAATGAGAAATGTTTTCAATTTGTTATTTAAATGATCAAACATTTTATTTAAGGTGTATTATTCCAAATTTTAATTATACGTGGAATTAACGTACTAGAAATGAATGAAATTGAACATTTTAAATATCTGTGTATGAAAGAAGTGACTATATCATGATGATTTCAAAATATATAATTAAATATGTTTGTGAACATAGCTCAATGTATTTTAAGGCAAATAACGATAATTTTGTACTTTCCAATTATATATAAATAGAAAATGTACTAATGATAAAATAGTTTTCAAATTATTTAAGAAAAATTCAACAATATTATTTTTTCTTATGTAAAATAAAAATACAGATGACTTATATAGATGGTGCTGTAGCAACGTTAAGGCCGAACGGTGGCCGATTGGTTAGGGTGCTTGCCTTCTGTACCGAAGTTCGTCGGTTCGAAGCCCACATTGGCATAGATGTTCGTAGCCGTTCGGAATCAGCTTTAAACTGTAGGTCCCGGTCTCAGTAGCTCTCGTGTTGCAAAAAGTAGACCGTAGTACTCATAACCTAACCCAAAACTAAACTTAAGATTATTTCAATTCAAAATTCTTGTCGTTATGTAACGAAAATCCAACCATGTTGATCTTGCGGATAAAACTCTCTAAATGACACAACTTCTCAGCACAATGTTCATGTCCATCTGCTCTAAAATTTTAAATATCTTGCTCAATAGACGAAAAGGACTGACGACGTCCCACCCCAATTAGAAGCAGGTGCGTTTCAGAATCACCTGCTCTCAACACCTGCTATTTCCACCCCCACATCTTGTTTCTATTATTATTATTAGTGGGCAAATTCAACATTTTCGTTAGAAACATTCTTTCTAGAACTCTCCCCCTTTCTTTCCCCCCGTATCAAGTTTATATTTGTCAGTGGAAGCATTCCACACTTTTGTGGGTAACAGCTTTTTTAGAAATTCCGGAAACATATTGGGCCAGATAACTGAACAAATGAAAATTTCAATTGCAGCATAAATAAATCATTTTACATTGCAATAACCGTGAGCCCCAAATGGGGATCATTGTATTTTACAGGTGCTGACGGCATGAAGTAAACAATGTGCTCAATTTTTATTTTATATTACTCAGAACTCATGTGCAAACAACCTCTGTCAGAAAAAATAATTCATTTTAATATAAATTAACAGATATTCACTTAGAAAATAGACATATGTGAAAAAGCGTTGTTTACAGGAAATTTTTCGAAAAAATGTCATATATGTATTTTATTTTGCAAATAAAACTAATAAATTAGCTATCTACATTAAGAGTAGACTATTATGTAGACACATGACTTTAAAAATAAATGAAAACCTAAAATTTATTGATGAACAAGATAAAAATTTTCGTGATCCCCAAATGGGGCCCATGGCAGGGAATGGGTTAAAAACAGACTGCTAAGCATAATTAATAAACAATGCGATTAATTGATTAAAAATATTTGAAATGAGAAATGTTTTCAATTTGTTATTTAAATGATCAAAAGATTTTACTTAAAGTTTATTATTGCACATTTTAATTATATATGGAATTAACTTACTAGAAAGGAATGAAATTGTACATTTGAAATATCTCATTTAAAACAGCGATTGTTTCATGAAGATTTTGAAATATATAATTAAATGTCCTTGTGAACAACGCTGAAAGAATTTTAAGACAAATAACATAATTTTCTACTTTTGTATTATATATAAATAAAAAATGTAGAAAATATAAAATAGTTTGCAAATTATTTATAATATAATTCATGAATTTTATTTTTTCTTATATAAAATGAAAGTACAGATGGTTTATGTAGAGAGATCTGTACTAAAATTAAGATTATTTCAATTTAAAACATTCTTAGTTCTATAACGTCGTTCTCGTAGTTTTACATTTTGATATATCACTATAAAAAATCCAAATAGCTTGTTTTATGTATTAAAATACCATAGAATTCAGTAATTTTAATGTGGAGAATAACAGAAGAGCCACGAATTTCAAATATACTGTTGTACTTTTTTAAACATAAATAATTCGCTTCTTTAAGTGCCTGAAATCGAATGTGTATGTTATCGTTGCAAATTATAAACAAGAGAAAAACGCAGTGGTAAACCACATAAGTCATTTAGTGCAAAATTTGTTATCCCTCAACGTCAACATGTTGAGATTGAAATATTTCTTGCCTCACAATGGTCCATATTGTAATAGTTTTGATTTCTATGTATGAAGTGAAGCTGATTGGCATGAAAAGTTCCGCAGTTTCGTGCCATTTTTTGCTATTTCTCGAATACTGTAAAGGATTTGTGGAATTTAAAAAATCTGAAGAACATGGAATTAATGACAGTTTGTATAGAAAATAATATTGTCCTATTAGTTTATTATTTTCAGTAATATTGTTGTATTAGTTTATTATATTCATCCTGGTAATAATGTCATTTGATCTATTTTGATGCAATATAAGCAAAAATTAAACTAATCCATAAATATTTTCCATTTATATGAAAATAACAGTTATTTCATTCAAAATTTTGGTTTCGTTTCTCAAAAATAATTTATTTCTACAAATTAAATGAATATAATAAACAAAATTAAAGAGAAAAATTCTAATTTCTCAAAAGTATTCTACAAGCAAGGTGTTAAAAACATTTAATTTAAAACACAGAACGTGACAGGAAATGTGTAAAATTTTAAAATTTTGTTAGTATGATTAATATTTTTCTACTGATACATATTTTGAATGTATCTAATAATTTAACCGCCTAGAAACAATTTAATGCTCAATAAAATAATATATGTTCCTTTTAATAAACATATTTTGATTGTAAATAATTTTAAAATGGCAAGCTTTAAATTATTATAAATGGTTTATTTAAAAATATTTTGTTGTAAGAGAAATTATTTAAAGAATCACTATATCATAAATTAAATCGTTTATTGTTGATAGAATATACAGATATCCTATGATATAAAATTTGTTTAGTTTAACAATTCCAAGAAATGGAATTTTGTACAGGAATTCAGTAGAAATGTTTAATTTTCGTAGTTAAGAAGATAAATAGTGACACTTAAATGTATAATTTGATACTATATAATTTTCTTAACGTTGATGATTATGCAACGACAAATAAATCCTGTGAAATTGTTTTTCTAAAGCAACTGAATAGTTATTTTAAGACAAAATCATATATGAAGTATATTTTCTTCCATACTACATCAATTTAATTGAAGGAAATCATAATATAGCCTAAAGTTCTTTAAATATTAACACTTTACAGATCAATTTGAATATTTAATTAACGACTCAATTTATGATATCTATTTTAAGTTATATTATTTGAAATGTAAATATGTACTGTAATATATAGCTTTTGAATAAGTTATTTATTCAATAAATAGTTTCATTGAAATATTTGAAAAGTTTAAGATTATATTTGATTCGTTCTGAAGAAATTCTATTTTAATATTATTTCACAAAAGTATATTAATTAAAACGGACCAACGTATTCATTTCTGTGTATAAATATTCGTTAATAATTTGAAAAAATCTTTATTAAATATTTACAAACTTTTATACATTGTTGGATAATTACAAAACTAACGTGTACTGGTGTTTTATCATGTAGAAATGTGTTGAATATATTTCTTTATAGCATGCTTTATAGTTGTAAACTCGCCAAGCGGTCTGGGAACGTTCTATTTTCAACTGTAAGTCATTTGAATATGACTTCACGTGGGTTTCTTATAGGGAGCAGGTATGGAGACGAAATGATCAGCCGTAGAGAAGTTCAAACTTAACAATGTTGATGTATTACAGCCAAAAACATTTAACCCTCCGAGTGGAACACCAAAGCGTTCTATGATTTTTTTCTTCACCCTTTGTTGACTAAAATGGAATACGGGAAACTCACCCTTGTTATTGTCTCTTTACTTCCGGTTATATATAGATATATAAATAGATATTATAGATTGTTAATTTTTAATACATATAAAGCTCGTCAAGTCTGGAATATTATCCCATAAGAAATAATGAATTCTAAAAGTACAAATAAAAATATTCTTTGAGAGACTTTTTTTATATTTTCTACGATAGTCATCTAAGATATTTAAGTGGTGTAATTAGAGATACATCTGCTACCGCAAAAGAAATACTTCGAAATAGAGATTTACGAAGCCATGAAAACCTGTCATCGTTTTTGTGCCTCAGTGGGTAGGGGTGCATCCCTTAAGAAATGTCAGGGAAAGAGGAGTGCAGTTCCTAAACAATCGACCTGACCCTCCTACCTTAAAACTCCATGGAGGAAAGCACTGACAAATATCTACATTACATCCGTTTTCGGAGCGTTTTTAGAAGTCGAAAATTGTACGTTTTGAAGTCATTATCGGTTTGGAGGAATTGTACGTGCGAACCGCTTAGAGGGTTAAAGGAAACTATAGATAAAATCGTCGAGAGAGAATCTCATTCTCAGCAACCTTCTCATTTGCAAGTTCAGCCGGGAGTCCCTCCCGTTTTTCCTTTGTCAAACAGGAAACCTCGGTTTAGGGGGAGATCGACACCCCCCCCAGTTGACATTCGTCCTTGGAGTAGCTAATGCGGTAGCACAAAGAACAATTTCTTCTTTCTGTCGGTGCCTCGACAAAACGACAGATTTGACACTAATCGTCCATGCGTCCAAAAATTACCACTACTGCGGTTTTCCAATTGTTGGCGTTTTGAACTGTTCGGTGCCTTACAATAAACCAAAAGTTCGCTTTAGCCGACACATTTTTTTCTTTGATTCCCGACAGAGACGGACGCGATACTTACAATAGTAATACCCATTGGCGTTTAGGTAGCACTTCGTGCTCACACGATACAGGTACGAGGTTCAATCCCTGGACTGGGCTAGGTTGACTGAGCTTTTCATCCCTTCAGAGGGTAGACAAACTGAGGATCAAGCATGATTAAGAATTAAACACTGGGGGTTCCGCGTAAGGTTGACCACTTAACCGGAACTTATGCTTCGTACCCCAGGGCCCTTGGTCTCGGAAACAGAGATTGGCACCATAAGCCCTGGTTCCCTAGGGGCTGTTGCACCGAGGAGTTTAGTTAAGATTATCTTAAAATAATTTCCTAAAATCCTCAATGACTGCTTCAGGTATAATTAGACATAATTTTATATGTATTTTTCTTTTAACCAGTTAAGATGTAACCACGAAGTATAATATCTGGACACGTCCGAATCGAAAACAGATGTTGATGATTTGCAAGTCTAAAACATCATCCGTGCTGTGTATGATATTCTTTGTTTCTATAAGTTATATATAATGTTAGATCCTATCTATAAGTTATATATAATGTTAATGCATCTAATACGAAACGCAAAAGCTAAATAAATAAATCATAATTTCAGTTTTGTATATGCCATTTAGAGTGAGAAAAATTTATTTTTTAACATTAAGCTACAATATATATAAAACATAAAATCATTCATATAAGATATGAAAATTAAAATTCTTACTCCCATGTATTCATACTAAATAATGCACGAGAAAGGGTTTTCAGTAAAACTTAAAGGCATAAATGGATCAGAACAGTTCTAAATATCTAAGAAAAGAAATAAATCACATTCGTATTCATCTGTTCCACTTTGAAAAGTGAAACGAAATTCGAAAATTTTTCAAAGTGCGTTTAATACTATGAATAAAATAAATATTTAGATATGGATATACAAAGTGTAATATTACTGTAACAATTTTTAATAACGCTTTACTACTTAAGCAAAATAAAACATTCATTTTGCTCAAAATGTATCTAAGAACTTGCTAATTCTCTAAATACCTGAATAAAGAATAGTAAATAAAAATAAGAGGTAAATATATATTCTACCAAAGATTCAGTTGTTGTAAAATACACTTATGACTATATTAAATATTTTTGTTTAAAAGGAAAATATTAAATAAAACATATTTGTAATTATTTGTTAATATCATATGTCATTGAAATTTTCCATTTATTTTCATCACATCTTTCAAATAAATTATAATTGAATTTCATTTATTTCTTTGTGCATAAGCTCTCAATTATGTAATTACGACTACAATTATAATACATTTTTATATTAAGTATATGGGAATATTTAAATTGTTATTATTTTGTCATAATATCTTCTAGAACAATAATAAGATAACGGTTTATTAATCTACGGTCTATCATATCTAGAATTAGTTGGGAATGAATGCACATTGACCATATGAATGAGGTTAAATTTTAAATATATAATATAATTAATAATACTTAAAATAGTTTATATTTTTATTTAAGAATATAATCAGTTTCCCCCAAAAATTTCATCGTTATTTGTTAAATATGAAATAAATTATGTATTATAATATCAATTCACCATGAAAACATTTAATTCATTAAAACGCCATTTTTATAAATTTACGAGAGTCAACATTTCTATTTTTGTTTCTTACGTATATCTCTATCTCATTCAGTAATAAAAATTCATTCATTTTATGCACTATTTAATACAAAATTGTAATTATATTCTTTCGACTGTCTTATGTGGGTGAACATTTAAGTTTTCAAGTGAAAACCCAAATTAACATTTGTCAAACAACAGTAAATACATGATGTCTTTAATAAAATGTGGGTTAATTTATAAAACTGAATAAAAATACAGATGCGTTTAAAAGACATTTTAACAGGTCCTTAAAATTTACGCTGTGAAGAATAATATTAGAATAATATCAATCAAGTTTTAAATCGTTAAATTAACAATATAAATTATTTTCACTTTGGAAGACATTACTCCATTTTATTTAAAAATATAATTATTTTTCCTAAAACTTTCATAGATATTTGTTAAAAATGAAATGAATTATATATTATAATATCATTTAGCAATAAAAAAACTTTTAATTTATAAGGCCGTCACTTTTATAATTTTACGAGCGTCAACATTTATATTTTTGTTTCTTCATATATCGCTATCTCATTCAGTAATAAATGCTTCATTCATTTTATCCAATGTTTAATGCAAAATTGTAATTATAATCTATCCAATGTTTTTTTTGGGTGTACATTTAAGTTTACGAGTGATAGTACAAATTAACCTTTGTCAAACAACAGTAAACACAGAATGTCCTTAATAGAATGTGGGTTAATTTATACAACTAAATAAAAATATAGGTGTGTTTAAAAAATTTTTTAACATGTCCTTATAATTTACGATGTGAAAAATAATATTAGTCGAATATCAATCACTTTTAAATAGTTAAATTAATAATATAAATTCTATTCACTGTAGAAGACATTACTCCATTTCCAGAAATTTACTATATTTTATTTAATAATATAATCGGTTTCCCTAAAACCTTCATAGGTATTTGTTAAAAATGAAATGAAT
>CM063511.1:132401208-132406208 GCA_032207245.1 Pardosa pseudoannulata
CTAAACATAAAGTATACGAATTATAGGAAGTAAACTAATGGCTCTAATACAGCTATATGTGATATTATGAGAGTTCCGAATATAATTACAATATATTTTTTAGGCTTAAACTTTCCAATACTTAATACCAACAATAATAATATACATTTGAGTTATGGAACAATTTGATTATGGATTTACATTAAATATCAAGACTTAAAATTTTGCTGTATTTTTTTTATTTTATCATTAGATAAAAAAAATCATTAGATAAAAATGAAATTTTACAAGTATTTCATATACCAGTTAAATAGTTTAGTCGTTTTAATTCAAATATTATATTTTTAAAACTAGTAAACCATTACCAAGTAAACTACTAAATTAGTAGTAAACTAGTACCAAGTTAAAAAATAAAATTTTCTCTCCGAAAGATAATTTTTCAAATATATATATATATATATATATATATATATATATATATATATATATATATATATATATATATATATATATATATATTATATATATATATATATATATATATATATATATATATATATATATATATATATATATATATATATCTTAAAAGCTAAACTGTAACATGAAACTGTCTTGTTTCTGGAAACCTAAAACCTAAATTGTAAAACTTAAAATTGATTAAATATTATTGAAAAAAGAAAAATTAAATTAATATTATTATTATGTTAGAAACAAAATTAAACATTATTATTAAAGTAATCGAGGTCGAGGAAAAACAAATAAATCCATTGAACTTAAAATCTAGTTTAAAAATTAACTGATTTTGAGAATAAGTGAACCTGCATCGTTTTAAACTTAAAGTACAATTTTTTTTTGTATTTTTAAAAGATATTGTTCTACATAGGACACTTCAAATATCTTAAAATCAACGTAAATTACATATTAATTATGATGAAATATGACATACTCAAACAAACATAATTTTATATATATAATAATTAATATCATATATAAAATATAATATTTAATATATAATTATAATATTTAATATTAAAGTTATAAATTATAATATTTAATATTAAATTTATAAATTATAATATTTAATATAAAAGTATATTAAAAATAAACTCTTCACGATTTTTTACATATTTATGTGCATTATGTTTTTACAGCTATCTAATCGTTTAAAAGTGAAGCACTAAAAATCGTGATATCTGTGGAAAACGAAGAAATTATGTGGAAGGAGACAGGAAGTGATCCTGTGGGACAATAGTGTTGTGAAAACCACACCCTAACTGTTGCACTCAACTTTATTACTAAAGTGATTATTCATACTCTACCAAAACATAGAGGTGAGAATCTCTATTTTTAATTTTTAGGATAGATAACGAATAAGTTTCAACTTTATTAATGATTCTGACTTAATTAGTTGATTCTTTAGATTCTTTTAAGTATCATTATATAATATCATCCACTTACAGGTGTGAAAACTCTGTTCTAAATTTGCATACTGTTTATAAATTGTATACTAGAAAGTATATTTAAGGCTAAATAGTTGCTTAGTCTAATGTACACTATGCATTTATTTGTTAGAGGAAACCGGAAATTTGAAATAAAAGGAAAATATTTCGAGTATATTTTAACTATACTCTGGTAATGAATACATATTTAATATTGATAAAATAATATTTTCTGCTGCTAAAATATTAAAACAATTTATAAAAATAAGATTAACATATTAAATTCAATTATCGATTTTGTACTTCTTATTAGGATAAGTAATTAAAGTTATCATAAAAATTTATAAAATCCTCACCTGTATAAAAAATAATTTTTGTATACAAATTGTGAGTTACTAATCACAACTAATTGATATTAAGTAATCCCTGTCACGCTTGTCACAATATTTTTTTAAAATAATAGCAATACGAATTATTTTCAAGTTTAATTTATCTTAAATTGCTATATATAGCATTTATTACAGTGTATAATATTTTAACTGCATAACATTTGCTCTTTTATTGAATGTTAACTTCTGAAATAGGCTACATATTACAAGAATTTAAAGTTTTATCCGTAGATATACAAGAAATACAAGAAAGCTCAAACATACCATAGATTTAAAAAAAAATAATGCAATCATAAAAAAACAGTAAATTTTAATCTCTTAAAGGACTAAGTGCTTCCCTATTTTTAATTAAAATTCTCTTCATATATTTCTTGAATTTTGTTTTTTTAAAGATTAATTTTTGTCGTTGGATTTTAAAATTAAAATGAAGGCTTCCCAAGTAATATTTTCAACATTGCATCCTTAAACACCATTTAGATATCACCAAAAATTTGTAAATAAATTCATATTAATTTCCTTTTATTCATTTACTGGCAATATGCAACCCTCCTATTTTAAATAATTCGTTGCCAAAGTAAAAAGTGTAGACAATGTTCGAAAATTATAGTGAAATTTGAGCTTTAGAAAATAGAATTATTACTTGGATAGGACTCAATTTATCATGATTAATTATACTGTATCATTCATAGTTTAACTTTCACTAATGAAAAGAATGTCCTCATAAAACTTTTGAGAAATATATGTTTTGAAGTTATTGCAAATTTTATTGCACCCAGCTGTGTTTTCTTTCTTTATTTAGCTTTTATTTCTGTGAAATGCACTTTTCTAAAATATATAATGCATATGAAAGCTTGTGGGAAAAATTTAAGTAATAACACTATATATATAAATATCTTTCTAGATAAAATCTTTCTGTCCATGTGTATATAAATGAAGTCCTCCTAAACGAATGGACTGATTTTGCTGAAGTTTTGTGTATGTAATTGGGTTGACTCGAGATTGGTTTAGATTCGAAATTTGATCCAATAAAAGATTTATTTTTATTATTAAAAATCCATAATTGCACTCTTATTGAGATTACTATAATGCCGCTTAAAACACTTCGCTGAAAATGTATCAGTGGCTCAATGGTCAGCGCAACAGGCTTCTACACGAGAAGTCCTAGAATCGAATTACCGTACAGGGGTTGTGGGAATTTTAATTTAATCTAATTACCACTGTACTCTTAAAATCTTCCCAATTGATATTAAACTATTTTTTCCTCACTTTTCCATCAAAAAATTCCAATTTATGATTAATTTTAAAACATTTTAACCAAAATATGTTTTATTTTACTTTTATTTGTAAAAGAGTGACAGCTATCTTTTATATTGTTTAGAACTGTACAAAGAGCACCATACACACACATACTCATCTTTAAATATCAAATTCTTCTGTCCTTGTGTTTATAATAGAACTCCTCCCTAACGTCTGGACTGATTTTCAAGAAATTTCGTGTATATAAGTAGGTTTATTTGAGCATAGTTTAGAATCACAATTTGATGCTGTATAATTTTTTTTAATTAAGAATGTATTGACAAGAGGTCCGCGTAACGGGCTTCAATACGAGAAATCCCAGAATTTTTGTACAGGCCATGTAGAAGATTTTATTTAAATTTACTAGGATTGTGATGGCTGTACGCGTGGTGTAGTCAAGTATTTTGAAAATAATTTTTCCTTACTTTTCTAGGGAAACGGTCCAAACTATAATTTATTTTTAAAAAAATTTTAATTTTTGGAATAACAGCTTTAAAAGATTTGAACGTTTGTCGGGTCATCTAGTGTACACACACACACACACACACACACACACACATATATATATATATATAAATATATATATATATATATATATATATATATATATATATATATATATATATATATATATATATATATATATATATATATATATATATATATATATATATATATATATATATATATATATTATATATATATATATATATATATATATATATATATATATATATATATATATATATATATATATATATATATATATATATATATATATATATATATATATATATATATATATATATATATACATATATATATATATATATATACATATATATATATATATATATATATATATATATATATATATATATATATATATATATATATATATATATATATATATATATATATAATATATATATATATATATATATATATATATATATATATATATATATATATATATATATATATATATATATATATATATATATATATATATATATATATATATATATATATATATATATATATATATATATATATATATATATATATATATATATATATTTATTTATTTATTTATTTATTTAAAAGATACGTAGATGGATGGTTAGATTAGTGTAAGTATGGGGATTTATGTTAATGAAAAATTATGTAAGATTAATTTTTCTTTTGTAAAATACTTTGTATATTTCTGTGCCTCTGAATTACTGCGTTCCTTTCCCACTGAGTTAATAAATTTTCCAGCAGATTACCCATATTTTCCAATAAAAATCCGTCCTTTTCTTAACCATAATCTGTTCTTTTTGCGTGCCATTATCGAAATTACGTATAAATAATGTGGGACGACAATAGGTGCCATCTCTATTCGATAAATCAATTTTTATCTTAAAGTAACATTCTGATAACCATTTCTCATTTAATTCACATTAACTTCTTATAATACTGTTTTCCGTTATGGCTTATCAGATATTTCCTCACTATTATGAAAAGCATGTTGCTAAAAATGAAATCATAAATAATTTCGTGTCATACATACGTATGTATATATTGAAACTAACAAAAAAAATTCTAAATGATTGAGGTAATCCTGTTTTATACTTTGAAACGTATATATAATTTCTTAATTGTAGATTCCTTTACAATATCTCAATCAAGGTATACATTCATAAACATAAATCAAATACCTCAAATCAGACTCAAATTAATTTTAAAAATATTAATGCTATAATAATAAAATAAGATTTTTCAAATTCAATCCACACCTTATCTACGTAATTTTTTAATTGGTAACTTAATATACAGAAGTAATTTTTTTTCCTATTGTATTATCTGGAGTTTTAATTTTTGTCTAATTTACTTAATTAATACTATCATATAA
>CM063511.1:132408708-132416208 GCA_032207245.1 Pardosa pseudoannulata
TTTTAATTGTGTGGTACCTTTGAACTCCTTAAAAACCATTCTTATCTTTAACCTCTTATAACCAAAATAGTTATATATTTTGAGAAATGATATATATTTACTGAAAAGAAATATTTCTTAGATTATTTATTATCGTATATTTATCGTAAATCTTAAATAATAATTAAAAAAATATAAGCTGTCACGAGATCTAGTTTTCATTATTTTTGAGATGAAATTTGTACATTTATTCATATTTTATAAGACTTTTCTTAAATCTAAAATAAAATTCATTTTCAAAACCATTCCTTTCAGCAGTAAAAAGTGCAATTTTATTTGTTATTTGGGAAGCAAATATAATGATTGTTCTGCAGCTGTCAATTTAAGCACGTCTTGGGAGTATTTAATATGAATTAAATTAAATTTAAATGAGGACTTTTGGGGCATAAAGGTAATTGAACAGGAAACACTTATTTGAAGTTTAAAAAACTATCTACCTAATACCAAATTTACTTATATTATCGACATACTATAATTTTGATGTATAGATGAAAGTTTACTGTAGATTTTAATTGTATGGTACCTTTGAATTCCTTAAAAAATCACTCATATCTTTAACCTCCTGTAACCAAAAATGTTATATATTTTGAGAAAGAATGTATTTTTACTGAAATAAAATAATATTTTTTATAGTATAATTTCGAAATATTAAATAATAATTAAAATATAGAAGCTAATAGAAGATCTAGCTTTCATTCTTATTGAGAAGAAATTTGTATATTTATTCTTATTTTTAAGTCTTTTGTTGAAGATAAAAAAATTTCATTTTCAACACGATGCTTTTCTGCAGTAAAAACTGTAATTTTATTTTTTTTATTTGGGAAGTAAATATCATTACTGTTTTGCAGCTGTCGATATAAGTACGTTTTAGAAGTATATAATTTCAATTAAATCTATATGTGGACTTTTGTGTGCATAAAGATAAGTGTACAAGAAACAGTCATTTGAACTTTAAAAAACTATCTACCAAATATCATAATTACTTATATTATCTAAAAAATGTTACTTTACTATTTAGAACCAATTTATCTTTTTAAATAAGTATTTGGTTATCGTGTAAGTGATTACAGCAATTAAAATATTCCAGACATTTTACATTTTTAAGCCATTGTTTTGTAATCTTATACATGTAAATGATTTTAAAAATATGCTAGAAACATGAATTCCGCTTGAACTTCGATATTTATTTCCTCAATGAGTCGATGGTTTTAGTATCTGCTTTCTTTCAACTGTCCCAGAAGAAAAAATCAATATAGATGACTCTCCAGAGAACATGGGTAACTATAGTAACGACTCAATTGCCTTATAATATCAGTAACTGTCATTAAGCAATTACAACGAAACATTAAACAACAAATTGCTGCTATCATCTCTCAGCAGATTCCTCAGGCAATGTGGTGACAACAGATATATGAGCTCGCAAGTTGACAAACTACTCCAAAGCTAAATGAGGATAAACAATCCATACATTTCTCAACGTTTTCATTTTCTACTTTTATGTCATACGTAAATTGTTTGCTATTAAATGAAAATTAAATGGAATTTAAAGACGATACCTATTTATAAAATTATATAATTATGTCATTTTGTCATTTAAAATTTGTTGGCTATTAGACGAAAATTGAGACGAGATATAAATATGAATCCATTCATCAGGCAATTCAGGCATTAAATATATATATATATATATATATATATATATATATATATATATATATATATATATATATATATATATATATATATATATATATATATATATATATATATATATATATATATATATATATATATATATATATATATATATATATATATATATATATATATATATATATATGTGCTGACATATATTTGAAGTCTTTTTGGAAAAGATTTACTCAGACTTGTTTCTACTTGACAAAAGGCATGAAAAGGATGAAAAATTTAGATTATTTGTAATTTAAACATGTTTTATCTTTAAAATATTTAGACATAGAACACTTATATATGTTTTATGTAGTTAAAATATAAGTTAGCTGAAATAATGTCTTACTTATTTTTTTATCCGGGATATTGCATAGTCAAATACTACTAAACACTACTCTGAAAGGTTGGAATTAAAAAAGTTTATTTTCCTCAGAAATATAAAATAAAAATCCATCTAATATCTAAATATATTAGAACAAAATAAAAATATTTCATTGTTATAAAGTTCCATTTACTTAATTTTAATTCCAATCAATTTAGTTTATTTTAATTCTATAAGCGTACCTTAAACAAAAATACTTTCACCTTTTAGTAACCTTTTAGTATACCTTTTAGTAACTTCCCTGCCAAGCTCCCAATTATCACATTGGTGAATAGAAAACCTATTTTTTTATCTCATAAATTGCTCTGGATTTTCAATCAGATGACATCATGCATACCAAGAGTGTGTCTTGGCTTTCTCCTTGGCAAACACTGCGTTGCAATAATTTCATAAATTCGCCCATTTTTTAATAACATATACCCACTCCACACATTAGCAAGGTTTTAGTAATGCGTTTGGCGGTGTTAAACCATACCGCCAGGTCATTGAAATTTTGATGAACTTGCCAGACTTGAGGTTCTGAGCCCGGCAGACAGGAAGAGAGAGGGAGACATGGATCCCTTGAAAGGAAGAGGAACTCGGAGTTCCGTCCTCCATAACTGTCTTATTTTTAGTCCATTTTTGTTTTCTCCTTTCTTTTTATTAATTATTTTTATTTAAAGAAAACTCAATCAATTGGCTTCTATTACTTTTTAAAATTTCATTTTAATATCAATAAAATCCGTTAATTCAGTAGCTTCTCCTCTCTTTTTTTAATGCCTATTGGGCTTTTACTTTAAGATTTAAACTTAAGTTGGCGAAAAGCCAAATTTAATTTAAACATATTAATATATTAGTTTTGGGCCATAATGGGTATTCGCACTATACATTACCACCTCATTTTGTTAAATATTTTCATTGTCTTTTCTGTGGGTTTCTTTTTGAGGTACCAACTTTTTTATGTTTTGCTTGACGCGTATATCCCCATAGAAACGCTCCTCCATCATATCCATAATGTTTGAATTTATTAATTTTTAACCCTTAGACCACCTGAATTCCTGAGATTGTTTTTTTCTCTATTCTCTAGTAAGATTTTCGTTCACAATACAATCACAAATAAAGTAAACTAATGAACATGTTGGGATTTTTCATTCGCATTACCTTCTGATTCAAATATAACAATTAACATATTCTCATTTATTCATCAATAATTCATTATTAGCATTTTCAATCAAAATGAAAATTAAATATAATAAAAAGAATTCATCATACATTTCTTCAAGAAATAAATATATATTTCATTACATTAATTTATTTTTTATTTATTTCTGTATCTATTATTTGTAATTACATTTCTAAATTTATGTCATATATAAAATAAAGAAAAACAAAGCAAACTTAAGCACTTAGTTGCTGGTTTGACGGTTCTAATAATTCACTTCACTTTTGTTATTTTCAAGATCAAGATATATTGATCTGCAATAACACAGAACAGTCTGTAAGAAACTGTTTCTCCTCTTAATAAGTAAAAATATCAAGAAATGAAGAAAACTTTGTTGGATATGTTAAAAAATAAAAGATGGTGAGATAAACATTCATCTATCGGCATAAAATATTTTTTTTCAGCACAAACGTCAAAGCCAGAGATTTTCAAAAGCCGATGTCAAAATAGCACACCTGACGAATTTCACTTTAAATTTTCTCCATTTATATTCGGTTGGTTCTTTTCAACAGAGAAGCATTTTTTCTAAGTAGTAGAGAATATCATAGAAATTTATACAAAAAAAAATTGTGAATTGAAATTAAATTCTAATAAAATCTTAATTACTTTATTTGAAACTACATTTGTTTGAAGCTACGTAAATGAAAATGAAAATATGGCGAACTTCTTTCTTGGATATCTTCTCTGATTAATTCTGTTCACTAAACTGTAACTAGAATTTATAAAATTACTCCTTTCTATAATTCATTCCTAGCAGAATAAACATCAAAACTGTTGATACTCTAAGTATTTTATAAAAATACATTTTCTTAAATTAAAAAAAATAATAGTTGTCACCTCTTACATTTTATGAAAATTAAATTTTAAAATCAATGTTCAGTATTTTTATGTATAGTAGAATACTATATATTTCAGCTGTAAATGACATGAATCATAGTTATCTATTTTTAATAACATTATGAGGTATTTTTCATCTCAAAATAATATTTCAGAATGATGTTTAAAAACACAAATAAAACATTTTATTTTTTCCATGGATTACCAATATTAGGTCATTGAAAATTGTTAATACTGTTTCTAATCCAAAATATTGCGGTAATGTAAAAGCGAAGTTGAGTACAGAAAAAAGCATATATATTAATAGATACGTTGAAAATTAAATTGTGAAATAACGAGAACTAATTTGTGAAAAAAAATATAATAGCAATATATTTTCTAAAATTGAAAATTTGTAAAAGAATGTTTTAAATTATTTTTAATCATTTAAAACTTTTTTAAAGTTCCTTTATACATTTTTCAACACCTGAGGATAAAGACTTTATTCATCAAGAATTTTATTCATCTTCACCGTTTATAAAACAAAATTCATTGCACAGCTACCAAATGAATTTCAGTTTATTTTAATAGATTTTTTATCAGTGAGGGAATAGATTTAAAGAAAGTAAATAAACTATATACTTCTATTTCTATATATATACATAGTGTTGAGAATTCAAATTAGTAAGTTAGATAATCTTATAATAATTGTAAAGTCAGCTTCTAAGCACTTAGTTCGATGATCGTTGTCTGTTTCTTTTAATATGCGAATAATAAATAAACGTTATGTCTCATTAATATACTATATTAATATATATATTTGATATTTTATTTCCTAAATCAGCTGGCAATACAGGAACTATATGCCTTTATATCAATAGAAGGCTGTAAAGCTGTTACCCATTTAGCACCACTCGAGGAGGGAGTGAAACTTAAGATATGCTACGGACGCAAGTAACACATTACCCCCTCTGGGTCCTCGTAGTTTAGAAGCAGGGACCAAGCAGAAGACCATCAGGCTTCGCCTGCCACCCCCAGATGTATCGATTGAGCACTTCGAGAGCATTGTGACCACTAATATATTTTAACTGCCCTAGTCACCTTTAAAAAACACTGCGGAACTTAGGCTGGCACGAACCACGAGTACCGATCCTCGTGATATCGCAATCATTGAGTTACGTACCTTTGACCTATTACCGATGTATTTTTAATATAATATATTTGAGGTTGTACACACACATATATATGTGTGTGTGTGTGATCCACAAAGCCGCATTAAGTTAAAACATGCATTGAGCTCTTTATTTGTAGGAAACGATGAAAGTGAAATGGTTGACGAATGAATTTTTAACAAGTGTTAACCTAACAACAAAGTAGTATCCTTGAACTGGGGATAAAATATCAGAATCAAAAGCGTACTAGACGATTCAAGTTCCACAGTCAAGATCAAGATCAAGATAATAGTTTTAAATGATCAGCATTACATGCAAGGAAACAAAATCAGAGAACATTCTGGATGTTCTTTGAAATCGAAGTAATTATTATACATACAACCGAACTTCGGTAACTGGATTTCCTATAAGTCGAATAATCCTCTAACTCGAAATTTTAATCAAGTCCCGAATCATTTCTATACTTTTCTTTAAAAAACTATCTCGATAACTCGAAATGAACATCTTCTAAGTCAAAGATTTTATGATATATTCCAACGGGAAAAAACACAATTCAGTTCAAAGCTTCGAATGCCAGTCCACTCATGTCTTCATTCTGTGAATTGCAATGGCATCCACTTACGTCACACATTCTTGAAATACCCTTCACAATCCCCCCTCCACTGTCCGAGAGGGTAAATAAGTAAGACAGTAAACAGATAAACTTCAGCCTGCATATCAAGACATCTTCAAGTGCCGGCAGCATACCTATCGAAACACTTACGGCATCAATTCATCGAGGAAGTGTAAAATGGATAAGAGAAAAATATCTATGTGCTAGATGACAGGCGCCTAAGGTCGTGCTCCTGGGAAAGTGATGTTTCTGAAACGGTGAAGAGGAACTGGTTCAAGAACTGTGATTTCTTCAGTGCAAATGACAAAAAAAAAAACGAAAAATGACAATTGGGATCCCTTTGAAGATATGGGTAATATAGACTGGGAAAAAGATTCCATGTGTATCGATGACAACATTGCAACACCAGAACCCTTGTCTGAATTGACAATAGTGAATGCGGAGCCCGAAGGTAATGAGAATGAAAAGGAAGCTGAAATCCCACAACTCCAACGAGCAAAAAAGAACAGGACATCTATGTTCACATCTTACAAAAATACCTGGAGACCACCGAAGGTTTAGACAACACCCTATTTAACTATGTTGAAACATTAGGTGACTTTGTGAATGCCAACAACCTTAAAAATGCTTACAACAAAAAATAACTGCTGTTTTCAAATGAGATGTACATGGTACATATAGTAATTAGTATGTAATGAAGCCAAAATTTTGAGTTTTAATAAAACTTTTGACCCCTATCATCTCTTGTTGTTTACATAGGCTATTAAAAAACTGAAATGTGTACAACTATAGTAATATGTTACATATCAAACCATAAAAAACCATGTCGATCACGAGCCAGAAGAGAAGAATGTGAGGTAACTTCGATACCTCAAACTTCGGAGAAAACGAATATTTTTGGGGGGTCAACTATATATGTTAACGTAATTATTATTTATATATGTCTGTATAGATAAATATATACAAACATAATATATATATATATATATATATATATATATACATATATATATACATATATATATATATATATATATATATATATATATATATATATATATATATATATATATATATATATGTATATATATATATATATATATATATATATATATATATATATATATATATATATATATATATATATATATACATATATATATATATATATATATATATATATATATATATATATATATATATATATATATATATATAATATATATATATATATATATATATATATATATATATATATATATATATATATATATATATATATATATATATATATATATATATATATATATATATATATATATATATATATATATATATATATATATATATATATATATATATATATATATATATATATATATAAATTCTAAATATGTTATTCTATATATGCATGTATATTCTACGTTTTCTCATATTAATACTAATATAACCACAAGCTTTTTTCAATTTCTGTCTCTCTGAAAGGCACTGACTCCTGCCATATTCACCTTCAGATGTCAACCATTCTTCTTCAGAATCATTATCTGACACTGTCAAGGAAGTTCTCTTCCGAGATATCACACTGGTC
>CM063511.1:132431208-132458708 GCA_032207245.1 Pardosa pseudoannulata
TCCTATGAATGGAACCTCCTGATCGTAGCAGCTGTCAACAACTTAATTACTAATTCCCTGTTACAGTTAAGCACCTTTGTTGCTGAATAAATGCTTAAACTTTCATTTCTTCTTTAGTGACTACCACCACAGCAAATATAAACCATTTAGTCTTGTTCATATTCAGTGATAAAATTTGAAAGAACTAATGTTTAATTAAAACTTATGTTAAAAAATAATTAACGATGTTATAAAAAATATTCTGAAGTACAAGAATGTATATTTAAACTAGGTTCACATTTTTACAGATTCTTATATGACATTACGCTCGTCGAAAAATAACTTTTAATTCTGAATACTTTCACTAAAATGCGACAATAATGTAGGAAAAATATGAAAACACAATATGAGTCTCTCCATCTAAATCAACGTATGTCTGGAAGCTTTCTATTATTTAGATAGAAAAGATAAATCACTAAAATATAATTTCTCTGAAAAATCCATCTGTTCGGAAATGTAAAGGAATAGTTATTCCTCGTTGAAATTCAGAAAGAGAAATTTGAATTGACTTAGAGTTCCCAATTTACTCTTCTCAAATTTTACTGTAAAGGCGAAAATATTTCTTTAAATCTCTCCTGCTATGTTACAGATAAACAAATTTGCTGCTGTTCATCTCAATAAAATACTTGTCTTTATTTCTTGTATATTTCATGATTTCACAATACATTCATAGCTATACCCACCCACAAACTCATATTTATATATATATATATATATATATATATATATATATAAATATATAAATAATCCAGGAATAATATAACTGCTAGACACATTCGAAATAATAGCCCTTTTCTTTTTACTTGCCTCTCTACTGGACAAGCAGAAGCCTTAGCAACTAGACTATTTAAGTAAATGGCACTCGGACCATTTTTAATAAAAAGAACACGAAGTTCGTAGCGAAAGTTAAACTTTATCCATTAGTTGCTAAAAATGAGATATTTACTATTAAGCGCCATAAAGGAGAATGATACAAAAAACTTTGCTGGAACAGATGTGTACCCAAGAGCTAGACAGAAAGAGTTTTCCCAAGGAAAAAGAAACATAGTCATTGAATTTAACTGTTAGATCAGGGGAAAATTGAGACATTTGTTGGCGACAGCGGGAAAATTAGTTGAAATGACAGAACATTAACATCGATTGCACAGAAAGATGTGGGAAATGTATTAGAGGAATTTTAAGTCCATGACACTCCAAAGAATAAAACATTTTGTGGGTGGGAAAGTAAAATTTAAAACTATAGAATTTTACGGTATTAAATTTTAAGGAATTAGAATTAGAGAGAGAAGGTTGTTAAAAAGATAATAAAGTAAAATAATTTTTATATATTACACACACAGACATATATATATATATATATATATATATATATATATATATATATATATATATATATATATATATATATATATATATATATATATATATATATATATATATATATATATATATATTATATATATATATATATATATATATATATATATATATATATATATATATATATATATATTAAATATATATATATATATATATATATATGTGTGCGTGTGTGTGTGTGTGTGTGTCGGAATTCATAAATTTCAGGTCTTCAGTCTTGCTATCACAAGTCTAATCATAGTTTAAAATCATAATTCTCTATCAACTTGTAACAATAAATAGATTATTCTAGAAAGTTAATTAGGATAAGCATGTTATAAGTCTAACTGACGTGCTAAATTTTTAATTATCTCAGTAGTCTGATTACACACTAATTGAACGTTCTAGTTTAAATAAATAATTAATGCATAAATAATAATTACTTAATAAATGTTATAGTTTCTTAATATCTATAATAAAACTGAAATTAGATTAAAATAGTGTAAAAATAGTAGATTTTTATAAACTTAAACAACTAAAATTCTTAATACAATTTTTCTATTTTTTAATATTATATTTGTTATCTTCGCAGTGTAGGTTTTTTTTATTATAGTCTTGAAATTATGAGTTAATTAGCTCAATCTAAATGCTATTGATTGCATTTAAACAACATAGTTCTAATTTTCTAATCCATAGATTGTAGATGTGTTTTATTTTCAATACCTGTTATCTTGCCTGGCGTTTTTAATTTATCATTGCATCATACGATGTTGTTACATTTTATATTCCATTTCCATATAAGAATTGTACAGTATCAAGTTGCACTTATTTTTATAGATCACATCTTTCAGACGGAATGACTTTAATCCCTTTTTTCTTGTGTCATATTTAGTTTTATAGTCAGTTAGTTATCAACTTCTAACACACACACATACATATATATATATATATATATATATATATATATATATATATATATATATATATATATATATATATATATATATATATATATATATATATATATATATATATAATATTATATACATATATATATATAGTATTATAGTCCCGAGACTATATATATATATATATGGTATTGTAACGATCCGTTACATGACCCTAAAGAAAGAGGAGCGGAAGGTGACCTTTCGCAGCGGACAATTACGGTTAGCGGCAGGTAGAAACGGGTGGTCTAACAATACCGTTTTGTACTAATTCCCGGACTTAATTGAAAACTGTTCGTGGGCTGCAGCCAGCGCGTCAGAGACTTTGTGAGACTGTTGAGTGAAAAGACTCGGTGAAATTATTGTAAATAATTACATTGCCACATGTGCGCAAGTTAGAGGTAGCGAAAAAGGTAATTAAGTTGTTTGGATCGGCAGATTTAAAGACTGCTTTCGACCACATTCGGAAACGAAATAGCTGATTCAGGCGGGAAGTGACCACAAGATTGCATCATCCCGGTTCTCGAAGGTTCACGAAGAATCGTGGGAAGGGAACCAGGATCGCTATAAAAGAAGAGTGGTGGAGCCACGACGGGGCTTTTTCTCCTTGAGGCTTCTTCTTGAGAGTTGCTTTTGGAGTTGTTGTGTGGGGCTCGAGAGGAATCCGTTCGTCTCTCCGATTTCCGGAGTTTACTTGTTATAGAGCCCTCCAGCGTCTCTATTTGTTAAGAAGTCGATCTTCGATTGGGTACCCATTCCCGTTATTTTACTATTTTTTTTCTACTTAATGCATAGGAGTAGGTAGCTGAGAGTGACCATTGCTCTCATTTTGGATCGTCTTGCATCCCGAAGTTCCTTCATGAACTCCAGCGTGATAAGCACTCTGATCTTTCGAACCTTGGTGTGGAAGGGTACTGTACTAATCGTCAGCACGGAGGTGATAGTGTCGGCGTTCCGAAACGGCACTAATTAGCGAACTGTTCCAGTGATTTAGAAGCCCTAGCCACATTGTACGCAGCACCCACGCATCCTAACTGTGTGAATGTTATCTCAGCAGGAGATCCCAGAAAATTTAGAAATCTACTGAACTTGTGCATAGCTGTACAGAATTTATTCACCTGAATAAAATATTTAGTCTAGATTAAACAGTTTTCTAACCGGTTTCATTGACGGCTTCCACTACCATATCTCCAGTACGTTACAATATATATATATATATATATATATAATATATATATATATATATATATATATATATATATATATATATATATATATATATATATATATATATATATATATATATATATATATATATATATATATATATATATATATATATATTATATATATATATATATATATATATATATATATATTATATATATATATATATATATATATATATATACTATATATATATATATATATATATATACATATATATATATATATATATATATATATATATATATATAAAATATATAATATATGTATATATATGTATATATATATATATATATATATCTATATATATATATATATATATATATATATTATATATATATATATATATATATAATATACATATATATATATATATATATAAATATATATATATGTGTGTGGTGTGTGTGTGTGTGTGTGTGTGCGTATGCTGTCTGTGTGTGTGTGTCCGCTTGTGTTGTGCCTGTATAAAATAATACTATATATATATATATATATATATATATATATATATATATATAATATATAAAAATACTATATATATATATATATATATATATATATATATATATATATATATATATATATATATATGTAATTGTAATAGATGGTAATTTGCTGTTGCACACCTGTAAATATTTTCCTGTAAACGGTAAACATTTCTGAAAAATATCCTAAAAACTAAACTCCTCATCGCAACATTTTCTAAGGAGCTAAGGCCTACGGTGCCGATCTCCGTTTCCTAAGCAAAGGGCTTCCGGATGTGAAGCAAATGTCCTGGTTAGGTGGTCAACCTTAATCGAAACTCACAGTGTTTACGTTAGTAATTCACAATTCCCAAGTATTCATGGTCCTTATTTTGTCTTCTCACTAAAGGGATGACAGGCTGACTCAAACCTGCCTATCCAGCGGATCGAACCTCGACCTGTGCTGTTCCAGATCCACTGGCCTTAAGAAATATCCCTAATACTGAAAAATATCCTAAAATTATTTTCTTTCAATTTACTAGACATTCGTGGAAATTTGAAAGAAATTCACTCTTACAAAATCCCATTAATTTATGTAATTTAAGAGACTAGCGAAGACTTATAAAGTATTTGCTGTCTGCGTATTTTTTCTCCAATATGTTCTGAGCGTCATCTTTATTTTTCATTCTAACTAAAGGGTTTCCGATTTGGAATTCAGTAAGAAAATTTATTCAACTGTTAGTCATTTCTTTTCCTTTCGGAGTGTTTGCCGAGCATCAATAAAATCTCGGAAATCAGGTCTTAAGCAAGATTCGTCGTAAAGCCATTTTCTCTTTAAAAAAAAAATTGGATTATATAAGTCTCTAATATATTTTTTCTTTTTAAAATTTGTTACATTTTACTAATATTACTACTATAAAGTAAAATGACTATGTACATAAGAAACAACTGTAGTTTAATTGGAGAAAAGTAATTTTAATATTTTGAAGAATAACATGCTTGCACGCCCTTTTTACGCTTTTACTTTTATCATTAAAATTCATTTGATATTGAATATTATATATAATATATCTTTGGAATTGAAAGTTTGAATTTAAATAATGAAGAATATAAATAAAAAATAAATGAGGTCTTAGATACAGGTTATATTTATTCATTTAAAAATTATTGTGAAAGTAGAATTTAAGAAAAAAAATACAATGTATTTAAAACATTGTCTGTATTAGGAAAGTCATGCCTTTCTCGTGAAGAAATGTTTACTGTATTGGTGGATTGCGAGAGCGTTATAAATCTCGCCCCTTAACATATGCATCAGAACATGAATCCTTACGACCTATTTCTCCATCCATGATTTTGCAAGACGTACATGAATGTAGTGTACCAGATTTTGGTAAAGAAGAGCAAGGAGAATTGAATAGAAGGCTTAAATATAGATAAACATTACAAAAATATTTCCGAAACATATTTAGATCCGAGTATCTAGGGTTGTTGGCACAAACGCCTAAAAAGAGAAGTTTTCTCCGAATTAAGGTAGGTCAAGTAGTATTGATAGGAAGTGATAATCTCAAACAGATTGACTGGCCAATGGGAAGAGTAGATTGTACCTGGAAAGGATAAAGAGGTTCGTTTGGGGAAAGTAAATACTTCACACTCTACTTTACTACATCCTATTCAGAGGATTTATCTGTTAGAAGTCAATTCGATCGAAGATATAGCTAACCTTTTATCTGACAAAGTAGTTTTCCCAGGTACAAGTGACTTCAGTAGTGCTTCAAATAAAGTTTTAGTGACGGACCAGGAAAAGGTTACGAGTGAGACAAAAATGACTGATCGACAAGTGAAGAAGTCTGAATGACTCACCTTATAAACTTTCACTTATTACAAAATATTTGTATATATTTGAATACGTAAACATTTACGAGGTTCTGGTTGTTTGTCATTAAAATGTGTTTTCACCAGATTTTATGCTCATTTTGTTACTATTGCTGAATTGTGCTCAATTCAAGGTGGGAGAATGTTACCTTCATGATTTTAGATATTTTTTTCCAAAAAGGATAGGATTAGTGACAACAGTGTAACATTGCGAGAAAAAGTATAGAATAAAAAATTGAGATGAAGGACGCAATGACCAAATATGTGTTTTTATTTTATCGCATTTACTTATTGAAGTTATTTGTATCAGAATTCCTTTAAGTGATCAGTTGTAATACGGAATCTTTCACGTGTGTATTGATGTTATTTTGTTTATGAATAAGAATTCCGTTGTTAGACGAAACCACAAGTACGGGACATTTCCCAACAGTCTGATAAAAAGGTATTGTAATTTACTTGAGCATATCAATTACATAAAAATATTACATAAAAAATCTTATGTAATTACAGTATTTTTGTACAAATAATTTATTGCAATAGATGGGAAGTGTGAAAGAAATGCGTTTCCATGATAAAAAAAATTAAATCTAATAAAGTATACACAATATTTTTAGTGTTAGATATGAATAATTTTTATCTATAATAGAGTTTGGATAAAAAGTTTATATGCGCTTTTTAATATTTTAACAAAATGATCAATAGTAAAATTATTATTAACACATTATTTTTTTCATGAACTATTAGCTAATTTAAATTTTTCTAAGAATGTGTAAGTGTAAAACCCTGAAGACCTTTTAAAATGTAAACTAAAATTTCAACAGTTTTTATTAATTGTTTACTTGAGTAGATATTATTAAGAATCAATTGTAATGATCAATCGTAAATGATCAAACGTAAAATCTTTATTAACACATTTTTTGTTTCATAAACGATCAGCAAATTTAATTTTTTCTAAGAAATTTAAACTGTAAAACTATGAAGACCTTTAAAAATTACCAGTTTCTACACTTTTTATTAATCATTTGTTTAAGTAGATATTAGTCGGAATCAATCGTAATGATCTATCATAATGATCAATCGTAAATGATCAATGGTAAAATCTGTATTAACACATTATTTGTTTCATGAACTATCAGCTAATTTAAATTTTTCTATGAATTTTTAACTATTTAATTATGAAGACCTATTAAAATAAATATTAAGGTTTGTATAGTTTTTATTAATTATTTACTTAAGTAGATATTAGTACGGACAAGTAAATAGAAAGTCTTAGGATAATTTTAATTTATTTCAAGTTGAATATTAATTGTACATTTTCAAGCAAATAAATCATTCTCAAATAATCTTTATTCATACCAGGACAAAACACTAAACGATCATTATTTTTTTTAAATGAAAAAGAACTATTAATAGTTTCCGAAATCTACATTCCATATATATCGTTCATGAAAAATCGAATTGAATGTATGTATGGTGATCATGCATTCAGTAGATTTTTTTTCAGCATTTAATTCATCTTAGGCTAATAAATATAACTAAAATGAATAATTCTTTAGGAAATCTGAATCATTGCCAAATATTCAATTATTTTTTCAATTCTATATTATCTGTTATCATTTATTTAAATTTCGAATTTTTTTCGTTGTGTTATAAATGTTATTCTTGAAACTTTTTATATTATGATATATTAATAATTGGTTTAACACATATATGTGCTTAATTTAAATATATCTCTATATTATTTCCTCTGGAGAAATAAAGATTTGATCAATATCAAAATAAATTTGTATAAGTGTATTATTAGATTTATATTTCTATTATTTAAAACAGAATTTAATCATTGTTGTGAATTGACAATAAACAAAATTTCTAGCCGTAATAACTATTTCCGAGTATAATAAAATTATAAAATTTACACCACAAATTTAATTTTAGAATTTTTACATTATCGTATGTTTACGCAGCATAATATTTAATGAAGTTATAATAAAAGGCAGTTTCACTGTTTATTTAGTATAATAATAACTAGGTTCACATTCTGACAGTTTCATTCTTGATATTGAAATTGACTTGAAATTCATCCGCGTTTAAACTAAACAATTAATTAAATTCCTAAAATTCATTTAAGATCCTTATTATAATAATGATTTCAGTGCATTTCTAATTAACTAACTTGTCTTTTTATTAATCATTTGTTTAAGTAGATATTAGTCGGAATCAATCGTAATGATCTATCATAATGATCAATCGTAAATGATCAATGGTAAAATCTGTATTAACACATTATTTGTTTCATGAACTATCAGCTAATTTAAATTTTTCTATGAATTTTTAACTATTTAATTATGAAGACCTATTAAAATAAATATTAAGGTTTGTATAGTTTTTATTAATTATTTACTTAAGTAGATATTAGTACGGACAAGTAAATATAAAGACTTAGGATAATTTTAATTTATTTCAAGTTGAATATTAATTGTACATTTTCAAGCAAATAAATCATTCTCAAATAATCTTTATTCATACCAGGACAAAACACTAAACGATCATTAATTTTTTTTAATGAAAAAGAACTATTAATAGTTTCAGAAATCTAGATTCCATATATATTTTTCATGAAAAATCGAATTGAATGTATGCATGGTGATAATGCATTCAGTAGATTTTTTTTCAGCATTTAATTCATCCTAGGCTAATAAATATAACTAAAATGAATAATTCTTTAGGAATTCTGAAAGAGTGCCAAAAATTCAATTATTTTTTCAATTCTATATTATTTTTTATCATTTATTTAAAGTTTCGATTTTTTCGTTGTGTTATAAATGTTATTCTTGAAACTTTTTATGTTATGATATATTAATTATTTGGTATAACACATATATGTGCTTAATTTAAATATATCTCTATATTATTTCCTCTGAAGAAATAAAGATTTGATCAATATCAAAATAAATTTGTATAAGTGTATTATTAGATTTATATTTCTATTATTTAAAACAGAATTTAATCATTGTTGTGAATTGACAATAAACAAAATTTCTAGCCGTAATAACTATTTCCGAGTATAATAAAATTATAAAATTTACACCACAAATTTAATTTTAGAATTTTTACATTATCGTATGTTTACGCAGCATAATATTTAATGAAGTTATAATAAAAGGCAGTTTCACTGTTTATTTAGTATAATAATAACTAGGTTCACATTCTGACAGTTTCATTCTTGATATTGAAATTGACTTAAAATTCATCCGCGTTTAAACTAAACAAATAATTAAATTCCTAAAATTCATTTAAGATCCTTATTATAATAATGATTTCAGTGCATTTCTAATTAACTAACTTGTCTTCTAGATTCTCTTTCCTATATATTCAGAATGATCGTATGTTTACGCAGTATAATATTTAATGAAGTTATAATAAAAGGCAGTTTCACTGTTTATTTAGTATAAGAATAACTAGGCTCACATTCTGACAGTTTCATTCTTGATATTTAAATTGAATTAAAATTCATCCGCTTTGAAACTAAACAAATAATTAAATTCCTGAAATTCATTTAAGATCCTTATTATAATGATTTCACTGCATTTATAATTAACTAACTTGTCTTCTAGATTCTCTTTCCTATATATTTAGAATGTGAATTGCAAAGTGAATAAGTTTTGTAAATAATTTCAATATTCAAAGGAAAACAAAAGTAAGGTGTAGATAGAAGCAATGAATTTCCTGCCACATTTTTAAACTTTATACAGGATACATAATTTAAAAATTGAGGTTCAAACTTGTTCAATTTTTCTTACATTTTCGAACATTGCAAAATATTCAAGAACATTGTATGTTAAAAATAACATTGTTGAAAAACTTCAGAGTTTTTAATAATTATTACGAAAGAAACTACATGATCAATTTAATATTTTTAACATCATATACAAGAAAGCTTCATTAATTATGTAAAAAATATAAATTAAAGGGTTTGTTTTTAACGTAAAAAAATTGTTCATAATTTTTTTGTCTGCAAAACAGCTAAAGTCAATTTAATTTTTTTTAGTTAAAAAAAATTAATACAACTTTCTAAACTTTTCTAATAGAATTATGCGTTTTATAGAAATTAGTCTTTTTAATACAGCAGAGAATATTAAGAGTAGTAAATTAAAATTACTTTATTTTCACATAGTCTGTTTATTTTTACGTACATTTAACCATTTACCAGTTTTTCCCGAATTCAGCTCGAACAGCTGAAATGACCAAAATGTATAATTCCCGAACTGACTAATCCTTGAAAACAAAACGAAGTTTATTCTCTAAAATTTTCAAAACGTTTTTATTTGTATATTAAATATGTTAAATATAGAAGCTATACCAATAATTTAAAATGGTGTTATGTACCATAGGAGTTACTGAAAATATAAAAAAAATAAATAAATAAAAATAATAAATTAAGCTGACAAAAAATTAAATATTCGATAAATATGAAATTTTTCCTCAGCTTAATTTACAGTCATAAATGCCACAGTGAAGGGGGTTAATGGCAAAACGTCCATGTATTTAAGAATTCGAATAAGTCTTATATATACATTGAAATATCAATCAACTTCGAGCTTTAAGATTACATTTCATAAACGGATATTTATACTTTAGAATAGAAAACTACACCTGTAAATTCTGAAATCAGTAACATACATAGGTTAGACAAAAATAATACCTATGGAATGAGATAATAAATTAATAAGCTGTATGAACGCTGTGTAATTTTAATTCTAAGACTTTCTATTCTCATAGAAAATTCCTCACTGACACAGGACCCAAAAAAGAAATTTGAAATTTCAGCGTATAAAATTATTCCACATTTTCTCTTATCTTATAAGGGCATAACAAATATTAATACTAAAATTAAAAAAGAAATAAAAGAAATGAAGTTTTAAATAAAATAGAAAACCTATGAAATCCTTTCTTTAATGATATTTTAATAATGACTACAACACCCTGGGAAATAATTAACGGCATAATTATTGCAATAACATGTCTTGTATAGATCAAAGAGAAATGTGTTTATATGTATGATAATCAAAATGTATGTAATATATATGTGTATATATATATATATATTTATATAAATATATATATATAAAATATATCAATTAAGTTCTAATATAATTAAAGATTTAATTTGCTCATATTTAATAAGATATGAAGCTATGTCATACTCTATGTCGTTTTTATATATATATATACATATATATATTTATTATATATATATATATATATAATATAATATAATAATATATATATATAAATAAATATTTTATATATATATATATATATAAATTTATATATTTATATATATATATATATTTATATTATATAATATATATTATATTTATATATATATATATATTTATATATAATATTGTATATATATATATAAAATATGTTTGTATGTATATATGTATATATATATATATTAATATGTATATATATATATATATATTATATATATATATATATTTATATATATATATATACTATATATATATATATATATATATATATATATATATATATATATATATATATAATATATTATATATAAAGAGAGAGAGAGAGAATTTTTAGCAAATTAAAAAAAAAATAAATAATATACCGTTAACAATATGAAATAAATAAATGGTAAAATGAGTCAGACTCAAATATGTAAAAGATAAAATATGTTTTTAATAAAGAAAACAATAATTTTTAATAACTAACATTTAAATCTAGAGCTACACAATAAGGAAAAAATATTTTTGAGTTTTGTTATTGTAGTTCAAAATATATTTCTATATAATAAATCTAGAGCTACAGAACTCGGAAAAATTTTTTTTGAGGTTTGTTATTGTAGTTCAGAACATATTTCGATCCCTTAATAAAATTATGATTTGTATTATTTTGCAAATGAAAACCCATCTCTATGTTTGGAAGTGCACAATACATACTATTCTCATTTAGCTTCGATACTCTATGTGCTTTCCCTACAAGTAATAAAATCGCAACTAGACTTTGAATAATAGCGTTCAAAGTGATTTTATTTAATGACTTCAGCTTGTTTAAAGATTGATTATTATGTCCTGTAAAGTGCTACCGAGAAGCACGTTAAAACTCTCTAATTAATCTGAAGTACATTTTGCAGTTAACTATTTACAGCTAGTATAATCTAATGAAACTTAGATTTATAATATGAATAAAATAAAACTCAAGTGTTATCATTTGATTAAAAAATCTCTTTTCTTGTTATATATGTAATAATTTGAGTAGAAATAAAGAAAACAAAAAGGAAGGCAAATGTATTAAGAATTTTAAGTAATACATTTTGTAATATAAATAAAAATAATAAAAAAATAAAAATAATTCTTGAATTATATTATAGAAGATAATTTCAGAAATTTTCTAAGGTTTTCAAATTTATGAGTTGAAGTAGAAATTAATTTTTTTATATTTATACTAAAAGACCCATCATTTATAAAGACCCATCAATTTTTGGATAAAATACAACAAATGTATTTTGTAAAGTGGTCAAACTTATGACCTTTATGGATAAAATAGAAACTATCATTTTAATATTTATACTAAAAGACCCATCATTTATAAAGACCCATCAATTTTTGGATAAAATACAACAAATGTATTTTGTAAGGTGGTCAAACTTATGAACTTTATGGATAAAATAGAAACTAACATTTTAATATTTATACTAAAAGACACATAATTTATAAACACCCATTGTTTCCAGGATAAAATACAACTCAAGTGTTATCATTTGATTAAAAATCATTTATAACCATAACGAAAATATTTCAATCATATCGTCTCATAACTGCACTAATTTGAGTTGAAATAAACAAAATAAAAATTAAGTCAAATGTATTAAGAATTCTAAGTAATGCATTTTGTAATATATCCTTGAGAAATAAAAGTTATTCTAAAATTACATTATAAAGCATATTTTCAGAAATTTTATGTGGTGTTCAAATTTATGAGTTGAAGTAGAAATTAACTTATTTATATTTATACTAAAAGACCCATAATTTATAAATACCCATAGTTTTCAGAATAAAATACAACTAAAGTGTTATCATGCAACTCATTTGATTTGATTAAAAATCATTTATAACAAAAAATTATTTCTTCATATCGTCTCATAATACAAATTTTAGTTTAAAAAACAAAATAAAAATGACGTCAAATGTATTAAGATTTGCAAGTAATACATTTTGTAATATATCCGAGAGAAATAAAAGTGATTCTAAAATTACACTATAAAGCACATCTTCAGAAATTTTGCAAGGTGTTCAAATTTATGAGATGAAGTTGAAATTAACTTAATATTTATACTAAAAGACCCATCATTTATTAAAATAGTTTTACAATAAATGTATTTAGTGGTCATTTCAAATTATTAGATGAATATAAAATAACTTTTAATATTTAATAAAAGATCATAAAATTATTTTCAGAATAAAATACAACTAAAGTGTATTTCGTAGGGTGTTCACACTTATAAGATGAAGTATAAACTAATATTTTAATATTTAAACTAAAAGACATCATTATGAACACCCATTATTTTCAGAATAAAATACAACACGTTTTAAATAAAATGCAAATTAAGTGTTATTATTTGATTAAATAGTCATTTATAAACATAACGAAATTATTTCCCTCAAAATCACATAAATGCTTTAATTTGAATTGAAATAAACAAAATAAAAATGACGTCAAATGTATTAAGATTTGCAAGTAATACATTTTGTAATATATCCGAGAGAAATAAAAGTGATTCTAAAATTACATTATAAAGCAAATTCTAAAGTGTTCAAATTTTTATGAGATGGAGTAGAAATTAACTTTTTAATATTTATACTAAAAGACCCATCATTTATGAACACCCATTGTTTTCAGACACAATGTTTAATAACATGTGATTTGAAAAATTCATTTATTATAAACTCATTAAAACTTTCACCATATCACTTTAATTTATTCACATAGCAGTACCATAAAGCCCATAAATGCTTCCTAAATTACTTATACGATACTGAAAATTAATACATATATTCAAAATCACAAGTTCAATGTTCCTTGTATTGCCTGACCATTATCCGTAATTACAATGACTGAAGTGTTCATTTATATATTAGAAATTTCTTTTATAATCCACTATTTTAAACTTAATATGTATAAGGAATCATATTATATAAAAGTGAATACAATGAAAAGAATATTCATTTTTATATGTACAAACACATTTTTATATATATATTATATATATATATATATATTTAATATATATATTGTATATATATAGATATAATATATATATATAATATATATTATATATATACTATATATATATAATAATATATATCATATATATAAATATAAAAAAAATATTTTATATATAATATTTTGTATATATATTAAATATATATATATATATTTTATAATATATATATGTTTATTATTATATCTTATATATATATATATATTATATATATATATTGTTATATATATAATATATATTAAAAATATTGTATATATTTATAAATATATTATATATATATATATATATAATTATATATTTTAAATATAATATATATATTTATTTATGTATATATATATATTATATGTATAATATATATTATATATTTATATATATATATATATATATTTATATATATATTATAATATATATAATATATATATTATATATATATATATATATATATATATATTATATATTATATATATTTATATATATATATATATAATTTATATATATATTATATATATATGTTGTTACATGTCGTGATAGATTAAGGCGTAAAACAGTCTTGATAATAATAAGTTTATTAAACCATCATTAAAGTAAAACTTGCAACATTTTAACTTTTTCGTCGAAGACAAGCGTAGAGTGTTGTTGAGAGCTCCATGTCCACGCGCTCACTGAAAACTTATCTGTTTACAAGCTTATCAGATTGTTTCAAAATGCTTCATCCTGACTGGATTCGCCTAAAAGCTTACTCGAGCGTGGGTCTTTTTCATTTATTTTATTATTATAAAAGAGTTCAATTTTTAAAATCGCTTTTAACTCACGAAAGTGTGTGCGTGATACACAATTTACCAATAAGGATTTGTACTATCAAGGACAGCCAATGATTCCGTGCCTTGGAAGGGCACAGGACTCATTCCAAGAACCATTTTTGTAGAACGATTATCATTACTATACAAATTTATTAGTATTTAATTATTTTATTGTCGTATTATATCTCATTTTTCGATATAACATTAGTTATATCATAGCTATTATTATTATCATATTATATTATGTTAATTTTTTTTGCAAATATTTTATATTAATTTTTATCGTCGTGCCACGTGACACGGTTTGACACTTAATTTTTTTTTCAAAATTCTTCTCCAAATTTTTTTTTCTGAGTGAGTCTGTTCGTCAATGTAGGCATTGGTGGTCTGCATCTTCCTGTACATGGAGGATATTTTATAAGAGTAAAAATTGAAGATTGTCGGGGTGATAAATTATGAGAGTGGGGTCTGATTTTGTTGGTCACTTGACAGGGAGGAAACGTTATTCTATTAGGTGATGGAATTTGTAGTGTGACCGTAAGGCCTAAGAACGCTATACTTATTTCAGTTTGAAAACAAAAGATCCTGGTGAAGACTACCTTATGAATGTTGTGATTGGCGATTCTCTTTCTATTTTTTTATAAATATATATAATATATATATATATATATATATAATATATAACATTATATATATAAATTTTATTATTTCAAAAAACAAATAATATCATATACATATAATTTTAATAAATTTAAATATTATCTAATATTATCTAATTTTAAAGTCTTAAAAATTTTTATTATGTAAAAATTATATTTATAAAAATTATGTTAAGATTAAAAATAAGTTAAACTTTAAATAGGTAAATTATTAAAACACTGGTAAACATATAATTAAATTTAATAAAAAAATATTTAGTAAGTTTTACCTTAAGAAAAGCATAATTTATTTTTTTGAATTGAATTAAAAAAATTATTTTAATTTTTTCAAAAAAAAATTAACCAGTTAAAAACAAAAACAGAAAAAAAATAAGCTAGCATTTTTGTAATTTCAATATGGAAAATTCTTTAAAAAACGTAAAAAATTTAAAGATTTAAAATATTTAAAATGAAAAAAAATTTTTATTAGATGAAAGTTCAAAAAATAAGCTAAGATAAAAAACTTAAAAAAATTGACAAAATTATAAATGTTATAATTTTTTAAAACCAAATATATTTTTTTTATACAATATGAAAAAAATTTTTTTATTTTTATTTACAATTTATTATTGCTAAAAAATTCTTAATATAACATATTTATGTCATTTGTTATAAAAATAATAATAATATATATATTTTTTATATTATAATATAATATGTAAACATTAAAAAAAAATGGTTTCTTTTAATATATTAAATTCTTATATTTATAATGTTTTACAATATTTTTTTATAATATATGTTATTTTTTAAATAAAAATAATTATATATAATATTTATATATAATATTTTTATATTTTAAACTAATTAACAATAAATATAAATTATTTATTTATGTCTAATTTTTTAATTTAAACATGTTTAATTTATTAAAAAACACAATAAATTTTATAAGAGTAATACTGATAAATGAATATTTTTTATGTATTCTCCACAATATATATTGAATTTGAATAATAATTGCTGTTTCATTCTTTTTCACTCTCCAAAAAAAGCAAAAGCTGAAAATGATAAATGAGCTTCAGCTTTAATTATGAATTAGAAAGTTTTAAATGTTGCGTAACCAAGTGATAAGTTAGTTTTTTTCTCAGTATATTTTTTTTTATGTCACTCTTAAAGTTTCGAAGTACCTGTCTAAATTCTTAATCGGTAAATCCAGAATTCTTTGAATATATCAAGATAAAATTCATTCGCTTCGCAAAAGAAAATGAAGAATTTTGATAGATTTTTTTTTTAAATATTTATTTTTCTAATATTTAATCTCGCAGTTGAAGAAATAAAAATGTCATTTTAGAGTATTCGGTTTTAAACAATTTTGCCATCATAATCTGTAGTTTATTTTAAAATGTTATGTAATTATAATTTTTTAAAAAATATATGTTTTTTTATGTTATAAAAATTAATATGTATAAGAGAATAATTTATAATTGATTTTGAAAATTAGTCTAAATATTTTGCTCATTTTGTCGAATAAATATTATTTTTTTTTAAATCGGATTTATTTGATTACTTTGTTTAGTGATTAATTTGCCTTATTATTTTAAAGATTTAAAATACATGTTTTTATATGCCCCTTGAATATATTTACTTCTAAATTATTTTGTAATTTATTGCGCAATATTGATTACATAAATGTTTCAGCTGCACTAGAAGTAACTTATATCGGACATATATGCCAGGGAAAACAAAATATGAAATAATGTAGAAAAGCAAATTTTTATTAATTCTAATGAATAGGTGTAAATAGAATTTATTATTTCATCAAAAGTTCTCGTGTAATTTCCAACATCCGGCTTTCTTTTTCTACATGATATTTTTTGATATTTTTCTATTTGATATTTGATTCATTAGCAACCCCCAGATGCAAATATTCTTAAAGCTCAATTATGTGCCTAATATGTGTTTTATTATATATCACAAAGTTTAATAAAATATCCTTGTTTTTGAAGAAATTGAATTGTACATTTCTAAGCTGAAATTTATTTCAAAATATTAATTTAAAAATATAGTTGACTTTGGTCAAAACTTTGGTGAAAGTTCCAATGAACGTTAACGTAGAATTACTACAAATCCTAAGAATTGTTGGAAGACGTTTTATAATACCCAGAGCACATTTTAAGAAATCATATTAGCCTTAAATAAAAATAACACTCAAGTAATAAATACGGTTTCAAGAATTATTAAATAAATTATTTATTCGAAGTTACAATTATAAAATAATAAAGAATAAGTAGGGAAATAAGTGATCTATATTTACAAAATAGGTTTTAAATTTATATTTCATTGAGTAAGGAAATATACATGAAATATTGTGTATGATTTTCCAAACATAAATATCACTTTGAAATCAAAATCTGGAACAAACTCCATCTGGTATCTGGTAAATATTGTAGTATAAAAGAAAAGTCCTATGTATTTCAATACTACGAGTTACCAACGGCTGTTTTATTTTAGACCCTTGCTCCTTAACTTACAAGAAAAGGATTAAAATTTTACATTAATTTTAATTGCGATTTGTATATTTTATGCCTTTTAAGGCCTATTTCAATACTGATAACTGTTTCGCCCATCCGTTTCGTTTGTGAAGCAAGTGAAATCTATGTGTGGTTACATATTTACAAAACTTTCAATGTACATTTTCCATAACAATGTCTACAAAACCTTAGTTCATATTAAAATATTTTGTTTGTTTTGGATATTTTTTATGTTCAAACAACTACTTCACGCGACATCCTCATAATTTTACAGGGTATAGGTTTAATATTCTGTCGAAATAGTCGATGAAAATTCACACTTGTTTTTTGCTGGAAATTCCATACTAGCATTGTCGATTATACAAATACTACCAGAAAAGAAAGAAAGAGTGACTGGCATTCTCGTCTTTCATATCTGCAGGAATTGTTTGCATTAACCCAATATCTGTGTTTCTTTTTCTACAGCTGTCATAAAAATTATCTCCAACAAAGTGATCCACTCCATCATACATGTTACAGCAGCCATTTTGAAACCTGCCCTCTTACGATTCCCGTCACTGATTGGCTGATTTGGTTCCGTAGTTCTGCTTTTCCCATCCTGGATGGTAAAAGTCGAAGTTGTAATACATATTTAATACGCATTTTAACCAACTGTAGCTCAAAAGAGTCACATGGATTGGTTGTCAGTGCGAACCCTATAGTGCATTACGGCCTTAATTTGTGACAAAAACATAAATTAAACTAGTAATTTATTTTTAGGCTTCTTAAACTAATCTTAAACTTTTAAAAGTTTATCGTGGAAAATTTCTTTATTGGAAGAAGAACGTATATTCGCATGAAGTAAGCATGGAACAAAGTTAAAATTAAATTTAGTAGTTGACTTTAGCTGTACGCTCTGTATCTCATGAAACAAAGATAGGCATTGATTGCTATTTAGCGTGACTGTTTTGTTCGTGAAGATCTAAGAGTGATCGAGTATTTTCAAGTGAAACAGTGATAAAATCTTTAGAGACTTAAATGAAATGGTTTTCACTTGGAGTATAAAGTTATTATGAAGTTCTTCCTTTTAGTTTGGAAAGTTTCAAATTAAAATTGTTTCGAAACACACATTAGTACTTAATATGGCTCTTATTATAAATTCACAGGAAAGAGTGTTTATTTTAGTAAAGTTGATATCTTTGTAATGCCAAAAATAAGAATATATTTTACAGTTATTTTATACTCTGAGTCACTCAAAACTAATGATCAATAGCATGACAAGGTAAACATCTACTGTGTTTAATATATGGCACAAAATTAAAACTTTTTACAGATATTTTCTAAATTTAAAACAAAGTTCACATTTAAAACATTTAAACACTTTTTTCTTTATTCTAACACATACGAGTATTATACGTAAGTAATTTTACTGTACTTTGAAGGTTCATTTATTTGCTGGAAAAATATCCATTATTTGTGTTTTAAAATTATGTAAACTATAAATGCAACGTATCCAGATGCGTTATGTCCTCGTAAATCATCCTCAATAAATAGTACTTACTACTTAACAAACTGAGAAGTAGTATAAACCCTTAACACCAATGTTGTAAAGTTTATTAAAATATTTGCAGTTTATTTATTCATTTATTTTTTAAACCTAACATACACTTGCAATAATGATAGATGTGGAACATTGGATATAAAACTATCCAAACAATTTTGTTTCTAAATCTGAAATTCTCAATAAAGACTTTATAATTTAGATTTTACTACTGCATTTCATTTATCGCATCTTAAACTTATAAGAGTTTTAGGAAGAGTAAAATTTCATTTTGTAAAAGAAAAACAATTAAGTATTAAATTAACTAGAATGTGGCTATCACTTGACAACTAAACAAATTAAATGTGAATTTGGCTTAACTCAATATATTATCAAGAAAAAATGTTTGGAGGTCATGAACTCATAATTTACCAAAAGTATTCAAGATATATATATATAATAAAATATTTAGCTATATATTATATACTTATATATATATATGCATAAGTGAGGTATATTTAATTTTTATTACTATATAATATATATATATATATATAAAAATATATATAATATATATATAGATATATATATAATTACAGGATATATATCAGGCACTTACAATATAAATGTTTCATAACAAATATATATATATATATATATATGTCATATATTATAATATATATATATATAAATATATATAAATATAATATGCTGATATAGGAGAAATCAAAGTCATTATATATTTAACATGTATATGTAAAATATATATATATCATTATTTGAATAATATATATATTTATATATATATATATATATATATATATAAATATATATATATATATATATATATATATATATATATATATATATATATATATATATATAGATAATGAATGTATTGTAAATGTTAAATCATATCCTTTAATTATCCTGAAATATAAAAAAATATACAAATTACGTTTCGTAGATAACAATTTATATAATTTTCTGCCAAATGGTATGAGCCAAGTAAAATTAAAATATTCATTAAAATCTGACGAAATTACAGGTTATAATGATTTTTTTACTATTTTAAGATTGTAATTCTAATTATTTAAGAGCGTTATGTAATCAAGTAATAGAAATTAGAATATACCTTTTACAAATTAAGAATCTGTAATTTTAGGTTTTATATATGGAATATAGTATCCTAAATATAGTATTTTCATATAAAATGCTCATATAAAATCGTTTTTGTCTGTTGATCTGCTGATAAGAAAACTAAATTGTTTTACCTTTGGTCCTAGCAATTAATTTTAAGTTCATATGCAAAAAAATACGAAAATCTAATAAAACCATATTTAAAAAAATGTGCTGTATATATCACATAACATTTTTCATGAAATGTATTTAAATATTCCTTTCCTATTTTAAAATCCTAATTTAAAAATGGTGTATAAAATTCATAATTATTTTTTTAGTATTGAGAAATTACAATGATAAATTAAAATATATCTTGACATTTAGTTAAAAATAAAAAAAATTCTTTTAGAAATTTATAAAATGCAAAACATATAAAAAATTGACAGACTAAAAATAATAGCAAACAAGGTATTCTGTACAGGTATGTAATATGCAAAATAGAAATCTACACCACTTCTTAATAGACATTTTTTTATGTTTTGTGCCTCTTTTTTCTTATATTTTGAAGAGAATCAAATAATTACGTAATTGAAATTAGAGTATTATTCTTGCAAGTTAAAAATTTCTAATTTTTATAACATAAGTATATTTTATTCTGCATAACAGAACCTTAAAAATAATTTTTATAGTTTGCAGCAATTTACAATGTGTTGCTTTTATAATTTACTAAATTATTTCACATATATTTTTTCCAATTAATTTTATGTTCATATTCCAAAACATACGAAATTTTAATAAAATCTTATTTATAAAATATGCCTATATATCATATAATATTTTTCATGAAATCCTTTAAATGGTGTATAAACTCATAATTATATTTTTAGTACTGCGCCTTTACAATGATTAATTAAATTTATCTTGAAATTTAGTCAAAAATATAAAAAAACATATTGCATTAAGAAATTTATCAAATACAAGGCATATAAAAAATTGACAGACTAAAAATAGTAGCACACAAGCTATTATCTACCGGTATGTAAAATGAAAAATTAAAATCCACACCACTTTTTAATACAGATTTTTCAATGTGTTGTGCATATTTTTCTTATATATTGAAGAGAGACAAAGAAATACGTAATGGAAATTAGACTATTATTCTTGCAAATTAAGAATTTCTACTTTTTATATCATAAATATATTTTATTCTGCATAAGATACCCTTGCAAATATTTTTTTATTTTTTGTGACAATTAACAATGTGCTATTTTTATATTATACTAAATTATTTTACATAATATTTTTCATGAAATTTACAAAACAATCCCTGAAATGGTGTATAAAACGCATAACTATTTTTTAGTACTGATACCTTACAATGGTAAATTAAAATATATCTTGACATTTAATCGAAAATATAAAAGAAAACATAAGAAATTTATCAAATGCAAGGCATATAAAAAAGTGGCAGACTAAAAATTATAGCAAACAAGTCATTCTCAAACAAGTCATGTAAGTGACATGTAAATTAAAATCCACACCACTCCTTAATACACATTTTTTAATGTTTGGTGCATATTTTTTTCTTTATTATTGAAAAAAGTGAAATAATTACGTAATGGAAATTAGACCATTGTTCTCGAAAATAAGGAATTTTTAATTTTTAAAGATATTTTATTCTGCATAAGATACCCTTACAAATATTATTTTATAGTTTACGACAATTTACAATGTATTGCTTTTAAATTTACTAAACTATTTCACATATAATATTTCCAATTAATTTTATGTTCATATTCCAAAACATACCAACATTTAATGACATCATATTTAAAAAATATGCCTGTATATCATATAATATTTTTCTTACATTTTTAAAAAAATCCCTTTAATGGTGTATAAAACTCATTATTATCTTTTTAGTACTGAGCCGTTACAATGATAAATTAAATGTATCTTGAAATTTAGTCAAAAAAAAAACATATTGCATTAAGAAATGCAATCATATAAAAAATTGACAGTCTAAAAATAGTAGCACACATGTTATTATCTACAGGTATGTAACATGAAAAATTGAAATCCACTCCACTTCTTAATACAGATTTTTCATACATTTTTAAAACAGATTTTTCTTATGTATTAAAGAGAGACAAAGAATTACGTAATGGAAATTAGACTATTATTCTTGCAAATTAAGAATTTCTACTTTTTATATCATAAATATATTTTATTCTTCATAAGATACCCTTACAAATATTTTTTTATAGTTTGCGACAATTTACAATGTGCTGCTTTTATAATTTACTAAATAATTTCACATATAATTTTGCCAATTAATTTTATGTTGATATTCCAAAAGGTACGAAAATATAATGATGTCATATAAAATTTTCATAAAATTAAATAAGTCCCTTAAAGCGTCATATAAACTCCATAACAAATCTTTTATTGAGTACAGAGCCTTTATAAGGATATTTAAAATCTTGAGATTTAATCGAAAATACAAAAAGCATATTGAGGTTCGGAATTTTATCATATACGAGGCGATATTAAAGTGATAGATTTCACCCTATGCCTTCTGCACAATGGAGTTTCATTCTATTTTTTATCATGTGAAAAATATCCGACTTCTTTTCTATGGTGCCAGAGAGAATCAGTTTGACTTGCTATTCACACTTATTTGATTGAACTTTCATCCATTGTGTTTGGGGGAGCTTCTTTCATAGATGTTCTCTTTTTATATATTCCAGGAAGTGCCTTGTGGCTGCAAAGTATTGTAATTTCTTGTGTGATCTCTGCGCAGGCTCCTGAAATTTTATTTCATGCTCACATTTTTGTTCATTTTAAGTGAATAGTAGAATTTCACTCTTAACATTTAATTTATTCAAAATATCAATGTAATATTCTCATAATCGTATATAATGATGTTCTATCTATATTTATACATAAATAATGTTCATACATTATATTTTTCTTAAAAAAAGTCACAGGTTTTGCCGTAGATTCACCAAATTTTAACAGACATTCTTTGATACCACCTTATGATCAATTTTGATATTAATATCTCTTCTGATTACCCTAATATGTCATATGAATTACCCTATTATGTGATATCGACGACAAATGATTAATCATGACATGTTATTGTTGAATTCTGCCTTGTGTAAAAAATGTGATCTAACTCATAGAATCATACAAAAATCTATCCCACGTTTTCGGTTCTAAAATAGATGTAAAAAATATATATAAATCTGTAATAAAATATCATATTGATACTAAATTCAATATAAATCCCTGTGAAATTATTTTTGTGTGATAATTTCCTGCAAAAAGTACTAAATTATCTCACTTCATTCATTTTAAATTGATATTCGAAAATATATGAACAATTATTGATGATGTATTTATTTTCATAGAATTAAATAAGTAACTTAAATGTGATAAAAGTTTCATAATTATTTTTTTAGTATAGAGTACTTACAAAGAAATTTAAATTTATCTCGAGATACAGTCGAAATTACAAAATCATTTATCGATTAGAAAGTACATAGAAAATTGACAGACTAGCATACAGAAATATTGCAATTAAACTCGAAATTTTTGTACCTGTTTTTTTGTGAAAACTTGAAATTTCTTGAAACTTTATATAAAAACATATTAAGTTTGTAAATTTATCAAATAAAAGGCAGATAGAAAATTGACAGAATAAAAATTATAGCATATACTTTTCTATGTACAGGTATGTAGCAAGTAAAATTGAAATGCTCACCAAAAATATTCCAAATTTATATTTTATAAATTAGTTCTTTTAATATTTAGTAAACATATATATTTTCCAAATAAAATCATATCTTATTTTGTAAATATATATAAATTTAAGTATAAATATATAATATATTATATATAATAAATAAAATAATTATATATTAATATATATATAGAATATATATATATATATAAATTATTATATTTTATTATATATATTAAATATATATTATAATATATATAATATATAATATATATAAATATATATATATATATATCTATATATATATATATATATATATATATATATATATATATATATATATATATATATATATATATATATATATATATTTATATATATATATATATATATATATATATGTGTGTGTGTGTGTGTGTGTGTGTGTGTGTGTGTGTATATATAATGATTCAACAACTAAACTTTTGATTTCTTTATGTTCAAGTTATATAGTATACTTAAATGTGTAATATATTTGTCAGAATTTCACTTTGTATCTGTTCACCAGTGATGTGATGGTATATATATATAAATAAAACTATATTTTGGATCATATCGCCCATAATGGAAATCCTGCGTGACTTACTCATATTTGATTTCCACAATAGAATAGTATTGATAAAAATAACTTGCTTACTTGATGAAATATTGATAGTACAGATATAATATCTCAATTCTTCATATGAATATGAAAGTAAGTAATAGTTTTGGAAATTTATAACTTCAAATATGTAATTGAATCTTTTTATAATATTTTGAATACTATTTTTAGAATATCTATAAAAAAATTTTAAAAATATTTTTGTTTATTTAATACATAAGATTAAACAACCAAAATCTAAACCACAAGAATAAGTCTAGAAATTTTTGTTATATATACCTTTAAAGAGAATCATAATATATTTGTGTTATCTTTACTTATACTTTGTTTTAATAATATAACTTGCTTACTTGATGAAATATTGATAGTACGAAAATAATGTCTCAATTCTTCATATGAATATGAAACTAAGTAATACTTTTGGATATTTATAACTTCAAATATGTAGTTGAATTGTTTCATATTATTTAGAATACAACTTTTATAATATCTATAAAATGTATTTTTAAAAATATTTCGTTGTTTAATACATAAAATTAAATAACCAAAATCTAAACCACAACAATAATTCTAGCAATTTCCTTTTATATATACCTTGAAAGAGGATCATAATATATTTGTGTTATCTTTACTTACACTTTGTTTTAATAATAGAACTTGCTTACTTGATTATACATTAAATATTGATAGTACAGAAATAATATCTCAATTTGTCATATGAATATGAAACTAAGTAATACTTTTGGAAATATATAACTTCAAATATGTAATTGAAACTTTTTATAACATTTGGATTTCAATTTTTAAAATATCTATAATTTTTTTTATATTTGGTTTTTTAATGCATAAAATTAAACAATCAAAATCTAAACCACAACAATAATTCTAGCAATTTCAAACTTTGAATGAGAATCATAATATATTTGTGTTATCTTTATTTTTACTTTGTTTTAATAATACATTTTTAAATATAGAAAACAAGTTCATTATAAACTCGGATTGTAAACTACTCGATCTAATATAAGGTGTTACCTGACTGGAATGCATGGAAATTTACTTAATGTTTAGTAATCTTTAATATTTTTGTAGTTATAAGTATTTCCTGAATTTGAAGATTTCAGTTTTAGACTTGATAATTTAGTTTTATAAACACATAGTTATGAGAATAGAAACTAATTCAGTAGATTTGTAAGTTTGAAATTTAAGTAAATTATGGCGAGAATTAAATTTCATTAAACAGAACCAAATTTATGCTTCAAAAGTTGAATCTAAGAATCAAAGATATTCGTAATCTAAGATAAATTCTTAGAGAGTTATTAATGTTTAGCTAAAATGAATCATTTCTGTTGAAAACGACGTTGAGTTAGTTTCTTATAGTTTTCAGGTTCATCAATCACGAACTGTCTTTCCTTACTACTGATTCTATCATTCACATTGTCATACTGCACATTTCTATTGAGATGGATCTCAACATAAGTGTATGAAACTAATCAACGACAAATCAGTTCATGATGTATTCAGACTCGATTCTTTGCAGAGTAATACCTCTTATTTGAAAGTATATAACTACTGCAGAAGTTTGCTTAGGGAGAATGAGCCTTAATGTATATTATTTTAACAACATTCAAACTTAATTGGAATTTTAGTAAGAGTATTAACAAGCAATCACATCAACTCTAGAAAACATAAAACTTTTCATCATTACTTTAATGTTCTATATAATTTTGCACCAAACAGTTTTCTTTAAATTATATCATCTCTTCAAAATGTTCGAATTGTATGTTAAATTAATTCCTAACTGTATTCTGAACTCTTGTATAGAAACAAAAATACATTCTAAAATTAACTTACATTAAATACGATTCAAATAAAATAATGTACAAATGTAAACAATTATTTTCTTCATTATTCGAAAAATGAGATATTTAATTTTTACTACAATAAGTTTTTTATGTATTAAAACAATATAGCTATTTAAAACTTAGTAGTTTTACATCAAAGTATAATACCATAGATGACAGTTTTGAAATTTCAGTTTTATCTACGGTGATCAATCCTGATTGCTTTAAACACTAAAGGACAAGTCATAGACATAAAAAAAGGTTTACATTAATTTCTTCAAAATTAGTAGCAGTCATAAAAGTTTCATATATTATAAAATTAAATGTAGCACTACTTTGGTACTGTAATTATTGATATATCTAAAATATTTCCGGTTAACACTACCGTTTGAAAGCTAAATCTTAAAAAATTAAAGTATTTTTTTTTTAA
>CM063511.1:132471208-132578708 GCA_032207245.1 Pardosa pseudoannulata
GTTTCTAAAAGTTTGATGGTACATATGCTATTAATTGGCTGCAGTAAACTTTTTCCTAATTTTAAAACGGCATATTAATTATGGTCAATTATCATCATCATTACTTAATAAAACCTGTTCTCAGTGCTTAAAATATTTATTACATCACTCTTTTGGAATTTTGATTTTTTAAATGGATAAGGACTATTTCTATAGATTTTTCTCGTATTTTTCTGTATATTTTTGCATATTTTCAAATTACTGGATAATACTAGATTGGATGACTATATACAGAATATTGTATAAGGAAATTCCGAAACTATTCTATTCTCTTCCCTCGTACACACCTAAAATATAAGATAATGCGGTAATCATAAAATGTTTCATATTATTTATTGTATTTGACAGCCAGGGTCCATTTGTCAAAAATAGAATCTATCCAATCCATTTGAAGTTCGGAGAAAACCAATATTTCTTCCGATATGGTTGGTTTATTTTTCCTTACAAACCGTCCTACATGAGGGAATTTAACGAGATATAGATTTCTGAAATAAACTAATACAATCTAAATTTTAACATTCAAGCGTAAAATCTTGATTGCTCAAATTAATTAGGCATAAAATATAAAGTAGCTTCAAAATATTCTTTTAAGAAATTATTATAATGCATTTATCCGATATCTGGTATGAGATAATCAATTAAAAATCGAGGAAATAGCTTTAAACTAATTAACAACAAAATGATTTATTACTTGATAATTAATGAATCTTTAAAGATTCCGAACATAAAAATGTAGGATAAGTGAAGTAATACAAGATTTTAAAGATAATCTGACGAAGAAAATTATGATCAAGTACTTAAGGTAATGGAATGGTATTATTTTTCTCAGGTCAGCTGAAAGGAGGTTATTAATATCCATGGAGTGTTCACTGGAGTAAATGTATATTATCATTCTAGAACTTTAATCCATGATTGGAAAAAGAACTATTGAAGAGTAGAATAAAGATAGGTACTTTGATCAAAATAAATAAAAATAATAACGTAACATGATATTTGATTACATTTTGTGAATTATTATTTCATTCATAATCAAATTTTCTGTAGTTGAAGCACCTAAAATATACCTATTACAAAGACTTTTGTTAAAAAAATGACTGAAGAGCAAAATGAAAATAATATTGCGTAGTTTGATCAAATAAAACAAAAAATTCAAAGTACCATAAACTTTGATTGAATTTTGTAAATTATTAGTGGATTCAAAATCACCGCTTCTGTAGATAAAATATTAGAAGGACTGTTGTAAAAAGAACTGTTGAAAATTAAAATAAAGAAAGTATTACGTAATTTTATCAAAACGAATAGAAAACAATTAAAGTACTATGATTGTTGATTGCATTTTTTAAATTATTAGCGTATCCCTAGTCAAATTTTATGTAGTTAAATCATTACAAGGACTTATGTAAAAGTACTATTGAAGAGCAGAATGAAAAAAAGTATTACGTACTTTGATTAAAATAAGCAGAAAAAAATAAACGTACCATGAGCTTTGATTGAACTTTGTAAATTATTAGTGCATTGATAATCCTGTAGATGAAATATTAAAAGGACTTTTGAAAAAAGAACTGTTGCAAAATGGAATAAGGAATGTGTTTGTTTAAAACAAATAGAAAAAAAAATTAAAGTACCATGACTGTTGATTACATTTTGTAAGTTATTAGCACATCCTTAATCAAATTTTTTGTAGCTGAAGCATTACAAAGACTTTTGTTAAAAGACGTATTGAAGAGCAAAATGAAAATTGTATTGCGTACTTTGATCAAATAAAACAGAAAAATTTAACGTACCATGAGCTTTGAATGAATTTCGTAAATTATTAGTGCATTCCTAATCAGAGCTTCTCTAAGTGAAATATTAGAAGAACTGTTGTAAAAAGAACTGTTGAAAAGTAGTATAAGGAAAGTATTATGTAGTTTAATCAAAAGAAATAGAAAACAAAGTACCATGATTGTTGATTACATTTTGTAATCATTCAAAATGTAGCTGAAATATTTCAAAGACTTTTGTTAAAAGACGTATTGAACAGCAAGATGAAAATAGAATTATGTACTTTGATCATATAAAACAGAAAAAAATTAATGCACTATGAGCTTTGATTGAATTTGGTAAATTATTAGTGCATTCATAATCCGAGCTTCTGTAGATGAAATATTAGAAGGACTGTTCTAAAAAGAACTGTTGAAAAGTAGAATAAGGAAAGTATTATTTAGTTTCATCAAAATGAATAGAAAACAATTAAATTACCATGTTTAATGATTACATTTTGTAGATTATTAGCGTACCCTTAGTGAAATGTTTTGTAGTTAAATCATTACAAGGATTTATGTAAAAGTTCTATTGAAGGGCAGAATGAAAAAAAATATTGCGTAATTTGAATAAAATAAACAGAAAAAAATAAACATACCATGAGCTTTGATTGAACTTTGTAAATTATTAGTGCATTCATAATCCGCGTTTCTGTAAAAGGACTTTTGTAAAAAGAACTGTCGCAAAATGGAATAAGGAATGTGTTACGTAGTTTGATCAAAACAAAGAGAAAATAATTAAAGTACAATGATTGTTGAATATATTTTGTAAATTACTAGCTCATCCATAATCAAATTTTCTGTAGTTGAAGCATTACAAATACTTTCCATTGAGGGCACGTTTAGTTGAATATCCCACATTAGCAGTGAAGTTTCGAAGTTTTCCCTATCCCTTTACAATAACAAATGAGGACCTTTCACAAAGAGGCAGGAATAAACAAAGAGATGAATACTTAAGGTAAAGTCATTGTACTTACTACTTCATTTAAGACTAAGAATAGGATATTTTATTTCTGTGTGAAGACATTTTACAGTCAGGAGCTCTAGAAAGGTTATCTTGCAAGTTAATGCCAAAAATGTACATTATTTTACAAGTAAATTCTTAATGCATGTATGATCAACTCTGATGCAGTTGGTTTTTGTTTTGGAGTGCTACGGTCTACTTTTTGCAACACGAGAGCTAATGAGACCGGTACCTACAGCTTAAAGCCAATTCCAAACGGCTACGAGCATCCATGCCAGAGTGGGATTCGAACCCATGAACGCCAGTACCGAAGGCCAACATTCTAACCAATCGGTCATCGTTCGGCCCGATGTAGTTGAAACCTTACAATGCTGTTGTAAGCATAGTTGTTGAAGATGAGAATTAATAAAATATTCCGTATTTTATCAAAATACAGAAAACAACTAAATAACCATGATTTTTGAGTAAAACTTTTTAATTATTAGTGTTTTAATAATCACCTCTTCTGTAGTTTAAACATTACAAGGACTTTTGTACAGATAACTGTTTAAGAGCAGAATAAAGAAAGTATTGCATACATTGATCGAATCAAACAGAAAATAATTAACCTATTATGATTAATGAGTAAATTTTGTAAGCTATTTCTGCATGCATATCAACTTTGATGTAGTTGAAGCATTATGAGGACTATTAAAACATAGCTGTTGAAGAGAAAAATAAAGAAAATATTGCGTAAGTAAATCAAAACAAAAAGAAATGAGTTAAAATAACATTAAAAAAAATTTTTGAAAATTATTAATGCATTTATCATCAACTATGATGTAGTTGAAGCATTACAAGAACTTTTGTAAAAAGAACTGTTGAAAAGAATAATAAAGAACTTATTTCTTACTTTAATCAAACCAAATAGAAAACTACTAATGTACAATCAATTAGAACGAATTTTGTGAATTATTAGTGTATTCAGAACTTATTTATTCCATTTGTATTTGAATCATTACAAGGAATTTTGCAAAAAAATAACTGTTAAAAAGCCGAACAAAGGAACAATTGCGTATTCTGATAAAAACAAATTAAAAACCATTATTTTTGCATAAATTTCGTGAATTATTACTGAATGCATATCCAACCCTCCTGTAGTTGAGACATTACAGGGACTTTGAGCTTCAGCCATTTTCCGTAAATGTCAGTCACAGTGTCTTCCAGAGTTACGGCTGTGATTGGATTCCCCGATCCTATTACATGCACCTGAAGCATGTGTCATGCTACCAGATTTCGATCAATTGAGGTCACGTTTAGTTGAATATCCCACATTAAGGGTAAAGTTTGGAAGTTTTCCCTATCTCTTTACAATAACAAATGAGGACCTTTCACAAAGAGTGAGACATAGACAATGGGCTGAATACCTAGGGAAAAGTCATTGTACTTACTACTTCATTTAAGACTAAGAATAGACTGTTTTATTTCTGCGTGAAGACATTTTACAATCAGGAGCTCTTATAAGCTTCATATTTAAGGCAATAATGACAATATTTTACAAGTTGATTAAGCATTTATAGTTGTTAATTAATTATTTATAAAATTTTAATAAAATTAACATACAAACATGTAGGAACTGAAAAAATAATGTTCCTCTTCTTTTAATATCCAACAGACTTTCTCTTTATTTAAAACAATTCTTTCATCTCAAACATATGATAAGACATTTAATTACTGTTTCCAGATTTAAGATTTGATTTTGCTTTGGTATGTACATATTATTTTAATTGTTCATTACAAAAAATTAAAAATTGTACTAAAAATACACATAAGAAAAAGATGATATAGTATTTTCTTTTCAAAACATTTACATTTAACTATAATTTCAATGCTATAATATATAATTATAATTCATATAATAAAACTTTTCTATTTTAAACTAAATATGTGCAAAGCATTTAAATAAAACATAAATTATATCTTAATAGGTACATTATTCAGCAATATAATTTATAAATTCTACTATTACATTGTACTACTATAAATTATAATTTCACTTTTTACCGCATATCTATATGTATATATATATATATATATTTATATAATATATATATAATAAATAAATATATATATATATATATATATATATATATATATATATATATATATATATATATGTATATATATATATATATATATATGTATATATATATATATATATATATATTATATATATATATATATATATATATATATATATATATATATATATATATGTAATATATATATATATTATATTATTATATATATAATATATATATATATTATATATATATATATATATATATATATATATATTATATATATATATATATATATATATATATATATATATATATATATATATATATATATATATATATATATATATATATATATATATATATATATTAATATATTATAAATATATATATTTAAAATAAAATATAAAAAATTTTTTACAATATATAATATTGATTTAAATAAAAATACTTATATATAAGTAATATATTATATATATATATTTATGATATAATATATAATATAATTATTTATATATTGTGTTTATTCTAATTAATAAACTGTAAAGCTCAGAATTTTTTATGATTTCATATAGTATTTACATAATTTAGAAGAGAAATATTTGACAAAATATAAAAGTTTATTTTCTTTACCTATAATTAACACGTAGGTTGTCATAATATATAACATGTTTTACGATTCGATAAAAAATTTCATTCATGTTATAAAAACAATTTTCAGTTTCTGTTATTTTTCGTAAAAAGAGCTAATAATGACTTGTTCACCTCAGAATCGCTTACAAAAATGAGAAATGTCCATAAATTTTCCTTCAGTAAGTATTTTAAACTACTTTTGCTGCATAAATTCCCATTCATTTTTGTATATTAATGCGTTAATTCCAGGACATTTTGCCTAGTTTTAATTTCTTAGAAAGTTTAGACATTCGAAATTTTATTGCAATCTTAATGCAGAATAAAATATACTATGACTGGAGCAGTTAAATTTAAGTGGGTTTGTAGAACATAGATTATTTTCGACACCATAGCTGTTCGAATTTATTTCATTGAACATCAATCCCGTAGCATTTCTAGCCATGAAAATTTCAGATCTTAATACATTAAAAAAATTGGTACATGTGTGAAATCATCATCAGTGTACATCAGACAGTGACTCCTCTAATATACAATTTACAGAATTTATAAGTGTTGTGTATTAAATAAATAATATTTCTGTAAAAAAAAATTGACTACAAATTCAAGTTCACTCGGATATAAAATATTATCCGAGAGATCTGTTGATTTAATTATTTATTTTAATAAGGTACCTAACTTATCAATGAAATGTGGCTATATTAGTCACACTTATATATATTGGTGTATATGATGCTGTACTAATTAGAGTTAGAGAGAATTTGTAAACGTTCTCTCTATGCATTTTTACAAAGTAGTGATATTTGAAGTATTATATATTTAAAAGGCATAATAGGAAACAAGCTTACGAAAAACATGATTTGTGTAGTAAATAAATAATATTTCTGGGAAAAAATAGACTACAAAATCGATTTCTACGCAGATATAAAGTATTATCTCAGAAATCGGTCTATTTAATTATTTATTTTTGGTACTTAATTCATCAATAAAGTGTGACTACATTAGTTATAGGTATGTATATCGTTGTATATATGCATATGAGGTTATACAGAATAGAATTGGAGGTAAATTGGAAACGTTCTTTCTATAGATTTATATAAAGTAGTATATGTGAAGTACTATACAGGGTGTCCCATAACGACCGCTTAAATTATGCCTAGCTAGATTCCTCGTTAGGAGTACATAAAACTGCCCAATAAAGCATTCCTGTACGATCCATAGTTTAAGAGAAAAATACGAAAAGAAAAGTATGGCATCACTGCTGGTGCAAGGAAAAAAACACTTCATTGGAAATATCAACAACAATATTTGCATATCTGTCCAGACGATAATCTTTAATACGTTCGTCACGCATATCACGTCATGCATGCGCAAGCGCCCTGGGATGACATTAAGCCGTCTTTGAAGTGGTATTTATAAGGCTGTATCTTGCTATCGGTAGACTTCGTATAGTGGCCATGTATACCGTTCGTGAGTACTATGACATGCACCTGATGTACGACCGATGTAATGGAAATGAATTACGAACTGTTAGGCAGTATGCCCGTAAATATACTGATGTTGATATGTTCAATAAAGTGTTTTTTCTTGCACCGGAAGTGACTTCCTACTTTGTTTTTCGTATTTTTCTCGAAACTATGGATCATACAGGAACTTTTCTTTGAGCAGTTTTTATGCACTCCCAACGAGGAATCTAGCTATGCAGAGTTTATGCGGTCATTTTGGGACACCCGATATATTTAAAAAAATATGAAATTATCATACAAAAAACATGTGGGATTTTAAATATATAGTAAAAGTAACATTTTCGTTATAGTAAATCTCAACAAATATGTTTTACCTGTAAAGCTAGAGAATAAAAATTAGTCACATACTCAGAATATAAAAAATTTAAATTTAAAAATTATAAGTTATGTAATATTTTATAGCTGTTATAAAATTATGCTTGTCCTCACTACAAATTCAGTTATTTATTTTTTGTTGTCAACAAATGTTATTCATATAGAAATGTAAACAGGTTGTTAAGTGATAAGAATTCGTAATTAAATCTAGTGTATAAATTTCACTCGAGAGAGTAAATTGTGGCCTCTAGATTGCTTTCCGTATTTAAACGTTGCTGTTCCTGCTCACATATCTCGGGGAATAAACTAGTTTCTCCATTTAATTTTGAAGGCCTCAAGAATTCATTTAAATCCAGAACTCTAAGTAAATTGATAGTTACTAAGAGTAAATATTAAATATTTTATTGCACATTTTCTTGTGCCTCGCATTTCACAGTTTCTCAGTAATAGTTTTTAAAATAAACTTTTTTTCTATTTTACATGGTTGTTTAATATGCAGTAGTCTTGTGTACTGAGAAAATATTCTTATTTCTTATTTTGAATTAATTTTAAACTAATTGATCTATTCAAGATTATCTAATTTTAAGAGAATAATTCATCATATGTATTGAATATTTACTATGTTGTAAACTGCTATAAGTAAAAATATAATAATATTTTTACTTATATAGTAGCATATAGAAACTTATATAGTACTATATAGTACCATATAGTTTACCATATAGTAAATATTCAATATATATGATGAATTATTCTCTTAAAATTAATCTCATATCAGTTAATCTCATCATATCATATACGTCTTAAGTTAATCTCATATTCATCATTATCATTATCTTAAGCTAGTATTATATTATCATATAAGTCTTCAGTTAATCTCATATAATATTTGTAATAACAAATATTATATGAGATTAACAAAAAAATTAGGTTTCCAATACAGAACACTATACTAAGAACTTTAATAAACATCTATTTCTTAACTACATTTGAATTATTTGCGCAAGCTATATTTGAGGCTTAGTAAAACTTTTGAGACTATTATGAATGCATATGATACAATTAAAATAGTTAAAACTTTTACAATCAGTTTAGTATTTGTTTGTAAGAATAATTTGAAGTTTAATTTCACTTATAGTAAATGATAGCGAAAACAATTACTGCTTTATGGTGTTTCAATACTTTTTCATATGCCTGGTTTGTATATTAGACATATATTACATCACTGATTAGTTTAACTGAAAAGCGTACATATATGAATTCTAACAATTAGAACACAAAAAAAATTTAAACTTTTTGAAATTTTATTTTAGTGTTAAAATAAAAATAAATGACTGGAAATAATAATAGTAGATTAAAGAAGCTGTAAATTATTTGAAGTAAGATGAAAAATACAAAATTATTTTCTTGCACACAAAATGTTAGCTTGTACTTATATGTATTATCTAACTAAAATTTTGCATTCAAGTGATTTTTTAATCTGTATTATTTGAATGTATTTTTCTAGTATATTCTACTTTAAAAACCTAAAAAAAATTATATCTTGCATATTTTTTTATTGTTAATTGATATTACATCATTGCTTAATTTAACTGAAAATCATACATAATTATTAGTATATGAATTCTAACAGTTAGAACATAAAATAAAAAAAATTATGAAACTTTTAGAAATTTTTATTTTAATATTAAGATAAAAATCAAATGACTGGAAATAATAACAGTAGATTAAAGAAGCTGCAAAATATTTGAAGTAAGATGAAAAATACAAAATTATTTTCTTACACACAAAATGTTAGCTTGTACTTATATGTATTATGTGACTAAAATTTTGCATTCAAATGATTTTTTAAATCTGTATTATTTAAATGTATTTTTCTCGAATATTCTAATTTTTAAAACCTAAAAAAATTATATCTTGCATATTTTTTATTGTTAATTGATGACCTTCGGAAAATCTACGCATATTACATTTTCTTACAGTTTTAAAAGTTTATAGACTTTGTTTAATCGTATGTTTTCTTTAAACTTTGGTATGTATGAGACGTATATTACATCATTGGTTAGTTTAACTGAAAATCATACTTAATTATTAGACATAAATATTAATAATTGAATTCTAGCAATTAGAGCACAAGAGAAAAAATTATGAAGCGTTTTGACATTTTTATTTTAGTATTAAGATTAAAATCAAATGACTGGACAAAATAATAGGAGAAGCTGCAAAATATTTGAAGTAAGATGAAAAATACAAAATTATTTTCTTACACACAAAATGTTAGCTTGTACTTATATGTATTATGTGACTAAAATTTTGCATTCAAATGATTTTTTAAATCTGTATTATTTAAATGTATTTTTCTCGAATATTCTAATTTTTAAAACCTAAAAAAATTATATTTTCCATTTTTCTGTTGTTAATTGATGACCTTCAGAAAATCTAGGCATATTACATTTTCTTACAGTTTTAAAAGTTTATAGACTTTGTTTAATCGTATGGTTTCTTTAAACTTTGGTATGTATGAGACGTATATTACATCATTGGTTAGTTTAACTGAAAATCATACTTAATTATTAGACATAAATATTAATAATTGAATTCTAGCAATTAGAGCACAAGAGAAAAAATTATGAAGCGTTTTGACATTTTTATTTTAGTATTAAGATTAAAATCAAATGACTGGAAATGATGATATTAGGTTGGGAAAGCTGATGAAATATTTGAAGTAGATGAAAAATACAAAATTATTTTCTTGCACCCAAAATGTTAGCTTGTACTTATGTGTATTATCTAAATAAAATTTTGCATTCCAATATTTTTTTAATCTGTATTATTTTAATGTATTTAATGTTTTAATTACTAGAAAAAAATATTAATAATTGAATTTTAGCAGTTAGAACATAACAAAAAATATGAAATTTTTTTAAATATTTATTTTAGTATTGAGATAAAAAATTGAGTGGAAATAATAATAACAGGTTAAATAAGCTGCAAAATATTTGAAGTCGATGAAAAATACAAAATTATTTTCTTGCACAGAAAATGTTAGCTTATACTTATATGTATTATCTAACTAAAATTTTGCATTCAAATGATTTTTTAGATCTGTATTATTTAAATGTATTTTTCTCGCATATTCTAGTTTTAAAAACTAAAAAATTATATCTTGTAAATTTTTTATTCTTAATTGTTGACTTTCAGAAAATTTAGATGAATTATATTTTCTTACAGTTTCAAAAGTTTTCAGAATTTGTTTAATATTCTGTTTTTGTAAACCTTGGTATGCATGTTTATAAGGTTCAGATATTTATCGAGTTGCTAAATTTGCAATAACTTAAAAGAAAGATAAATCTTACTAAAACATTCCAAAATTACTTTTCGAAATAAGAGAATTTTAATGCTAAAAAATGTTACATTTAACATTTTTAGATTAATTTAAAATGTAATTTTCATTTTCTGAAAGTTTACTTTGACAAATCTAAGTCTAAATATTCATAGGCAAGTCTTCTACACAAAGGAATAGTGAAAATTGTGGAAGAAATGGAAAGAACATATTCAGGAACAAAACTCTGTAAAGCATATTGTTCTCAGATTTATGAGCAAGGAGAAGCCATAAATCATTCTTTCGGTTTCAGTCAAGGTATTTCTGTGTGTGGAAAAAGATACGTCTTGCAAAAACCTCTTACTTATACGGACTTTGAATTGAAAAAAATACTGTTGAGAATGTTGAACATAGAAGAATATACTGTGTCAATCGAAATTTCCTGCAACTGTGAAAAGCTGGGCTGGTTTTCTTATTATTTGAGCTCCGAAAGAACTTTGATGAAAATACATTTGTATGTCTTTCGGATAAAGGAACCACAAGTGGATTATTTGAAAAAGCTAAAACGAAGGTTTGAAAATAAGGATACTGTAAAGTTTCTTTTTCATTTCTAGAGATTTAATAGAAAAATGAGAGAGATTATCTTGCCTTCGAAAATAACATGATTCAGCCTCGAATAATCTCTTTCAATTTTTTTTTTCAGAGAAATGATCTTGATTTCCTTTTAACTTTTATAGTTATGTTTATCTTCTTTTTGTACCTCTTGTTCCTATAAGAATGTTAAAATGTGAATTGTGTACTACATTTGGACTTATGTATACGTTTCAATTTTATCTATGTATTTTTTAGTTATATATTCGTTGTAATTTCAACTAGGTATTTTTAGTTTTCTCTTAGAAATAAAATTTCATTTTAGTAAATATTTTTTCTTTAAATCTACTTCCTTCTTAGAACAAAGAAACTTTTTTCTCTATTTTTCTGCATTTTTTGTTAAAGTTCTACAGCTTTCATTAGAACATATTGAAATCCATAATCAACTAGGTATTTTTAGTTTTCTCTTAGAAATAAAATTTGATTTTATAAAATATTTTTTATTCCAATCTACTTTCTTCTTAGAACAAAATAAACTTTTTTTTTATTTTTCTGCATTTATTGTTAAAGTTATATAGCTTTCACTAGATCATATTGAAATCAATAATCAACTAGGTATTTTTAATTTTCTCTTAGAAATACTATTTTATTTTAGAAAATATTTTTTATTCAAATCTACTTCCTTCTTAGACCAAAAGAACCTTTTTACTTTATTTTGCTGCATTGTTAAAGATATATAACATTCATTAGAACATATTTATATCATTAATCAACTAGGTATTTTTAGTTTTCTCTCAGAAATAAAATTTCATTTTAGAAAATATTTTTTTATTCAAATCTACTTCCTTTTTAGAACAAAAGAAACTTTTTTTTATTTTGATGTATTTATTGTTAAAGTTATATAGCTTTCATTGAATATATTAAAATTAATAATAAACTAGGTACTTTTAGTTTTCTCTTAGAAATAAAATTTGATTTTAGAAAATATTTTTTATTCAAATCTACTTCCTTCTTAGAACAAAAGAAACTTTTTTCTTAATTTTGCTGCATTTATTGTTAATGTTATATAGCTTTCATTAGAACATATTGAAATCAGTATTCAACTAAGTATCTTGAGTTTTCTCTTAGAAGTAAAATTGGATTTTAGAAAATATTTTTTATTCAAATCTACTTCCTTCTTAGAAAAGAAACTATTTTCTTTATTTTGCTGCATTTATTGTTAAAGTTATATAGCTTTTACAAAATCATATTGAAATCAATAATCAACTACGCATTTTTAGTTTTCTCTCAGAAATAAAATTTTATTTTAGATAATATTTTTTATTCAAATCTACTTCCTTTTTAGAACAAAAGATTTTTTTCTTTATTTTGCAGCATTTATTGTTAAAGTTATATAGCTTTCATTGGAACATATTGAAATCAATAATCAACTATGTTTTTTTTGGTTTTCACTTAGAAATAAAATTTAATTTTAGAATTTTTTTTATTCAAATCTATTTCCTTCTTAGGGCAAAATAAACTTCTTTCTTTATTTTTAAAGTTATATCTCTTTCGATAAAACATATTAAAATCAATACTTATTTGAAGATAATGAAACATCATTTATTTAATTTTTTATTAAATATATATTTGCTACATGTATTCTAATTATTATGAAGTACAATTCTTATCATTCTGATATGTAATAATAATTAAAAATTTCAAAAATAAAATAGTCATTCTAAGAGCAGAAAACTAGTTTGAATTTAGGTAAAACAGTATTATTTCAGATGGAAAAGAACTTTAGTAATAACACATTATTTTTTTCTGGATAAATGAACTACATATGAATTATTTTATTTTACTAAAATGAATTATTTAATATATGTTAAGAAAATAATTCATTTTTGCATTTCTAGAAATTTAATTAAAGAATTTAAGAAATTACCTCTTTTAGAAAAATAAAGACATTCATCCCTGAAACCTCTATAACATTTTATTCAGAAAATGAGACTGCTATTCTCCTATCATTTTCTATTACATTTCTTTATATTTGATGGTATATGAATGTTATACTGAGTACTATATTTAAAGGCGTATAAATTGCTACATGTATTCAGAAATACAAAATATATTTTTCTAGTATTTGAGTTAATTTATTTTGTAAAAGAAAACAAATAGCTTTTGTTAAGTGGATTCAATGATAAACATACATACCCGCATATTTATTTATCAGAAAATATGGAAAATTATTATCTACTAGATAAATAAATAATATATGCAGCATTCCCTAAAAAATAATGCTCTAAGATATCTGGCCATCTGTCCCCGAAACTATGAAGCGGTTAGACCTGGAATGGATAATGGCATCCAGATTGGATTCTTGGTAAGTTAGGGTTAGCAAAATTCAAAGCGAGTTGGAAATCCACCCATTCCCAACTTTTCGAGCGTTTAATACTATTATTTCAATTACTATTTTCCTCGTTTAAGAGCAGACAATTATATTTTTTAATTTATCACATAATAAGTAAAATTAACATTTTTTTCTAGCATTATGAATGTATTCCTTTAACCATCTCCTAATCAATATTTTGTTAATTATTTAAATATCGCCTGCATTTTCTTCGTACGTTTTATCACTGAGATTAGATATTACGTAAATCATTTTCCTTTATATTTTGCTTAAATAATATATTAGGTACATATGTGATAATTTTCAATTTAATCTTCGATTATTTTTTGTTTTAATGAATATTTTATCACCGGTATTAACAACAAATTCTATCTACTTCCAGGTTGTAGTGGGAATGACAGTTTCATTCCTTTACTTCGATTAAGTACTATGGCAAAAAAATTGGGAAGAACTTAACGATAATTTCAACGTAAGTAAGAAAATTTAACTTTATTCATTTATAAAGATAACTAAGGGAATTGTATTTCTAAAGGAATTGAACGTGATTCTAAACTGCATGGCCAGTATTGGGAGACTTTAGAGGCGTGTGAAGATAAACAAATTATTAAGAGGGTACCAGATAATTCTCAGCCAAAAAACAAAACATTTTTTTTTTTACCTGCTTCATAGGTTAATTTCTTTTTTTTGGAAAATTAAAACTTTTACTGATCCCGTCATATTACGGGTTTTGTAATAGTTGTTTAAAAACAAATTATTAATAACCTTATTGTTATTGATTTTATATTTATTTACAGTAGGGTAAAATGCGATTTCCTGAAAAATGCAGAAATTGCATTTTTGATATACTTAATTCCAATGTAAATTATACATGAATACAACATAGTTCATAGATTGATGAAAGATGGCTACATAATTGATAAATCACAAATACTTACCAAATAATTTTAGTTCTAAAATCTTTAAGCATTAAAAAATATTTAATTTTAATTTCAAAATATCAATTTGTCGAAAGTACACATATATCTCGTAAAAATTACCCGAAAACCGTAAAACATGAAATATTCAATCAAATAAATACTAAATGGTAAAAAGAAAAGGTTTTAATGTACACATATACATATAGTACTAAAGTGTCTGTAATAATGAATACTTCATTTAATGTAAAACGAAAATTCACATAAAAAGAATGTATCATTCTATTAAAGAATGGTGTTGGTAAACATTGTTGTGTATCCATGAGACTATAAAAAAATCACATATCACATTCTAAAGTATAAATGTTTATAAGACGTCTATTTTGCAAGTTTTTAAATATTTTATTTAAGGTAAGTGTTGTATAAATTAAATTGTTTTAATTGGAATAATACTAGCACATCCTTTTCTTAAAATATTTATTAGAAATCATCCTCATTTTATTTACTTAAAATAGACATTATGTTATAACTACTAAATAATGACGAATGTTATATAATATCTTCGCAATTATGCTTCAAACATTTGCACTAATATAGCACCCATTTTGGATACAAATAATGACATCTTTGAGACCTACCGTACTGTAAATCATCTACTTGAAATATCGAACACATCCTATATATGAGTAGATGGGAATACATACACTAGCACATTTAGAGCAATATTGTCGCTTTAAAGATATTTAGTCATCGTGACAGCTTTATGATGTCTAGCACAAGCACTCATCAATAATATAGATGGATTCTCAGGGCCCTTAAATAGCTTCGCTTAGGAAATGAAGACTTCATCTTTATGCCTCTTTTCGTTACACACCCTTTGTAATACATATGGTGTTCTCATTTATCTACCTTATTTTTCTGAAAAGTAAACGTCACCATAAAAGTCTTTCTCGAATATACGATATGTCATATTTATCATACCATATATAAATAAAAAAAAACTCAAATGAAATTAAGAACTACAAAATGTCTTCACGCAGTAGACATCTCTTTCAGATATAAGGAATCAGATAAAATAATTTATTTGGGTGTGATCAGCTATGTATTACTTCTCCATATATTATTTTTGTAAATACGGTTAATGTTATGTTTATCACTTTAAAATATACAAAATAAAATAATATATTTGTGTTTTAAATTTCTCTTTGAATAAATATTTAAATCTATCCAGTTTATAATAAATCATACAGAAATTGGATTCACAGGTATCATGATTCCTCTATTTGAAATTTTAATTTCAATTCTAATAATGACAGTTTTTGTGATTACTTTAACCCTTTTAAGGTCCCTAGGGAAAATTCTTTGGGATTTAATGGAGATAGATTACAAATGTTATCTACGAACCTTATGTTAAAACGTTATGTGAACCTTATGTGAAAAATATTAAAATGCTTTTCGGTAATTTAGTGGGGGGAGGGGTAGTGAGTTTTAATTGGGAAACTCTCAACCCATTGAACAGTTTGAAAATATTACATTCTTAAAATTTAAGTAATTTTGAAAGAATACTACATAATTACATGTAATAGATAAATAGCTAACTAAACAATATATAAGTCATGTTTGGGGTAAGTATATTTATTTGGGGTCATGACAAAAAAAAAATCAAATCTCTCAATTTTTTTTCTTTTTTTTCAGGGAAAGAGGTAGGTTTGGTAGTTTATATTTTAAAGAAAAAAAAACTGTGTATTATGCTACCATTTGTTAATAGTTTGAAGTATCATAAACAAAAATAAACTCATTAATATACCTTAAAAAAGAAAAGAAAAAATATTTTAGCAGGTGGTTTCATTACGAAACCACTGTTCTTTAAAGGGTTAAAATGATTATTATTAAAGAAAATTATTATTAAGGAAAAACTTTTTACAGTAAAATATGAAATTTAAATCTTTAAATTTGTTAGACATGCCTTACACAACCATAACTTCTTTTCTCCTCTAAAATTATAAAGAGAAATATTAAATAAAAATTATAAAGTTTGTGATGATTTAAAAAACATACTTCCCGAAATTATGTTTACAGTAGTTATAAAAGCGTAAATATCTATAAAATGATAATTATCGTACTAAATAGGTCTCTAGGCGAAAGTTTAACCCACAAAAATGTAAATATATAAAATGTTTTGTTTATTGAATTTCATGATGTTATTAAAATATTCATCATTTTATAAATAAGGCTTCTGTTTGCTTAAGAACAGGAAAACATTCACTTTCTCCTATCTATATTAATGTATAAGTATATTATTAAATATGCAGTATTATTATTTTAAAAGCTATTAAGAGAATATAGTGTATTATACTTTAGGTTAACTACAAGTGCTTTAACTGAACTCATTTTTAAAATCTTCATTGCTGTTTTATGTCACAGAAAAACTAAAACATCTCAAAGCGAATAGCTAATTTGTAAAACACTATGAACACTTATAATGATTATTTTAGTTTATTAAATTTTTACGATAATGATTTATATTTTGAACCAAAAAATTATTTCTTGAAGATTTTCGTATGTTACTTATTCTATCTTGAATCAATTTTAATACTCTAGAAAATAATATTGATTAAATTTGAATATTTAATAATATTCTCTAGATTACTGAAAATAATTTTTATTTTATTTTCTCCTTATAATTTTAGAGGAGAAAAAAATTATGATTGTGTTATGCATGCCTAACAAATTTAAGATTTACATTTCATATTTTGTTTTTAAAAGTTTTTTCTAAATAATAATTTTCCTTCTTTTTCAGAAGGTCCATTTTCAAAAAGAAATCGAGTGTTTATGGTTTTTGTGTTCTAATTTTATATAAAGCTTTATGAAAAATATGGAACTTCTTAAGACCACGGAAATAAATATTTTAATGAGAAAGTTAGCTTGACTAATTCTATAATCTAAAATGATTGCTGTCGTTCCAGGATAAGGAATGTTCTAAGACTAAAGAGGTCTTTAAAATACAAGTCAACCCACTAAAATAAAAATAAACGAAAATCGTTTAATAAGTTTTTTAATGTCATTAAATGTATAATTATTTTATAATATATATATATATATATATATATATATATATATATATATATATATATATATATATATATATATATAATTATTCTAAAAATTAAGCTAAAACTGTAATATAGTTTATGATTTTTTAATATTTATTTAAATTTATTATTTTTTATGAGATAACATTTTAAATTATCGCTTAATTACAACTGCTGTCTTATTTCTGGATTCTAAAGATTAATTACAAATGCTTTAATTCAGCTCATTTTCAAATCATTGATTTGTTTTTATGCCACATTGAAATCTCAAAGATAAATATACACCGTTAAGTACTGAGATATCGTCATAGACCTGTAATGGTGAAATTTCGATCTGATGCCTGCTAATTTCAATGATTGATTACTCTTAGCTATCTGTTTATCTCCAACCAATTGCAGCAATTCCTAATATCGTAATATGATAGCAATCTTTTGACAGCGACACACTTTAATCTAAAGCTATCATCCAGTAATCATAAAGTATTTTTATTCATTAACCTTAGAACAATCACATGATAGATAACCGAGTGTTATTCATTTATTCCTCTGCACATTAGGTTTGAAAGCAAACTCCGTGCTTGATTACTCTCTGTTGTGATAAGCATACTGTAACTCCACGGTCATCACTCAATGTTTCGTACCCTGCTTTATACCTTTCGCAGATTAAGCCAGAGATGATAGCTATTTGCGGCGTTCATGTTGGTCAGTAGATCGGATAAAGCGTTGCATTAGTAAATTGCGAGTAACAATCACAAGCTTGAGATAATTTCACATTGTTTTCTGTCTTCGACGGTGAGTGACACTTGCATTAATTAGTTCATTTATTCCAATGAAAAGTAATTTACTTATCTCAATGTCCTATAATTATTCTCGGGATGGGGTAATTTTATGTTCCCGGAGTATTTTATCAAATCGATTTTAAAGGAAAGAGAATCATGAGAAATATTTTGCAGTTACATTTTGATAAGTTCAAACTTAGTTCTGATGATATATACGAGGAGACGTCTGAAAGGAGACTAAATTAAAATTTGATTCAAAGATTAAGACTTGTTAACTATTTAAAGGTGTCAATTAATTTTTTTCAGATTTAAAGGCCTTAGGTTATAAACGTTGTCTGTGAACCTTATAAATAGGAAACATAGGAAAACATTCCTTTAGTAGGTAAAATATTTTTTTGATGGGGGGAAGGGGGTAATTGGGAAACCCTTCCCTTGTACTGCATGGAAACATAAGTTTCTTAATTTAATTTTATTGGAAGAACAATGTATAATTATCATAAAAATGATGTAATATGTAGATTACACAATTTTCATTGTTGTTTATATTTGAAGTCATAAGGAGAAAATCAAATTCGAGATTTTTCATGTAAAGAAATTTTAAAATATATTTCAATATACTATAATCAATAAACTATATTTAAATATATTTCAAAGAGAAAAATAAACTATGCAAAATTCTATTATCTATTGCTGCATCAAAGAGTCAATAACATAGAAACTCGAAAAAAAATCCTTCCTACGTATTTAAAAAGAAGAGAAAAAAAATATTAACAGGTGGTTTCGACTGCCCGTTAGAGGGTTAACCCTTATGTTCATTTTGTACAGCATACCATAAAATCACTTCAACCACCACTTTTTAAAAATACACCACTTTATAAAAATACACGATCACTGTACGTGTAGCAATGTATAGAATAGTATACATCTTGTTTTCAAATCACAATTTTTCCTTTTCATTTTCGATGTTTTTATACCCCAAAGAAGCTACCTACATACATTTTTTTTGCTTTTCATCAAAAAAAGTAATCTTGCCACGATAAGGGTTAATAAATGTACGCAATCGAAAAGAAAGTTATTTTCTCTCATCAATAGTTCAATTGTAATCATAAAATTTAAATAAAATTTTAATTACCACTATATAAATTACCCATTAAAAATGAAAATTATAAAAAAGGAAAAAAAATAAATAATAATTATTTTTAATGTTCATTTACATGTATGGAGTATTTAAGTTTTTTAATGTATAATACTAAGTATTACAACTGGATATTTATGTTACAGAATGAAAATATTAGATTCAAAATAAGAAAAACTGTGTTACATTTATAGTTTATATCATTTATCAGTATCATTAATATTAGCTTTAAGGTACGTAATTTCAAACCCATGCATAAATAATCGAAAAATTAAACAAATAAGTTTGTGTTTGGCTATACAGAACAGCTAAAATGGCTTGAAGTTTGAAATGGAGACAGGTGTCTATGAGTTACTAAAATTCTTTGTACATGTTCAGTTAAGTCTATTACAGCTGGAACTTTATGTTACAGAATGAAAATATTAGATTCAAAACAAGAAAAATTGTGTTATATTTACAGTTTATTTCATTTATCAGTATCATTAATAATAGTTTCAGGGTACATAATTTAAACCCATGCATAAAAAATCTAAAAACTTATCTGTTCTTGTCTGGCTCTACGTACCAAAGTTGCTAAAAATGGCCTGAAGTTTGAATGGAGACATGTGTTTATGGGTTACGAAAATTCTTTGGAAAAATCCCTTTAAGTCTTATCATTGCAGGACCATAATTAATGGATATACATATGAAAAACTCCTAATATCTGAATTATTTAAAAATTGCTAATTTATCTCAGAAACGATTAATGCTCATGGTAATCATAAACTCTTATAATTAGCTGTTATTACATAACATTTGGTACTTACATGGAAGCTTCAAGAAAACAAGTATTCTGTTAGGGATATACTTGCTTTTTAAAAGAAAAAACTAAACATATTTCTGGTACTTGGTGTATAATTTAACATAGTAGAATTCTACCATTCTATACTCAGTTTAACTTTTCCCAATTCTTTCATTTATATTTTATTTTTACTCTACTTAACTACTGTTTCTTAGAATATGAATTTAGCTATTCAAAAATAACTTATGACAATGACTTATTATTCTTACTTATATTTTAAATTACTATAAAAATAAATTTAATGAGTATTTCTAATTATACATCGTAAATTTTCTCGATATTTTGAAAGGAATTTAATCAACCGATATTTCATGAAAAGATAATTTTTTCATTTTAATTTTAGTTAGAAAAACGTTTTGAGAGAAACAGTGCAAAATTTATTTTATTAAATCTTAATGTCAAGAAAAAACCAATAAATGTCTGTGATTTTCTTCTTGATGATTTCAGGTAAAAACGTATCTACATATATTTGTTTATATCATGTTCTCAAAGTTTTGCATTTAATCATAATTATTATGCATTTAATCATAAGTTACCTTTCTTGCAAGTCACACGATTTTACTTGTTAACAATTAGACACGAAATGAGTATAAAATTATCTTAAAATTTTAATATAAATATATAAAATTTTAATTTCAATGATAATCATTAAATTACTTAATATATAAATCAAAATGTATTATTATATGAAATTATATTATGCTATTGAAATTGTGTATGCGTGATCATTTGCATAAAATTAATAACAGTTTAACTTAAATAAAATAGTTTAAATTTTAAATCAATTTAAGACTATGACAGATGATCCATTTAAACTATCTATCTATAACTTTTAAACTATATTACACACTACAAAAGAAATCGTATGAAAATGAGCAGAAATATTTGCTCTCTATTTTACGTATATATTTTTTTAAATTCCCCAAAATATCTATAAGTTTCTTATTATGTCATATTGAACATGACCATAAGTACGTATTTTAAATATGTTATAACAAAATGGATAAACGGAAATCTAATGAGCTGTGAAAGTTGTAAAATCAAATTTTTAAGATGGGTGTTTAAAACAACGTGCTTACAAAATTTATATGTTATCAGCAATGAAGAAAAGGGGTAAAAAAGGAAAAGTTGCTACAATTACAAGGTACAATATTGATAATTTAAAATGTTATTATCTATTAAATGTTCAAAATGTATATTTATTGAAAACGTTCTTATAGCATTCTTTTATGTGTAATGTAATAAATTTATGCTATTGAATACCTTCTTAACTTAAAATTTAGTTGTACTATATGTTCACAGAAAAAATTCAAGAAGAAATATACGAGATAATATAGATTATTCAGGTCAAAATACTCATAATACTTCTTTTAATTTTATAACTTACACATTTTGGTTGTTTGAAGTTTATAATTTTAATTAATTTTAATTAACTTTCAAATTTTAAATAGATGATACAAATTTCCCGTAAGTTTAAAATGTAAGAATGGTAGATATATACCCATAGTATAAAATTAAGATTTTTACATTAAAATTGTTAAAATTAATGATTAAAATTAATAATTGAATTTTTAGTAATAATTCAGTTATAATAATAGTTACATTCCTTATAAATCAAAAGTATTAAATTGATATTTCTGCAATTCTACTTTCGTTACACTTCATCTTTCAGTGGTATAGATCTATTGTAGATACAGAAAAAATTCCTTCATACAAAGTGGACTGTGTCTTTAAGTTTAATGTTAGTTTTATTTATAAAGTTTACAAATATTTTTAGTTATAAGAGTGACTTCCTCTACCTCTTTTATCCATTTAATAAAAGTAGATATTAGAAAAAATATTTTTTTTAATTAACTAAGAATAGTATTGAGAAAATGTTTGGAACGTTATTCGGAATACGAAAAACACGAAGCAAGTAAAAATAAATGATATTTTTTATGTAAAAGAAAATACAGAGAAACACATATTGTAAAAATAGTTATTCTTGCTCTAGATTCTAGTCTTTATTGGAATATCAGACAAATGTCTTAGAAACAGTACAAATTTTCAAAACAAAACATAAAATTACAGGAAATGTACTTGTTTACTTTATTTAAATTGTGTGAACAAATGATGTACGCACAAAGCAGGGAAGTCACTGAAGCAAATCTAAAGCGCATTATATGAACGAATAAAACAATGAATTGAATAATTCATACTGTATGCAATACATTTTCTTAAAATTCACTTACACCATTATCTCAATCTTTGCATTATATATACCATTTTACTTTTAGTAATTACTCCATTTAATTTCAGTTATGCATTGAAGCTAGTTAGTAATATAATACAACTTGTTATTATTTCATCATTTTTACAAGTTTATTCAACATATGAAAGAGATAATCAGTTCCACGTGTGTAGGAAATGTGAGAAATAAATAGTAAAGAACTATAATAGTATCTCCCTCATTAACTTGATGATGACTCTGGCAATAAAAGAAGGTTGATGTAGCGGATAAAAAAGTAAATTGTTTTCATTTCATTGCTATTTGTAATGGAGATTTAGTAATTTGGTGCCTTATTATCTAATACGGAAGAATAAATATGGATACATGCATATAATAACAATTATACAGTAAATATAGGTATTTCTGTCATCTAATGTAGTATAGATTATTTAAAACTTTATAAAAATATAGTTAGGTGTTTTTTAAATACTTGCTAAAAGAAAAATGTATGTTTGCTAATCAAGGATGGATGTTTGAGTACAATAATAAAAGTTTCTTGCGATTTCGATGAGTAACTAAAGTATCAGTAATTTGAATACGATGTAATACTCAATTACACACAAATTAAATAAACAATAAAAGATGTTTAGAATGAAATTATAGGGATCTAAAAATATTCTAATATACTAGTACCATAACAGACAATTTGATCATTTTGCATCTAATGCTTATATACTTATACTTAGTTAATATTTAGTGTGAATATTGGGTGATGAAAAAGGGTGAGAATACATTTTATAGGTAGTTATTTCAGGTATAAATATGTTTTATTGTATAATACTTGGTCTAAAAGGAAACACAAACACCTACACTATGTAATATATTAGAATTAATGATATAAAGATAAATTAAAATAATATATACGACAGTAATTTCATTTTTCACTTGTACAAATTCAGAAGAGAAATTAGGAAATGTTTTGAAATTTTCTGTTATCTAATATAATATAGATTATTTGAAATTCTATAAAAATATCAATCGGTGTTTTTTAAATACTGGTTAAAAGACGAATGTAAATATGTTTGTTAATCAAGGATGGATGTCTTGAGTACAATAAGAAATGTTTTGAGTTTTCGAAGAGTACTTAAAGTATCAGTAATTTGAATCCAATGTAATACTCAATCACACACAAAATAACTCAAAAATAAAAGCTGTTTAGAATGAAGCTGTAGTGACCTAAAAATATTCTAATATACTAGTATAGTAAGAGACAGTTTGATCATTTTGCATCTAATGCTTAAAAGTTAGTGTGAATACAAGGTGATGAAAAAGGATGAAAATACATTTTATAATTTGTTATTTCAGGTATAAATATGTTTTATCGTATAATACATTATCTAAAATGAAACACGAACAGCTACACGGTGTAATATATTAAACTCAACGATATAAAGATAAATTAAAATTATATCATATACTACAGTAATTTCATTTTTTTTTCTTGTACAAATTCAGAAAAGAAATTAAGAAATGCTATGAAATTTTCTGTTATCTATTATAGTATAGATTATTTGAAATTCTATAAAAAATACCAATCGGTGTTTTTTAAATACTGGTTAAAAGGAGAATGTATGTTTTTTAATCAAGGATGGATATTTTGCATGCAGTAAGAACAGTTTCACGTGTTTTCGATGAGTATTTAAAATATCAGTAAAATTAATGCGATGTAACACTCAATCACACAAATTAACTAAAAAATGAAAGCTGTTTAAAATAAAACTGTAGGGACCTAAAAATATTCTAATATTACTAGTATCGTAAGAGACAGTTTGATGATTTTGCATCTAATGCCAAAAACTTAGTATAAATACTATAAAATGAAAAAGGAGGGGAACACATTTTATAGGTAGTTATTTCAGGCATAAATAAGTTTTATCATATAATACATGGTCTAAAATGAAACACAAACAGCTACACGGTGTAATCTATTAAAATCGATGATATAAGGATAAATTAAAATAATATCATATATGACAGTAATTTCATTTTGTTTTTCTTAGCCCTTTATATCCTGAATTAATTTATCATCAACTTTCTTACTGTATTTTTGCATCATTAAATAAGTTTTAATGGAGAATAATCATAGAAGAAAGAAAAATTATTTTCACAGTATTTTAGTAGTTAATTTTGCAGATGGTACTTTCTAGTACCAATATATATTTTTGACTTTATGATAGGAAATAAAACATTAAATTATGATTAAACAAATGAAATACCTACCTACGAAGTCTAGAAGTCTCTAAAACATAATAGTAACAAATAACTGGTAATAAATCACTATATTTACTCAATTGAACAACACACGTATCAACTCTACTAGAAAATGACCTTCGAATCTGTACGCCAATTATAAAATCCCTACTTTGCGAATAAAAAGAATTCTTGATTGGTGCTGTCATTTCTTTTCTGCTATAGGAACTCAATATTTCATGTCCTTCTGAGTACCACCTGGAATAACGGTTTTATTAGGAATATATAGGTGTTTGATTGAAGCGGTACTGATAAGTGTCGTTAAGATAAAATGGGTTAAACTTCCTCGGAAGCAGTGAAAAGTCTTGCGATTATAGCCCCTGTAGAGTCAAAAGAAACTCATAAACCAGACAGTATAAAAAAGAAATATAAATACGGCAGTTCAGTCAATTGTCCTATCCAACCTATATGACTACCTAGCCCATCTGTTAATTTGAAAACGTACAGTCAGTATTGTAACTCTCCATACTGGGCTGTAGATTGATTCTACTGGAAACTAGATCCTACTAGATTCTACTACTTTGGCAGCACCTCGTGCCTGAAAGGAACGAACTTATTTGCCTTGTTTAAGCATTTTAATTATTACATTCTTTTTTAAGACTTCTCTTGTTGATGTCACAGTAAAAGTATCAGAAATTATTTTAGCTCACATAAAGATCATTAATGACCTATCATGAAATATAAAAGCAGAAAAAGAAATTAAAAAGTATTTTTAAAAAACTATTGAGGTAATTACAAAAATATTTTTATGAGTGGTTCAAATTAACAAGCTGATAATTTTCATGTGTAAGAAGATTTCATTTAATAAACAACTTTATAGTATAAAGGATATTAAATAATAAATTACAATATAAATTACAATATAAAGGAAATTATATATAAAGTCGAAATTAATTATTACATAAATAAATCGGGATCTTTCTAAAATGAAATTTATGATTTATGTTATTAAAAATCCAGATATACATACCAGGGGATGTTTATTTTCTTTTACGGCTATTTTGGGAAATTTTAACTGTTTAGTAAAGTAAAAATCATGACTCTTACATTTATATATAATTATAGCAGGAAAATGCGACTCATTCGCGAAGTAAAATTATTTGTAGGAAAAACATGGATGTCTGCTGCTAAGAATTCCTCTTCAAAGAATTTGAAGGCGAACACCCGCTTTTTGAATTGAAATCCAAACTCGTGTGAAAAGAAATCAAGATTCCTAAAGACAATGTCAAATTAAGATAACTATGCTGAAAATCTTATACAGCGAAAGTAATAAACGGAAAATACTAATACTAGATTTATGTGACTAGAATATGTGACTTTATTTATCAACACACATCTTCGGGACATACTAGTGTGCCGCAGCATACAAGGTAAATTTCGTTGATAAAGTGGTTGCTGTTTATTCCTGTCCATGTATAAAGAAACACCTTTTTTCAGTGTCTACTTTTACAGACTGTAGGTTCATGAACAGTGTAAATTTTTGTATTAATAAATCACTACAATAAACTCATTTAACGTTTCACTAATATTTAGAAAGGAGCTAGTGTGTTTTGCATTTTGTTTTACACAATGCATTCCCTTCTATAAAATTATTGTAATGGTGATAATTAACAACTATTTTTCCAATTTTTCAAAAAATCCCCCATTAAATATTACCTACATAAAATTTTAAATATAAGTACTTTTAATATAAGTATATAAAATTGAAATTAACTATTTTGTAAATAATTAAAATAACAAATACGTATAACAGAATTGTTAATATATTTGTGATTTTCTACCAAATGAATGTAGCATACATTGTGAAGAGAAAGGTATTTTCTTGGAAATAAAGAGAGAATCACTATATACAAGTCTACCATTCAAAAAGTACTGTTATATTGCTTTTTCAACATACTACCCTTATATATGTGAAAATAAATAGTATTACGAAATAATTTTTTAACCTCTAAACAATTTATTTTTTCTACCATTTATTAACCACCAAACGAGTCACACTATTTTATTCAAATTATTTATCCACTTTTAAGTAAGCAGTTCAGAATGTTAAGTAGAGCTAAACTTATGCTAATCACAATATACTATTTGCTATTAATACCTGTACGATTTCAATGTAAAATATACATTAAATGCAAACGAAAATTAAGAAAAGTTTTGAAAAAGCCAAAACATTATTTTATACCTATTAAATATACTTATAATTCGTACATAACCTTCGTACTATTAAAAAAATACGGACAAGCAGCACTTAAAAATTATGGATGCAGCGACATTAATTTATTTTTTTAAAATAGTCTACTTTAAAATTTAGTATGAAAATTCTATATAAGTTTAAGTTTATTCAAGTTTAAAGTGTGAAAAATTTAATAGGCTAAAAAATCAATGCATCTTTATAAGCTGCTAAAATATATAAATATAATACATTACTGATAACAAATTCCAGCTTATACTAATGAATGTGGATAAATATATTAATATGAAAACTATTTAAAAAGTATTTTTATATATTTTTTATTAATTGCATTTAAAAGCAAGACATTTATTTTTCAACGGCATAGTTAAAAACATAAACGCTTATGGGAAAACTATTTAACTATGTTTTATAGCAGGATATATTTTTTTAAATTTCACAAATACTTTAGGCATCTCATTAAGCAAAACTTTTGCAGATTAAGAAGAAGAAAAAAAGAAGAAGAAAACAATTTTTCATTTGTTATGCTTGTTTTGAAATAGGAAGTTATAATTAATATGCACTTAACTATTTGCATAGTTTAATAAAATAAATAAAAAAAGTTCGTATTGTGTACATACTTTGGATTTTGTTTTTGAAGCATACTTATTCTATTTTTAAATGTGGGAGAAATACATCAGAAAATCAATATATGCTGCAATGGCAATGTTTAACTACAATTAACTTATGTCTTAAAGTGTGATGTATCACGACCGTACAATAATTATTTGAAAAGGAAAGCAAAATGATTATGTTGAAATTCCTTGTTATGAGAATATCTTATATTTTGTAAAAAGCTTTAAATGTATATTATTATTCCATATTGATAGTTTTTTTGTAAAGTACGCTGAATGTAGAAGTGATAAAGGTTATATTACACTTTTTCTTTTTTTTATAAACTGTGTCATTTTTAACAAAATTGAACAGTTAATTTCCTAAATTCATTATTTACCATTGCGTAAATTTGAAGTATTGTTTGAATTAGATTGGTTTTGCATTTATTCTAGCATTCTCATTGTGACTGTATAAAATATGAAGTAGAGATTCAGATATAAAATATGTAATAATCTAGCAGTAATCTATCAAATATACAACAAATATTAACAAGAATTAAAACAGAACAAGTAGTTTTTACCGTTATTATCATGAATATATTAAAATGATTTTGATGCACACCAACTGTTACAATGCATTTAAGAGCGTTACACCAACAGTTACAATGAATTTAAGATCGATATTTTAGTGTCAAAATATATGGGTCATTTAGTGTTATAACAATGAAAATAATTATATTTACCTTATCATGTATTTATGCGAAGGAGATATGAAAAATATTAATAAACATTTAATGACACAAGAAACCTTCCAAATGGAGAACATTATCAAATGAAATGGTCCCCAAAACAATGTTTTAATTCATTTAAATTTCTCAACTCAGTATTAACCAAATACATTTAATAGTGGTATAACAACTGTAAATAATCAGGACCTTTTTGTAAGAAAGATGCTATATATATATATATATATATATATATATATATATATAATATATATATATATATATATATATATATATATATGTGTGTGTGTGTGTGTGTGTGTGTGTGTGTGTGTGTGCGTGTGTGTAAGTGTATGTGAGGTCTCAAGGAGGAGTAGTTGGAAATTACGTCAGTTAAAAACAATTTTAAAAATTGAACTGTTTTATAATAATAAAATAAATTAAAAAGACCCACGCTCGCATAAGCTCTTAGGATCATCCGGTCAGGCGGAAGCATTTTTGAGCTTTTTGATGAGCTCTCAAACAGATAAGTTTTCAATCAGCACGTGGACATGGAGTGGTCAACACCTTTCCATTCATAGCTCCGTCACGAAATGTGAAAATGCTCAAGTTTTACTTTAACGATGGTTTAATAACACTTATTATTATCAAGAAGACTGTTGTCCATTCGCCTTAACTCTGCACCACGAAATGACATATATATATATATATATATATATATATATATATATATATATATATATATATATATATATATATATATATATATATATATATATATATATATATATATATATATATATATATATATATATATATATATATATATATATATATATATATATATATATATATATATATATATATATATATATATATATATATATATATATATATATATATATATATATATATATATATATATATATATATATATATATATATATTTATATATATTTCATACATTACTAATTTATACTTATCCATTGTACGTAAAAGCTTTCAAAGAATAGTTTTACTCAGATCAATATGTATTAAAAGGTTTTCCTATTAAATCAACATACATTTAAATGATATTTGTAAATAATAGTGCCTTATATATTTTATGTAATATAGTATAACACTCTTACAGTTAAAACACAATTAAATTTTATAATAAGAATATGTAAAATGTATTGTGATTTTTAAAGGAATTGTTTTATTCCTCTCAGTAGAAATATAACATTGGATTAAACAAAGTTACTTAGATATAATTATTACAGTTTTTTTTAATATTTCATTGTATAGAGTTTATCAATATAAAAGTTCATTTTGGATAGACTATGACATGGCCAATATTTATAACAAACATTTGACATAACCAACATTTGTGATAAAAGTTACATAAACCAATTTGCTAAATTAACAGATAATGAGAGTTGCAGATAATAGTGCCTTATATGTTTTATGTGATATATTGTAACACTCTCACAGTAAAAACACAAATTTTAAAATAAGTTATGAATATTTAGAATATATCAACATTATTAAACTAAATTTTAATTTTTTCTCAGTTGAAATATACACTAGATTAAACAAAGTTACTTACATATAATTATTACTGGCTTTTTAATAATATTTAATTGTATAGACTTTAGTAATGTAAAAAATCATTTCGGATAGATTATGACATGACCCATATTTATAACAAAATATTGACACAACCAACCTTTGTAACAAAAGTTGCATAAACCAATTTGCTAAATTCACAGAATATTTAACCATATGTTTAAAAAACAATGGGTGATTAAATTAACGGCTTTAATTCCAAAAAAATAAAAATTCAAAGAGAAACTTCAGCGTAAACTATCAATTATTAATTAACCATTGTGTGTGGTGTGTAGTGCTGAATTCATTATTATCTATATAAAATATGTAATTTCATTACATCTAAATATATACACTTTCATGTTTATTACATTTTTTTCTCAGTCTGGCAGTACGAGAAATAACAAAAGAGATGTATCTAAACGAATACCGCGAACTGCTCTCAAAAATTTATCCGCTTCTCTGTTTGTCTGTTCTATATCCGTTATTGGTTAATTAAATCTTTCCTCTCGGCATGTTTGTGCATATTTTGCTAATTAATAGTCGTTGAATATGTAAATTATGTTTGAATTTGTTTCTTTAAGCTTTCTTAATTTGGAGAAAATAAAGAATGCAAATGGTAGTGACTGTTTAAAATTCAGTTTCGTCAAGAGTTACTCAGTTTAATTAAATAATTCAGTGAGGATTTCCTGAAAATTTGATCTTCTGTGGAAGAAGAGAAAAATAACACTTGTGGGAACAAAGGAATTAAAATAATTTGTGGAAAAATAAGTGGATTTTGTTTCAAGGATTGTGTTAGATAAGCTTTTGGTTTTATCACATCAAACCTAAAGAATCTGAAGTGGTAAACTGTTGAATATACCTTAAAATAAATCTTTAACGTATATTGTCCTTTTAAAATTTGTAATATTTTTATATTTATGTTTCAGAAAAATAGTTTACATATTTATTTTACATAAAGGACCCTTTTAGTCTTAGCATGTTTCTCTAAAATATAGGATTTAACGTATAAAATATATTCAAAGAAAATGCCAATCTTGTTTTTTCAAAGATCACCATTATGTAGAATTCTTAAAGCATTATGTAGACGTTTATTTAAACGTTATAGGCATTACGTAAAAGCTATAGAACGTGTCACCGTTATTTATAAAATATTAAAGTCATAACCACTTGGTATTAAGTTTTAGTGGAATGAAATATTTGGCTCACTGATATACAAAATATATATTTATACTTTATGTTATAGACTTATTCTGTTTCTCTAAAATATAGCATTTAAAATATAATTTATAATCAAAGAAAATGCAAAACTTGTTTTTTACAAATATTACCATTTTGTAGAACTCTTAAAGCATTGTGTAGACGTTCATTTAATTGTTATACTTCTATGTAAACGCTATATAACATTTCACCGTTATTTATAAATCATTAAAGCTATACCAACTTGATATGAAGTTTTGGTGGAATGAAATCTTTGGATAACTGGCATGCAAAATATATATTTATACATTATACTAAAAACACTAATGATTATAAATTTGGTGGTTGACAGAACCTCTAAAAAATATCAACTCTCCTAAAAGACATAGGATTAAATTGTAAGCAAATTGTTATTGTTAAAATTGTAAAACACAATAAAGATGAATAAGGAAAGCAAAAAATCTTTGTTTAATAATTTTTTCGAAAAAAAGATTCAAATACGATATTATCATTTCTTATAAGCATGTCTCTTAAAAGATTAAGTGATTTTCACAAATTTGGGAGATTCCTTACATTTCAGAAACGTCTGATGGTACCATGTTGATTTGAACAAGAAGATATTTTGGTGACACGTTTTTTTTTTTTTTTAATACTGATTTCACTTTCCATAGGGAACAAAACCCAGACAGAATAAATCTAAATCTCTGTATGCTAAGAAACGTGTCTATCACTTCAAACAATTATTTTGGAAAAAGCAAAGCTCTGGCTTAATCTTGACAAAATGTGGCCACATCTCCATCTTAAATATTATCAAACTCTCGTGATTAACTATGTTATGTCGTTCGTTAAATAATGAATCTGATATTTACAAGCTCTAAAATTTATAGAAGATCTAAAATGTTTTCCGATTAGCAGAGTTGTGATTGTACACCTATTAAATTTTAACCGCCTCTTTGGTTCTGATTGTATTCATGTTGATAAAATATGAGGTTTAGAGATATTTGAATATCACTTTATCTCTTGCGACGAATAGTTTCTCAGCATGTGGTACATTTTGCCGTTCAACCTGTGTTAAAATGTAAGATATTAGTACACATATTTAGCAGAAAAGATTTGAATATTAATGGATAACAACAGATAGTACGCGGCTGAAGAAAGTTGCTTTTTAAACACAGATAGTCAGCGGACATAGTCAGTAACATAACATAAAGTCTTTAAAATAGATACGAAATAAAATAAGGGAATAATAATTCACTCATTTTAATAAAAATTCCAATACCTCATAAAAAAAAATTACTGCAAATAAAGCCTTACATCTCAAGACATATATATTATCTTTAAACTTATACAATTAAAATCTCCTTAAATTTTGAATACTGTATCTACTTTTATAACTTAATCGTAACGGAAATCCTACAAAAATTGCAATATTGAAACATTTAAACTATTGAGTACATAAATTTAGTGCATTAAAATACGAGATTATTGTTTTCTAAGAATTTTATAGTTACCTTTCTATTTATTTAAATGTTATTTGAATGTGTTTATATATCCTAATTTATATTTTTATTTCTATAGAAGTTGGAGTTATCCTGAAACATTAGATATTTTACACAAATCATTATAACTGTTATTAAGCGTTTAAATTTTTAATTTTAAATTAAGAAAATTATTTCCCTTAGTTATTTTTGTATAGTTTATTGTTTCACAGGAAATTAATTATCAGCTTATGCATTTTTAAATTTTAATTTTTCCTCAATTAGACTCGAACAATTTTCCTAAAAGTATATTATTTGAAAGCATGTAATGAAAATGTAAAATTAACTTCATTAATTTTTTAGTGTCAAAACAGCAAAATATATTTAGTTTAATTATGCTAACGGTTCTACAGGGAACTAATTATGCAGAGAGACAAGACTGTGTTTTTTTAAATTAAAATATTTTAATTAAGATAATACTTTATATTTTGAATCTGACATTCTTGTGAAAGCAAACTGACACCAAGTATTATGCATAAAGTTTTCTTATAGTTTCGTTAATTTACTAGTAAAATGAATATTTTCAACAACTAAGTAAAATATGTCTAAACACTGCAATTAACTTCTGCAATTTATAGGTATTATTTTAAATGAACAATGAGATATATTTTGTAAAAAACTTAATTAACATAAGCCTTTTAATGTCCATCCCGTGAATCAGTTTGACATGTTCTACAGTGACTTAACTGTTACTAGCATATAGGCCATCATATGTCGGGCTAAATGCTGGTAACAACTTAATAAAGTAAAACTATTAATTAGTAAAACTTTTAATTTTTCAAAATTATAAAGTATCTATGAGACAAGTAAAAAAATGGGGTTTTTTCGCTGATAATTAACTGGTTTACGCTCAATAATTTTTTTATGTTCATATTCCTCTAAAGTCTCACGATACTGTGAATGCAGTTTATATATATATATATATATATATATATATATATATATATATATATATATATATATATATATATATATATATATATATATATATATATATATATATATATATATATATAATATATATATATATATATATATATATATATATATATATATATATATATATATATATATATATATATATATATATATATATATATATTATATATATATATATATATATATATATATATATATATATATATATATATATATATATATATATATATATATATACATATATATACATATATATATACATATATATATATATACATATATATATATATACATATATATATATACATATATATATATATATATATATATATATATATATATATATATATATATATATATATATATATATATATATATATATATATATATATATATATATATATATACATATATATACATATATATACATATATATACATATATATATATATATATATATATATATATATATATATATATATATATATATATATATATATATATATATATATATATATATATATATATATATATATATATATATATATATATATATATATATATATATATATATATATATATATATATATATATATATATATATATATATATATATATATATATATATATATATATATATATATATCACATTGAATTTATTTACTCACACCGTGTGGTTATGTATAAAAATCAAATACACAAATGGACAAACTTCTTAATTTTCAAAGACATATAACTTAAATTCTAGATTTTAATATTCCGTGAAATAGACGCTTAGACTTATATGAAAAGAATAGTATTTGTTGTTAATAGCGGTGATAAAATTTTTATTGCCACAAAAAACATCGATGATTAAATTTAAAATTATCACATATATACCTAATCTATTATTTAAGTCAAATATAAAATAAAATTATTTAAGTATTATCAAAGTTCATTGATAAAACGTATGAAAATAATGCAGACAATATTTAATTCCTTTAAAATAAGAAATGATTAAATAAGCTGGTTAAAGGAATGATGGGTTCCTATATAAAAATTTAAAACGGAACCAATTAAATATTTAACCAATTAAATATACTTACCTATTTATTAAGTGTTAAAATAAATAGATGCTGTTAACCGGAGAAAATAGAGAGTGAAATAATGACATTAAACGACGAAGGGGAAGGGGTGCATTTTGAAAATTTTAAAGACTTGCTTTGAATTTTGTTAACTCTAACTCATCAAAAATCCAATTTGTATGTCCCAATCATTCCAGGTCCAACCGCTTTATAAATTCGAGGACACACAGGCAGATAACTTATTATTATATAAGGCTATTATTATATAAGGGATTTAATATTTGGAAGTTTTATTACATAAGGGAAATTAATGTCTCTTTATTATGGTGTGTATTAAATGACTCACTACATGAGAGTAGTAAAACATACTGCCTATTTATGCATATAAATAGCCAACCTATAAATGTATGTAACGTTAAAAGATTATTTCATGCTATGATGAACTCTAAATCGACTATTTTTAAATTTATTTTATCAAACAGCAAGGAATATTTTACAAAAAAAAAATAAATAAATAAAATATAAAAACAACTCGATTTCCATAATTCTTTAAAAATGATCCCTTCAACCAAAAAAGGAGCAAAAGTTAATACCCGTTATCATTTATTGTGCAAGAAGTGAGGGAATAGTCCCATTCATTCTCCATATAGATGTTGAAACAGAGTCGCTTACGTCAGTTTTTCTCATGGCTATCATCCTAATTGGAAGGATGACGTTAAGATGCGCTATTAATAAATAGCATTGATTGATGAAAATATGATTCTGTATTCCGTTAAGCGTGATATTTTGGCTGTTGATATGATGGATTATTTAATATTGGAGCATATCTGTCAAAAGGATAGATTCCAGAGCTCTTGATTACTTCCTGATAAAACATGAATATTTCGAAGTAAACATTATATCAAGCTTGAAAGCTTCATCTTATCTTTTCCTGAGTATTCTTATCTTCTTCAATGTAGTACACTTTTCCTCTCTTTGTTATGTAAATAATTGTTATGTAGGGTTTTTGAGATGACTAAAAGTATTCTTTAGATAATACTAACTTTTATTGAAATTTGAGAATGTCATATGTTTAAACGTATGAGGAAACCTAAGCAAATTAGACAGTTATAATATTTACTACATAATTATTAAATATATACTTTTTTGAATAATGAGATTTTGAATAAATATAATGTTGGAAGATAAATGTGTGTAATGTGTCTAAAGTTTTTATAATAAGAAGAAAAAATATTAATTCCAATTTACTTCTACATCTTGTTTAAATAAAAAAAACTCAATGTAAACTACATAAACATTTTTGTCCATCATTCGTTCTCTATGAATTCAATGTGATTCTTATGATACTAACATATAGACCTTCATATGACGGGATTAGTAAAATTTTCAATTTTCTAGAATTGCAAAGTGCCCTAGGAAGCAGTTAAAAGAATGGTTTGTTTTTGGCTGAGAATTATCTTTCAACAAGAATAATCGATTAAAATTATCACATATGTATGCAATCTATTATTTAAGCCAAATATAAATGAAAATTATTTATGTAATATCTAAGTTTAGTGATAAAACGTATGGAAATAATGCAGACGATATTTAAATAATGTAAAATAAATTATTAAATGAGATGGTTAATGGAATGACTTTATAATGCTAGAAAAAAATCATCATTTTTACCTATTTATTATGTGATAAATTGATAAATTTAATCACCTTCTCTTAAAATGAGGCTTGATATAAAGGCATTAAAAGCTCGAAAAGAGGGACGGGATGTAATTTGGACGTTTTAAAGATGACAGTATTTTTCACTGTGATACGAAGCTAATTACCAATTTATTTTAGAATCGGAACTATAGTTTAAGAAATAGTTTAAGACGGGCAGATAACTTAGGCTATCACCACAATAAGAAAGTTTAAGGATACAAAACATGAAATGTTTATACAATACGTGAATTTAATATAATAAAAATATTAAAAATCATTAAAAGTTTTAAAAAATAGTAAAAATGTATTTTAAAAATAGTAAAACACTTTAAAAATAGTAAAAGAACTTTAAAAATAAGAATTTTTTTTAAAAAAAGCTGAAAATATTAAATTAATTAGACATTTTAAAAAATGACTGCGTCGGGGACAGAACTGTCAACACGAAAAATACGACAATTAAATGGGCAGACACTCTACTAAACGGACCATACCTACACTTAGAGAAGGTACTAATTAGAGAATATGAGGGTTAAGTAAAAACAGTCCAGCAATTTAAATATTACGCTCCGCCCTCGCCATCCTAACAGGAATGAATTTAGTATAAAATAAGAAGGAGAATAAGGCTTGAAATAATAGCATTAAACGCTCGAAAATGGGGGATGGGGGATTTCATATTCGCTTTGAATTCTTCTAACCCTAACTCATAAAAAATCCAATATGGATGTCTGTATCCATTTCAGGTACAACCGCTTCATAAATTCGCAGACAGACAACTTAGGCTATTATTATATAGGGGATATTTGTGCCTTTTTTGGATTTATACCGTAGAAAGAGATATTGCCGCATAAAGAAGCTCAGCCAACGAGCTCAGTGGCAGAATGGTCAAAGCCCACAGTCCAGACCCGAATATTGTGGGTTCGATGCTTGTTATGGCGGTTAAATCAAAGTACGGATTTTTAATTTAAAAATGTTATTTATTGTTTCCTTATGTTCTTGAACATTCTAGATCTTTCTTTAATATGTAAATTAGTTATTTCTCGAATATTCTGTTCGGGTATAAAAGCTGATACCCACTAGTTGTAGGCAACTTCTCGATCTTGTAAAGTTGCGAGTTGCTACTTAGCTTCAATAAATTCGTTTGTTAAGTTAAACGGTGTGTTAATTCGAATCTTCGTGTTAATATTTGTATGTAACAAGAGTGTTGGAAGAAATATGACAAAATTACTTTTCTCCGTTGGGAGAGAAGCATAAATCGCTAAGAAAAATTACGTCGGTTTTTTACAGAGTTAAGTTATTAATTTGATTTTTATAACTTTAGTGATTAGTATTTAAATCTATTATATTACAAAAACGAAATTAAGTTTGTATTTATTTTTATATGATTTAGTAAAATTGATCAAAATAGAGTAGAAACTCATATATAATTTATTAAGTCTTCCAAATATATATTCTATAAAAAATCAGGGAACAAATATTATACAAATGAGAGCATTTTAAGAAACTTCTAGATTTTATAGTAAATTAGTGGAACTATTTTAAGGCATCCCGACTTGTATGCACTTAAACTATGCGTAATACTAATAAGAATAAAATATCTCAAATTATTCATAATAGAGATTTAAATATTTTTGTAATGTCCCATATTTATCATGAGAAATGTGAAACCAGGAGGAACTAAACATAAAATAAACTGCAGATGATAACAGCCAAAGTTTCTTCTTTATATTGTAACCTTTTACAGTCCATTGTTCCCAAAAGGGAACATAATATTAATAAAATTATTTAAAATTAAATTTCATTAATATTGATACAAAAACATTAATCATAACACAAATTATAAATATGTATAATTAATCATAATATAATTTCATTAATATTGATACAAAAACATAATTTTATCAAAATGACCCTTTTCATCATTTTCTATAGAGCACATATTAAAAATTCACATAAATTAAAAAAAAAAACCTAATGCTTCGAAAATGCGATTGGTATCCTTAGAACAACTTTAATTTATTTAAAAAATATGAAATTTGACATTAATAATCAGAAACGTGCCTGGAATAATCTATTAATTATTGATGTCCTCAATTGGGAACAATGGACTGTTGCCGCTATACTCGACGAAATAGTTTCGTCTACGGAGAGTATTTCTTGAAAGGGATAAGAACTGAAGGGGAATTTCGTAATTTTATGAAAATGGATTTCAATTATATTAGCAGTCTAGTGCGTTTGCTTCTCAGATATTATTTTGAAAAGTGTTAAATGTATTTTGTCTCTGAAGTACAAGTTACAAACGCTCTTCGAAGAATCGCACCAAGGAATGTTAGGCCTTATCCTGGATTCAAAGTGTACCTCCCTATATCACAGAGAAAAGGTGATGGCCATTTTCTTGTACAAACAACACAAGGTAGGTGTATCTTTACATTAATATCAAATGATGCACATTAAATGCAAGATTAGCTTGAAATCAGTGCAAGAAAAAATTGCAAATTCATTGATTTCCAATATATTATGTCATAAAGTTATACTCATGTTTTTCTTTTTTTTTATATTTGTTTAAGAAAATGTTGTTTTCATTTAAATTTATAATTTTTAAACTGTCCTTAAATTTACAAATAAATTTTAAATTCATTCTAATTATTTTTTCATTATTTAATATTTAATATATGCATCATTCTACTCAATTTGTGAATCCAATGTAGAGTCAGAAGTGGCCAATGTTCCCAATTGGGAACATCATGAAAATCGTAAAAGAAATTTTTTTCCAAAACTAAATGATTCACATACCTTAACTGAAGCATTAGAAGGCAATATATGCAAAAAAAAATAATTTAAAATATAAATGGATCTGAATTCGGCCTGAAAATGGTTAACTAACATATTAGACAATTTCATTTACATTTAGACGTCATGTGTAATTTGTTCTACACTATTTAATTACTCATATGCCACATTCTCTATTCAAGATCCAGTTGGGATGTCATTCATCACTTGACACAACATTCATATAATTATTTATGTTTAGTGACACAACATACGTATACTCCAACACGCAGGAAACAGGTGGCATTTCAAATTTTCATTCAAGAAATTTCTACAACACAAGAATAATATTCTAACTAACACCATTTGTAATCGCAACATACACATTCCGAGAAAGATGTAATAAATGGAATTGCGAATTGCTAGTTTGAAATATGAATCCCTACTTTAAGTGGCTTCGAAACAAATAGTAAAATGAGAAGCTGACTTATTCATATTTTCTCTGTTATATTTCACAGTCACAAAAAATAAGTAAAAAGGAACTATGGATTCCCAAGATTTTAGCAGCTACTGACATATGACTGCAAACAGATTAATAAGTCAATATATTGTAAATCTCATAACTGTATTCGAGAAATCTCTTCTTTAAGAAATATATCAAATATACATTTCATGTATGCTATAACTATCATTAAAACATTCATTCTATTTTTTTTTCTTTTGATAAATTCCGAAAAATATTTTCTAAATAAGAAATTAATAATCAGATTTTTAAAAAAAAATTGTCCAGTGAAGCGTTTTAGTTAGTAATAATTCAGTTATTTTAAATACAACTTAATGCATGATACTATTTTATTACATAAACGAAATGGGTATTTTTTAATCTGATGTGTGTTATTAACTGGATTGCATGATAATATCAAAACTTATTGAATATTTATGCTGCTAAATAGATATGCAGTAAATACTTGCGAACTAAGGGTGCATTTTTGTCTGTTAAGAACATCAAATGGTCTGATTCGATGTTCCTTTATGGAACAACAAGGATTATATTTTTAAAATTTATATCTGAATCACCATAATTCTTTTACAGTGCTCCTTCCGTTAGAAAATAGAACAAAATTAAATACATGTATGACGAAGCATTAAGATATTCAAAACTCAAGATCAACAGTAAATTAAATAGAAGTAGTATGTTACCAATTTCTGTTAACTTTCCTAAATTGAATATTGCTACCCTTAGTGGGGATTTTAGCACATTCTTAGAATTTTTTAATAGTTTTACGAGTGCTATCGACTCTAATGATTCGTTGCGCATCGTTGATAAATTCATGTATTTAAAATCATACTTGTCGGGTGAAACTCAAAAATTACTATTAGGTTTTGCCCTAAAAGAAGAAATTTATAAATCTTGCTTAGGTTTATTGAAAGATAGATATGGTAAACAAGAACATTTTTCACAACATTTTCTCCCTTCTTGTGCAAGATATTTGGGGAGAGTCCCATTCAATAATTCTCCAGATAGAGAGTGATCTAAAACAAAGTCGTTCAGGTCTGTTTTTCTCATGGATATCATCCTAATTGGAAGGATTACGTTAAGATGCATTATTAATAAATATCATTGATTGATGAAAATAGAATGCTGTAATACGTCAAGTGTGATATTTTTGCTGTTAATATGATGCGTTATTTAATATTGGAACGTATCCGTCAGAAGGATCGATTCCAGATCTCCTGATTGTTTCCTGAGAATATATATATATATATATATATATATATATATATATATATTTCGAAGTAAGCATTTAATCAAGAAGAGTACTTCATCTAACCTTATACGATGTCTTCTTTTCTGTTTTCATATAGCATATTTTTTGCCTCTGGTATGTAAAGTAACGCCACTTAAGTTTTTCCTCAATATTAAGAATAGTTAAAGTTTCATTTTATTTGGCAAGTATTAAAAGTTTAAGTTTATCAAGAAACCACGCAGATTAGGTTCTTGTAAGAGTAAACTAAATTTACTGCAGAATTCTTTAAAGAAATATATAATTTGTGGAATAATACTATTTCAAAAAATTATATTACTAAGAGATATGTGTAATGTATTAAATTATTTTATAATAAGTAGCTAATTTTTTATTCCTCAATTCAATTCCACAGCGGGAGGGAAAAGAAAGATTCTGAATATAAATAAAACACCAATTTTTGTTTTTCATCCTTACAGTTTATATCCAGTATGATTTTTAGGATATTTTAGTGACTCGTTTCCATATTATATTAAGGAATGAGATACGTGTACCTAACAAGAGAGTTGAAAGAAATATGATAAAATTATTTTGTTCGTGGGGAAACAGACATAAATTTAAAAGAAATATTAACCTCATTCAAGACCTTATTTATTGATTTAATTATTATAACTTTAACGAATAGTAATTAAAACTTTTATGTCACAAAATAGAAACATATTCTTGGACGTATTTCCGTATATATTAAAGTCTTTAATTAAATGTAGTAGTAACACATATTATTTTTATCTAGGATTCGATATATAATTACATAAATATTTATAGAATCAAGAGAATCATGTATTGTATAACTACTATCCAATAAACTATCTTATTTTTATTCTTTTAATAAACGTCGAAAAAGATTTTCTATAATAAAACTTAATTATGTGGCTTTTTTAAATCATCCGGGGAAACAGTTTAGACTGTAGTAGTTATAAATCAGTTATATCAGCAATTACTTAATGTTAGGTACTATTTTATTACACAAGTGAAATTGGTATGTTTTTACTTTTATGTGCATTACAAAATGGTTATGATAATTGTAAAATGTATTCCATATTTATGCTGCTAAATTTATATCCTGTAAATATATAAAGAACTAAGAGAGCATTGTTTTCTATCATAAGCAACAAATGGAATAACTCCGTTTTTCTTTTATTGAACAATAAAATTATTTATAAAATACAACTCAATTGCCATAACTCTTTTATAATACTTCCCGAGACCAGAAATGGAACAAAAGTAAATACATGTTCATGTCTGAGAATAGTTCCCTCCAATCATTCTCCAGATAGAGATCTGAAACAGAGTCACTCACAGCAGTTTTTCTCATGGCTATCATACTGATTAGAAGGATGACGTTAAGATGCGCTATTAATATATCGAATTGATTGATGAAAATAGAATACTGTAATCCGTTAAGAGTGATATTTTGGATGTTAACATGATGAATTATTTAATATTGGAACATATCCGTCAGAAGGAAAGATTTCAGATCTCCTGACTGCTTCCTGAGAATATTATATATTTCGAAGTAAGCATTTAATCAAGCATGAGTACTTCATCTAATCTTATACGGTGTCTTCTTTCCTACTTTAATATAGCATATTTTTTTGTGTCTGGTATGTAAAGTAACGTCAGTTTTTTCTCATTACTAAGATATTTTTTTAAGTAATTCTTTCTTTTTATTTTCAAATGCTAAATGGTTCAGTATATCAAGAAACACACGTAGATTGGATAGATGTAAGATTTAACTACTTTTACTGCAGAACTTTTCAAAGAATTGTGTAATTTGTGTAATAATACTCTTTTATGTAATTATATTACTAAGAAATATATGTTTGTGAAGTATTATTTTTTTATAATATGTAACTAATTTATTTTTGTTAATTTAACTCTACAGTGGTATAAAAAAAGAAGAGTCTGAATACAAAGAACACAATAATATTTCTTTTGTATTCTTGCAGTTTGAATCCAATATGATTTTTATGATAGTTTACAAAGATCCTGTCGATATTTTACAAATGAATCGTTGCTTTCGGCAAGGACGCCGTGGAGCAGTAGGTAAAACGTCGGACTCGTGAACGGGATGTTCTGGGTTCTGAAACAAGCGAGGCAAGCTGCCTTTAAAAATTGATTGTAAATTGGATTTAATTTATGTTAATTTAATTTCATTATGCAAATTTATGTAAATTTAGTTCCTAATTTTCTGCGGGCCTTCCAAGTCTGGAAGGTTCTAAAACTGTATATAAGCAGGATTTCCTTCAGTTGCGTGGTAATAAAATCTTGTACTGGTCTTGAGCCTTTATCATTCAATTCACCAAGTTCAATTCCTCTCATCTACGTGACAATATGTAACTAATTTATTCTTGTTAATTTAATTTTACAGTGGTGTAAAAAAAGAAGAGTCTGAATACAAAGAACACAATAATATTTCTTTTGTATTCTTGCAATTTGAATCTAATATGTTTTTTATGATATTTTACAAAGATCCTGTCGATATTTTACAAATGAATGAGATAGGTGTATCTAACGAGAGAGTTGAAAGAAATATGATAAAATTTCCTTTCTCCTTGCCGAAACAGACCTAAATTTTTAAGTCATATTAAATTGATGTTATTTCCAGATTTTAATCATTGATTTTTTATAGTATAATCGTTGATTTAATTTTTAAAGTTTTATAGTAATTAAAACTGTTGTCACAAAAGAAATAGTTAAACTTGTAATTATTTTGGTATGCAATAAAAACCTTGATTAAAATATAGTAGAAACACATATTTGTATTTAGGATTTTTAATATCCTATACAGTAATCTTATTTTTTACTTTTTATAAACATCGAAAATGATTTTCTTTAATACAACTTAATTATAAGTTTTCTTTTTAAATTATTCCGGTAAAACAGTTTAGTGTTTATTAGTTATAAATCAGATATTTCAGCTCTAACTTAATGTTAGGTACTATTTTATTACACAAGTGAAATTGGTATCTTTTAACTTTGATGTTCATTACAAACTAGATCACATGATAATTGTAAAATGTACTGCATATATATGAGGCTAAATTGATATCCTGTAAATATATAAAGGACTATGAAAGCATTGTTCGCTATGATAAACAACAAATGGGATAACTCGATTTTTCTTTTATCGAACAACAAAATTTATTTATAAAACATAAATCAATTACGATAACACTTTTGCAATACTACCCTCGAATACAAAATGGAACAAAAGTAAATATATATTCGTCTTTTTTGTCCAAGAATTTTGGGAATAGTCCCCTTCAATCATTCTCTAGATAGAGATCTGAAACAGAGTCGCCCACGTCAGTTTTTCTCGTGGCTATCATCCTAATTGGAAGGATGACATTAAGATGCGCTATTAATAAATAGCATTGATTGATGAAAATAGGATTCTGTAGTCCGTTAAGTGTGATATTTTGGCTTTTGATATGATGGATTATTTAATATTGGAACATATCCGTCAGAAGGATAGATTCCAGATCTCTTCATTGCTTCCTGAGAAAATATATATTTCGACGTGAGCATTTAATCAAGCATGAGTACTTCATCTAATCTTATAGGTGTCTTCTTTTCTTCTTTAATGTAGCATGTTTTTCTTGTCTCTGATATATAAAGTAACGCCATTTAAGTTTTCCCCCAATACTAATATATTATTTTAGATAATAGTAAAAGTCTTATTCTATTTTGTAAGTATTAAATGTTTAAGTATATCAAGAAACCCATATAGATTAGATAGTTGTAAGATTAAACTAATTTTACTGAAGAATTCTTTAAAGAAATATATCATTTGTGTAATAATAATATTTCATTTGATTATATTATTAAGAGTATATGTGTAATGTATTAATTTCTTTGGCAATAAGTAGCTAATTTGTTTTTTTTCCCGAATTTAATTCCACAACTGGATGGGAAAGGATGATTCTGAATATAAAGAAAATATCCATTTTTGTTTTTCATTCTTACAGTTTGTATCCAATGTGATTTTTATGATATTTTAGTGACGCTTTTCGATATTATACTAAAGAATGAGATATGTGTATCTAACAAGAGAGTTGAAAGAAATATGATAAAAATACTTTTCCATGGTTAAGCCGACGTATATTTAAAAGCAATATAAACCTCGTATTATTTCCAGAGCTTATACGTTGATTTGATCTTTATAATTTTAACGACTAGTATTTAAATCTGTTATGTCACAAAGGAGAAACTTAATGTTGTACTTATTTTGGTATATATTAAAATCTTTAATTAAAAGTATTACTAATACATTATTTTAGATAGGTTTCGATAAATAATTATATAAATATTTATAGAATCAAGAGAATAATGTGTTGTATGATTACTAGCCAATAAAATGATCTCATTTTTATTCTTTTAATAAACCTCGAAAAAGATTTTCTTTAATACAACTTAAGTATAAGGTTTTTGATTATACAGTTTAGTATTTATTAATTATAAATCAGATATTCAGGATATTACTTAATGTTAGGTACTATTTTATTAATCAAGTGAAATTGTTATCTTTTTACTTTGTGGAATACAAACTGGATTACAGGATAATTGTAAAATGTATTGCATATTTATGCTGATAAATTGCAGAAATATTGTTAAATATTTGAAGCACTAGGAGAGCATTGTTTGCTATCATAAACAAAAAATGGAATAAATTAATTATTTTTATGGAACAACAAAAGTTATTTATAAAATTCAACTTAATTATTATAACTCTTTTACAATGCTCTTCTGCAAAAAATTGAACTAAAGTAAATGCATGTTCTTGTCTAGGAAAAGTCCCATTCAACCATTCTCCAGATAGAGATCTGAAACAGTGTCGCCCACGTCAGTTTTTCTCTTGGCTATCATCCTAATTGGAAAGATGACGTTAAGATGCGCTATTAATAAATAGCATTGATTGATGAAAATAGGATTCTGTATTCCGTTAAGAGTGATATTTTGGCTGTTGATATGATGGATTATTTAATATTGGAACATATCTGTCAGAAGGATAGATTCCAGTGCTCTTGATTACTTCCTGATAAAACATGTATATTACGAAGTTAGCATTTAATGAAGCATGAAAGCATCTTATAAGAGATCTTCTTTTCTGCTTTAATGTTGCATATTTTTCTTGTCTTTGGTATGCAAGGTAAAGTCAATGAAGGTTTTTAACATTTACAGAAAGGATGCTTTTATTAATAAAATGGTGTTTTAATTTTAAGCATGTTAAAAGATGGAGAATTCCACACAGATGGGATAACTGTAATATTTAACTTATTTTATTATATAATTATATAATTAGTATATAATTATTTGTCGAATAACAAAATTATGAATAATTAAAAATATTGAAAGATATATGTGTGTAACACAATAAAAGCCTTTATAATAAGAAACTAAATTATTTCCCCAATTAAATTCTACATCAAAATCAAAATATACTCTCAATCCAAAAAACACAGGCGTTTTCATTTTACTCTTTTTCTATATTACAATGTGTTTTTATATCTTGTTATTACTTATTTGCATATGGTAGAAGACAATATATCTATATATTGAGAGAGTTGCATGAAATGTGATGAAAATTTTTTGATCAATATTGAGATAGACTTAAATTTTCCAAGATAAATTTTATACTTTTTATAAATGAATGAATAATTAGGTGAATAATAATATTTCATATTATACATATACGGGATGAATTAAAAGTTTTATTATTAAATTATAGTTCCTTATTTCAATGATATTAATTGAAAATATCATTGAAATATAATTAATAATTATATAATAGATAAATTATGTTTCCTTATTTCCTTATTATAATTATCTTTCGATATTTCAATGTGATTCTTATACTATATTAGTGACTTCTTTAGATTTTATATATTGAATGACAATTTCCTTTCTCAACCAGAGGGTTTAAAAAAATAAGATTTAATTTTTGTTTTCCACGTCGAGACATATTAAATTTTTCAAGGCAAATTAAAAAAAATAATTTTTTATTTGTTCTTAAACCTGGCTACATTGTCCCCAGTTTTTCTATGACAAGGTTGCAGCATCCAAAGAATCATATAGATACCTTTTGGACTATACGAAACGAATAATTAAGACATGCAAATTGTAATTTTTATCATCTGAAAATTATTGCAATAGCGCTTATGGATTGAGATTTATTTTTCATTAAGGAGTGGAATTAATTTATTTAATAATAAAATATATTAATATATGACATTTACATATTATAGTACAATTAAAATTATATGTTTAAATAATCATATATTTTCTTATATACGGACATATAAAATGCAATTAAATAAACCGGGTGACATTATGCTATAGTATAAAAAGATACTTTGGCTCTGGTAAATTAATAAAGTTTATTGAAATGTATATTGGTTGTACTAAAAGTATCCAAATATTTAAAACTGAATGGATTAATTAATTGCAGGTCACATTTCTGGCAAAGCGAATATTCCATTCGTCGGTTTTTGAAATGTCATCCTTAGAGCAACATGCAAACATCAAATTCTGTGTTTTTCTTGAGAAATTACCTTCTGAGAAGCTCTATATGTTGGAGAAAGAATACGGAAATATTGTCATGGAAAAAACTGGTGTGTATAAGTGGCATAAGCGTTTTTGTGAAGAAAGCACAAATATGGAATCTAACGTTTGGACTGGGCAAATCAGACCGGCCGATCAGAATGTTGAGAGAGTTCGAGTTATTGTGCATGCGGATAGACAAGAAATCATTGATGTTATTGCATCTGAACTCGGAATTTCACATGGGAGAGTTAACAGAATTCATTATGACTCTCCATATTATTAATAAAGAACTTTACCTGAAGATCTTTAAACGTCCACAACAAGCAAATAGAAAATAAACGCCTGAAAATGGACATCTTTTACACGACAATTCTTTTCCGGATTAAGCTCTTATTTTGAAAAAGTACCTTGTCAGAATTAGTGTTACTACTCTGAAACACAATCCTTTTAGTCCCGACCTAGCACCAGTAGATTTTTACTTATTTCCACTGGTTAAAATGAAACTGAAAGGACACCGTTTTTTGGATTTAGGCGAGGTTACCAAAATGTGATGAAGCAACTAATAGGTCTATCAAAAATGGATTACAGGAGTAATTGCGAAAAGGTACCTTGCCAGAAGCACTGTTACCACTTTGGAGCACCGTCATTCTTGTCCCGACCTAGCACCAGTAGATTTTTACCTATTTCCACTGCTGAAAATGAAACGGGACACCATTTTTTGGATTTAGATGAGGTGATGAAAAAAAGATGAAGCAACTGATATGCCAATTAAAAATTGATTACAAGAGTAATTCTGAAATTGTACCTTGCCAGAAACACTGTTACTACTTTGAAAGACCGTCATTCTTTTCCCGACCTAACAACAGTAGAATTTTACTTATTTCTAGTGCTGAAGGTTTTTGGACTTAGATGAGGTGATAAAAATGTGATGAAGCAACTGATAGGCATCTCAAAAATTTATTACAGGAGTAATTATGAAAAAGTACCTTGCCAGAAACACTGTTACCACTTTGCAACAACGTCATTCTTGTTCTAGCAACTTTAGATTTTTACTTATGTCTAGTGCTGAAAATGAAACTAAGGGACACCGTTTTCCGGATTTAGATGAAGGGATGTAAAATGATGAAGCAAGTGATATGTCTCTCAAAAATGGATTACAAGAGTAATTCGGAAAAGGTGCCTTGATAGAAACATTCTTACCACTTTCGAACACCCTCATTCATGTCCCGACGGAAAAGCAGTAGATTTTTACCAACTCCCATGACTGAAAATGAAATTGAAGAGACACCATGTTTTTGGATTCAGATGAGATGATGAAAATGGATGAAAATATACTTCTCAAATAATGGATTCCAGAACTGTTTTGAACAGTTAAATGAACGTTGGACCAAGTGTGTGGATACAATAGTACAGTACTTTAAAGTCTAATTATGTAAAAATATTGTTTCATTTTTCATTAATTTGATATTTACCTATTCAGAGACCTTCTTGACGGTGTTGGAAATATTTCCAGATAATTCTCTTTTTTCACTGTAACCGAAAGCTTTGGGCACGAAAAGCCAACGTTCTCCTTGTAATTTCGATTTCTTTGTATGTTTAGTTTGGCACTGCGAGGGATTCATGTATGACACGTTAGTATTGTTTTAGAGAAAATGTTTTTGGTCGTGGTAAAAGCACTATGGGTTCTAAAATTGAAAAACTATGTATTACTATTAATGTAAATAATGTATATTTTTTTTAAATTACTCTACTGAAGCTCTCCCATATAGAAGATTACTCGGAATTGAAATAATTTTTCTACTTACTGCCGAATTAGTTCTCAAATATTATTACTTGGCAAACTACTTGCTTATTTGAACTACTTGATGTACTTGGAGTAATTAATATATGTCTTCCAACGGTACCTTTTATATATATATATATATATATATATATATATATATATATATATATATATATATATATATATATATATATATATATATATATATATATATATATACATAGATATAGATATAAACTTTTAAACAGGGTTCGTGTTAATAAGTGTCCGGAATTGTTGTTGCTTCAATATTGTATATTTCTACCTTAATGATTTTAATACTATCCCTCAATTTTTTATATATGAAAAAATATCAAGTATTATTTAATTAGTGATATAATACATAAATATTTCCAAATAAATTTCAGTTTGTGTTAAAAAATTGTAACTTAAAATATAATATAAAAGTCTGCAAAAAACTTGTATATGATATATTTAAGAATAATTTCTAATTTATTATAGAATGGAAAGAAATAGATATATCTTCTAAAAGAATTCTTATTAAATTTGGCTTCTTTTCAAATATAACTTTTTTCATTATACTCTATTCAATGATTTTTAGTACTAAGCAAATATAGAAGAGATGAAAGTTAAGTTTTAGGAAATAAATAAGCAGAGTAAACTATTTTAAATTTCAGAACAGTCTCTTTGATCGAAGGTACTGAAGGATAACGCATTTTGAAACAAATTTCTTGACTTTTACTAGTGAAAATCAATCCGTATATAGAATATTTTAAATAAATGAACACCCACTCACCCAGGTGAAAAGGTATATTTCTAAAAATGGAAATATTTTAATCTAGATATTAGTTGACTTTTTTAAAGAATTATTTTATACGTAGAAATTATTTTAGGATTTTAGACATTGAAATGATAAAGAAGAAATATATTTAATTAGATACATACATGTTTTTGTACCTTTAACATTTATGAAAATAAGATGCATTAGAGAGTTGTATCACAGTACTAAAACGGGAAATTGTACGGTAGTAATTGTTACATTGTAGTAGATGAGGAATCAAACTTTAAAAAAAAATAAATAAAAAAAATTATAATAATAACAATAGCTGTCATACGTGGGAAAGCATAGACATTGTTTTAATCCAGTCAGTAAAAACATAGCCTAATAAAAAAAAATAATTTTGAAAAACAGATGGAGTTTATTTTCAGCTGAGTCTCTGGAAGGGTTTTAGGGTAAAAAACAAAGCCATTCATCACAATACATAGATATGTGAGCCAGCCAGTCAGTGTTATTAGATTTTATACGTAACTATGTTACTTAGTTTTTTAGTTAAAAACATTATTATATACATATTTGAGTGTGTTTATTTAGTAGAGGTTAATAATAAGAAATGAAAACGAAGACAAAACACCGAGCGGAAAAAATTGGTACAGTCTGATTGGGTCGTAGAAGAAATATACACAAACATGAGCAAACGAAAAGATATAACACATATTTAGGCTTATCACTAGAACTTTCATTGAATTGGTAACATAAATCCAGAGAATTATCATCATTATAAACATCATTATAACATCATTAGGACAAATAGTAATATAAAAGTTCAATAGTGTGTCACAAAACTGCTCATCGGAAACCAAAGCAGAAAATATGTTCCATTATTTCATTATTTATATTTATTATAACTATAATTTTAATCATTATAATAATGTTAATATTTTTATTATCCAAAACTTTCTCTTTAAATCTAAAAGTATAAATTATTTGTAATTCAGACTAAAAATGTAACTTTTTCCTTAACATACTATTTGGATTTCGATATATATATATATATATATATATATATATATATATATATATATATATATATATATATATATATATATATATATATATATATATATATATATATATATATATATAAATGTAAAGTTACAGTTTTAAAATTTAAAAAATATATATTAATGCCTTATATTACTTTCCGTTATTGCCACTTTTCAGTAAGATGGGTGCGTCCCCATTTTACCCATTAGAGATGGCTTCCCCTCTAGGAGGTGCTTTTACTTTTAGGGGCCTAGCATAAGTGAATATTTGACGGAAATCATTAAAATTGTATTAAAAATTAGGAGAACCTCTCCCCACTTAAAGTCAAAACCCTGGGAAATAAGTAATTAACTGGCATCTCTCTCTGCTTTCAGAAGTAAGTTTAAGTAAGCCCCAAAGTTGTTTTAGGGGAGGAAATCTGCAAGAAAGAGGATTTGTTTCCATTTTGAAGTACCTCTAATATTAAAGTCGCTCTACACAAAGGGTGTACACCACTCATTTTGACAATTTTCCTCACACCCTCTAGACTTTGAATACATCTTTAAATACTTCACTAAGAGCTATATATCATAATTAGTAATCTTTGAGTACTTAAACCTCTGCATTTCAGTTTGGTCTATCAAGTATTACAAGCTGCGTAGCATAAGGTGATGAGGTAAAATATATTAAAACACAAATGATATTTTAATATAATAGTTCAGTTGCAGTATTCCAACACTTATTTAATAATTTTGCTTCTTTTTTCCTGCATATCAAGATTTTACTTTTTAAACTAATGTATTTTAATACAAATCTGGATTTAGGAAACTGAATATATTATTAACTTTGTACTTAAAAATGTTATAAGAAACGCTTTAAATTGTGTTCACCATTCGTTGTGATGAAAATACAGTTTAGGATGACACCTTATTTTATTAGCAATATTTTGTGGCACCAATAATGTTAACATGCTATTTATTATGGCTGCAGTAATGCCATAGAAGCAATACAATTGTAATAAAAAGTATAAACTAGATATATTGAAATAGTTAAATACACATTAAAGTTTTTTTTACATAATTTACAAAATTTTATAATTTACAATCACATGGAAATATGTTTTTAAATTTTCTAAATCATACAGAAATGTACCAGTAAATATGGGTACATACTTTATAAAAGAAATAATATGAAACATAAACATAAACTATGAGCATTCAAATACTAAAACTTGAATACAAAATTTGACACACAATTGCAGTCCGAAAAACATCCGGGTATCACATGTGAGAAAACTCGCATACTTAGAGGTGATAAATATAGATAAAGCATAAAATCCGCATAAAAAACGTAAACATCATAAAACCTTAACAAGCATAAAACCTTAATCAGCAGTCAAGTCTTCATAATTTATTATCTTCAAGAACTTATATCAGTTTGATTTATCAAGTGTAATATTACAAATTATGAATTTATAGCATTGAGGTAGCACATATTAAAACTTAATTAATATTTTAATATAGCATAAAATTTAACATAGGTGTTTAAAGCATTTTGTTAATAACTTGTCTTTCTTTTTCACTAAAAAATAAAGGGTTAATTTTCACAAATAATGTATTTTGATATAAATTATTGTTATGGAAAAACAATATAGTATTTTTTATGTATTAAATAAAAATTATTAAAGCCAATTATTTACTGAAATGATGAATGACATATTTTCTGTATTCAACATTGATTAAAACAATTATCATCTTACTTATAATTACTATTAAGTAATCTACTATTAAGACATCTTACTATTAAGACTTTTGTTGCGCTTTAAACTGTTCAGTTTACGTCATAAATCATAATTAGAAATCTATGAACTTCACACTTTAACTTTTCAGATTGATATATCAAATAATGTTATGCAGTATTATAAATTATGAAGAATAAGGCATTTAAATAGCATTTATTAATGGAAAAATAATAATTTAACACTAAACAAACCAGAAATTAATATATACTTATTACTACCAGTCAAATGACAGGATTTTATTTTTCCTGTATGAATGCGTGACATATGAATATTGAGAAAGAAATAAACAAACTTTATTAAAATTGAACAAAAATGTATATTGCCAATTTTTATGTAATGCAAACACAAAGAAAATAAATTTAAAATTCAATGCACATCGCATTTTTTATATAAACATTACCGGTCATTTAAGAGGTTAATAGTAGGGGTTAAAATAAAATTATATGCCTTCGTAAAGTTCAAAACATGTGTAACAAATATTCATTGGTAACAATAAACTAAACTATTGAAATATTTAGTTAAATTATATTTATTAAAATATATATATTTTTCAAAATTATCCTTAATAAAAATGTAAATTCTCATTTCATTATTTTTAAGTCGAACATAATTTAACGGCAAAATAAACTGAATTTTTATGACATTCAGATTTAGTGAATATGAAGAGAAAAATATAATCAGAGTGGTAACATATCACTTTCGTATACAAAATGCATAAATGCAATTTACCAAATGCATATTTAAAACCCAAGCTGTCAGTTTTGAAACGTGTAGAAATGTATTAATTTTGACTAGCATTTATTGTTTACACTGCAACGTAAATAGTATATAATTTTTAAACGATATAATTGTTACAAATGAGCGTAGAATTTTCAAAACACATATAAAATATATAAAATGTTTTGTAGTAGTATTTAAAATTATTGGTAACATATGTATTAAATGCATTCATCATAATATTATAGGTTTTAAAATAAGTATTTTTCATAATTAATCTGCTATGTCATAACCAATTTGATAGAAATATTAAATATTTAAAAGAATTGTATGTATATGAATAGATACTGACTTTATAACATGAATAACATTTATAATATGTATCTCGCATCTCGTATCTAATGTTAGAATTGTTAGAATTCTTTTTCTACAGTTATTTGCATATTCATTGATTCTTTGTTAAATTAATTGAAGTGCTTTTTGAATTGGTATTATTTTATTTTGTAAATATTGCAACATTTGTAACTATTAAAGGCATGCTATGCAAAGGCTTTTGTAAATTTTCCCTAAATTGTATACAGATTAGTAGAAAACGCTTACATTTGTAATAATCTGTAGAATATGCTGTTTTTAGATTAAATTTTCTTTAAAATATCATGCATTCATTTTATCACGAATTTAATGCATGAAAATACATTAGTATTAATATATAATGTTTTTAATTTGAGAAAAAATGTCACTTATAATCTATTCCAATTCATAATTTAGTAAGATACAAAAATTACATGAACAAAATACATATGTAAAACGGATGCTTAAATAACTAGTAACATGTTATGAAACATAACCCAAAACACGCCGAAAAGTCTTCTGTAAAAATTATGTATTAGATATATCATATCATAACAATGTCGTAGCAATGTCTGTATAAATTTTCAAACAATCCAATACAGCTTAGTTGAAGATTTTTCTATTGGTAACAACAGAATATCCAGTTTTTAAAATTAAATTTTAATTAAAATAATCATGCATTCATTTTATCACGAATTTAATGCATAAAAATACATTAGTATGAGAATTTTTTATTTTTAGAAACAAATTCCACTTATAATCTATTCCAATTCACAATTTATTATGATACAAAAATTATATAAAAAAAGGCATAAGTAAAATGAATATTTAAATAACATACAAGATGTTATGAAATATAATCCAAAACACGCAGAAAAGTCTTCTGTTCAAATTATGTTTTAGATATATCATATCATAATACTGCCGTAGAGCTGTCTATATGACTTTTCAAACAATCCAATACAGCTTGGCAGAAAATACTTGCATTCGTAATAACTAAATATGCTGTTTTAAGATTAAATTTTTATTAAAAAATCAAGCCTTCATTTTATCACTAATTTAATGAATGAAAATACATTAGTATGGATACTTTTTCATTTTAGAAAAAATATCTCTTATAATCTATTTCAATTCACAATTTAGTATGATACAAAAAGTATATAAAACAAATGCATATGTAAAATGTATACTTTAATAACTAGCAACATGTTATGAAATAGAACCCAAAACACGCACAAAAGTCTTCTGTACAAATTATGTGTTGATATATTTGTATCATAACACTGCCGTAGAACTGTCTATATGACTGTTCTAACAATCCTTAATATATAAATTAATTTACAATATTATTAAAGTTTTCTATAATTAGCTAATGCACTTCGTATTGTAAATTATCGTAACTCACATTCTCTAAGTTTTTCTAATAAAAGAAATGCGTGTTAGATATATCGTATCATAACTCTGTCGTAGCACTATATGACTTTTCAAACAATCATTACTGTGTCAATTAATTTATAATATTATTAATAGCCTCTATAATTAGCTAATGCACTTCGTATTGTAAATTATCATAATTCACATTTTCTAAGTTTTTCTAATAAAAGAAATGCGTGTTAGATATATCGTATCATAACACTGTCGTGGCACTGTTTATATGCCTTTTCAAACAATCATTAATGTATCAATTAATTTATAATATTATTAATATCCTCTATAATTAGCTAATGCATTTGGTATTGTAAATTATCATAATTCCCATTTACTTAGCCCTTCTAATAAAAGAAATGCTTGTGAAAACCAATACTTAAAAGAGAAGCAGGATATTATGAAACGATAATCTATAACCGCACATAACTCGCAAAATGGCAGCTTCTATGCCAATAATAAGTTTGATCGTATCATAACACTGCGATAGCACTTTTTATGTGGCTCATGAAATACTAGGGAAATGTTCTCAAAGGTCCTTCCTATATAAAAACTGAAACTAAGACATAACACTTTAGGGAGTAAGTTTATATGGATATTTTGGGATTTTAGTTTCTTTCTTAGTATTCTAAGAATAATAACAAGGTGGGTTATTACAACTTTATCGACATAAAGGAAAGACTTTAAAAGAAAATATTAGCGCAAAATAAAATACAAAATGTTCACAGTTACGGCTTACAGCTATAAAAAAGTTCTGAAACAAAAAAATATATAAAAATGCTGGATACTGATATTTACGACCGTAACTGAGGGTGTAAATGGTAGAAACATTTTAGAGAAAGAACGAAAAAGTCAATTTTTATGCGTATAGTTTATTAACAAAAAAATGTTCTTTAAGGTAAAGATTCTTTGAAAAGTTTACAATGTATTATAAAGTTTTCCTATTACTAATGATGTAACTTTAGCGTGATAGGGAAAGAATTACAAAAAAGAATGTGATGAGATATAAATGTATTCCTTATTAACGATTGCTTGAAAGAAGTTAAAATATTGGAAGCTCTTTTATTTTAATTTTTCAACAAATATTATACGTTTGTAATAATGTAAGTGCGTGAAATAATTTAAAGCTTTCAATTTTAATCTTTAACAAAAAATTTAAACTAATATTGCGGATGTACATAAAGTTGTAAATTTGTGTTAAGAAAATGTGTCTTTCATTAACAAAACAAGACAAAAAAATCAATATATCGTGTGTAATTTTTTTATAAACATATAGCAATAATGAATGAATGAATATATATATATATATATATATAATTTTTTTCCTCTGGTCCCAATATTTATGTAGCCCCAATCTAATCAGTTAGCAGTAAAAACTATGCAGTCGAAGCACATTGAAAAGTCTTTTTGAATTTTATTTTAAATCTGCTAAAAAGGACATCTTTACTGGTAAACGACAAGAGAAATACAAAAACATTACTCTGCTCTAACAGAGGTGCACCCAAGAGCAGAGAAATAATTTTCCCAAAGGACAAGAAACTTAGTCAACGAATTAAACTGTTAAGATCAGGAAAAAAGATGAGCCATTTGCCGGTGACAGCTGGAAAACGTGTTGAATAGACAGAAAATTTAAATCTATGGGAGAGAAAGCTTTGGGAAATGTATCGAAAGAATTTTAAGACAAAGCCACTTTTTTTATTAAGACATTTAGAGGCTGGGAAAAAGATTTTAAGGAATTAGAATGGGAGAGAGGTGGTTTTTAATTAAATATTAAAGTTATACATATATATATATATATATATATATATGTATATATATATATATATGTATATATATATATATATATATATATATATATATATATATATATATATATATATATATATATATATATATATATATATATATATATATATATATATATATATATATATATAATATATATATATATATATATATATATATATAATATATATATATATATAGATAAATAGAGAGAAAAGAAAAATATATATTTCACATATAATTCACTTTATTTTTACTTTATGTAATAATTTCAAGCATGAATTGGACATATGTAAATTTAAATACAACACTATACATAAATATTCTTCTCTTGATAAATATTAAATTTCAATAACTTTTTTGTGAAAATCGCAAACGTTTTAGGAGAAAAAAGAAATTTAACACACGGAAAATGAATTAAAATCTAGAGTATGGGGCTTTTATTTATTTACTTATAATGGCCCAGATAATAAAGTATATTTTTATAATAAAAGGGGGTAACACTGTATCACCTTTCGCTGCTTTATTCGTATTTTACTAATGTAGTTTTCAGTGCGAAGTTCCAGTATAGAACTGAAATAAAGGATGTTTCTACGTTCGCAGAGAATAATGATAGATCTCGTACTTCTGTTCTAATGGATAGATAGTATATAAAGTAATGTAAACCATGGTTTAGCCTCTTAAATATTTTAAAATTATTATTGTAGTATTTCAAAATATTAAACTTAAAGGGAAATACATCCAAAACGTAATTTAACCAATCAACATCTGTATTCAGCAAAATAAATTTGAAATCAAGAATATATTTATAAGCTACTTTCTCATTAAATTCATTATATACCGCTATACATATGTAGACAAAATTCATACAAATATTCGTTTCAATCCTTTATTTACAAAGATAAATTAAGGTATATTATTTTGACGTTACTCAATTACAAATAAATTTTTGCGAGGTAGAAAAGGTATGATATTTTTTAAATAATAGTTAAACACATTTTTTCCTTCTTAATACTCTTTTATTATAATGAAACAGTATTATTAAATCGTGAATTCTCAATTGGATGAAAACTAGTAAAACATTTCTTAAAAGTATATAATTGTTTAAATACTATCATTAGTTAGTTCTTTATCAAATGTATTTATTGAAGAAATGGAATATAATAACTATTTGCTAGACACACTGCAGACTAAAATTTAATTAATAAGTGGTAAATGCCTTATGCATTTAATAATTGTCATTTAACAAAAGGTGGCTAGATATAGAAATATAAAATATGGTATGTCTGTGGAAATGAGGAAATTGTGTCTACTAATCCTTTATTGTACAGGTAAATTTTGCAGTTGCCAGTGACATTTTAAAGATGTATTTAAATAGAACAAAGAAAAATAAATATTTTGCTTTAAAAAGTTTTAGTTTTTAAATATCGTTTTTCATTAATAAATTTGATGAAAGTTCATAATAAATATACATAAATTATAATTTTTTTTTATCATTTCAGCTTAATAGTTTTTCATTATTATTTAAAAAATTAATTTTGTATTTTATATATATGTATTTAAAAAAATAAAAAAATAATAAATCGTTTCTAATTTTTTATAACAAAATACATTTTTTTCTAATAAAATTAAATTTATTAATTTAATTTTATTAGAAATTTCTCATTTTATAATTTTATAAAATATATACAAATATAATTTATTGATTGATATTCAAATGCATATATTTTATTTGACCATGATATTGAGAGAATATAAACAAGTAAATATTAATTATTCAAGATTATTAGACGTTTGCTTTCAACTGATTTTATTTTTAAATGCCGTTATTGTTATCGATAACTGTGATAAAAACGAGAAAAAAATATATTTCAAATTTATGTATCCGTTAATATTTACACAGCAGTAGTTACATTTCAGCATTTAGAAAATAAATAATTTTATATTCCACATACATGTATTTAAAGTACACAAAAATGTCAGACTTTGTTTCTAATTTTTTTTTTCGTAACAAAATAATTTTTGAAAAATTTCTCAACTTATAATTTTATTAAACAGTAAACAAACATAATTTATTGATTGCTATCCAAATGCATGAATTGTATCTTAACATGATATTCAGCGAACAGTAACAGATAACAATGGACCATAAATGAAACTCATAGGTTTTGGCTAAGAGTCAATAGCACTACATCCTTTTAACGGTTACAGAAGCCAAGACTAATAACACAAAAAAATATTTGATTTACAGCAGCGGTTACCATTTTTTAAAGCTAAATCGCTCCAGCTCTCGAATTAATCATGATAAATGAAGGCAACTAATCTAACAATCCAAATATTACTGATGTATTTTATTTTTTCGCTTTTAGAAAACTTGTTAAATAATTGTAATTGAAAGTCTGAGATTTAAAAATTATCTTTGTTGAGGTCAAATTAAATAGAAATTTACAAAAATATGAAAAAAACAATACACCAAAAATAATATCTCATTATTTTGTTAATAAGATATTATACATAAGATGGTATTTTTAGTTTACGTGATTATTATGATTCAATGAAATAGTCATAAAATATGTAATAATTTATAAATTATGTAATACGTAAAAAATATTAATTAATCATTGCCAGATTTCGTATTCGGTTATTTGACTAAATACACAAAGTATCGAAGTTTTAAAAAAATCTCAATTTGTAGATGATGGAAGTGTAGTTTGGTTTGGAAAATTATACCTTACATTATTTCTTTTTGAGGGCTATGCGATTCGTGCTACTGCCTAACTGGTGTCAGCAATCGAATTAGACATATCTTCTCTAAAAACGAAGAGAAGGGAATGATTTTTATGTCCATATTTTATCCAGATGTGACAAAATCACATAATTATCACTATGCTGTAAAGGGTAAACAATTTCCAAATAAAATTTATTATCGACATCGGTTTGACTTCCAGTCTTTCATCGATTCTGTTTCATGGATATCATCTGACAATGTGAGTCCCCACAAGATGTTGTACAAAACATATTTGTTTGTAGAATGTGTAAGGAATGTGCACCCACGACTTTGTGTGCTCGGCAATGACATCAGCAGAATCGCCCCATTTGACCCCTTTCACATGGCGTTTCTTGGGGGAAGTAAGAAACGGGCCTGCAAAAGGGGGCCGATAAGGATTTTCGGGGACGTGGTTTTGTTTTTCCAGGGCCTCGGAGAAGGAGGTTGTGCTCTCTTCGGTAGGGCTCAAGCTTCCAGACCCCCCCCCCCGAAGAAGGGAGGAATCTGGAAGAGTTCAGAGGAGTTCAGAGAGTGAGGGAGTCGAGATAGGGCCGGCAGCCGAGAAAACATCTCTCTGCGCTGATGTGGAAAGAAAAGACGACGCTCGGTCATTAGCTAGGACTGGCTCTGAGACTCAATTATGATATGTCATTTTCTTTAATTGTTTTTTTTAAATGTTGTGTAAATGAAAATGTTGTTTCGTCTGTAAGAGGTTTCCGAGGAATTATTTTAGAACATATGCATCCCAGTCTCCATTGTCGAAACATACCTGCCCCAGTACAGTAGGCGGGCAGGTCCCACGCAAAACGTAGCGCACCGTAAAAAAGAGTGTGCGTTACAGAATGTTCTACTACTCAGTTATATTATTAGATCATCCAAATAAAATGAAGATTTTCGAGGGAACTAATGTTGTTAGTAAACTTTCAGTAAATGAAAGTTTAATGATTTCAAATTGTTTCATTATTTAAGTCGTAAGACCCATTGAGAGCAATCGGATGCATAAAATTAAGATAAGCGTGTCTTATTGTAGTAAAATGACTAGTGTACCGTTCTTCAGATACAAAATCGATTTCCGAACAATAAGTTTGATATTGAATTTTTTACAAGATGGAATGGTAGTAGAAACAATGGACATTGACGTATAAGTGGTTGAAAGTCATATATTAAAAATCTTTCCATGATTTGTTTTGAATTTGTTGTGGTGTCTAATCCAACGGTGTATTTGTATAAAAATGAGAGAACATTAACTTTGAACGTAGAAACATAATTGGAAATATAATAAGAAACATATATAAGGAAACAGAAGTAGAAAATAAGGAGTCGTATGAAACAATATGAAGATTTCAGGTAGTTTAACCTTTAATATTCTATTTAGAAACAGATAATTTGTTATTGAAAAATTTAGGTGTAGAATAGACTTGATGCATCCCGTGTATACAAGAAATAGTATAATTAGAATCAACTTAGCAACATATTTCAGTCACTGATGATTCTTCTTTAAAAGGAATTAAACACACACACACACACACACACACACACACACACACATATATATATATATATATATATATATATATATATATATATATATATATATATATATATATATATGTGTGTGTGTGTGTGTGTGTGTGTGTGTGTGTGTGTTTGTGCTTAAATTTGAGTGTGTGTAAAGCAATTTGTTTTTTCGTATAAATAATTATTAGTTAATTAGAATGTGTTAGAAGCAAGAATAGGGAAACATATTATAGACCAAAAAAATATTCTATATAAAAAATTTATTAAGAAATCATACTCTCAACATCCGGATTTTTCATATCAATTTAAATATAACATCTTTACAGAAATAACAGTTGTTCATGCATTAGTGTAAATAATATCAAAATCCTCCTAAACATTGTTTTGCTCATTATTCTCAGACTCATATGTAGTTTGAATTTAATCAATAGTTTCACGGGTGTATTACAAAAGAAACACAAATAAGTTTAATTTAACAAAAATTCTTATCAGGCATAAAATTCTTGGAAGGTTATACACGAAGAAAACCTCAAAACAACAAAGAAACATAAAGAAAGTTGTTTATAATGAAATGTTTCCTAGAAAGAAATCAAACTTTTCCAACTAGGAATATTTATTATTTGTTAGAGTTAAACCTTCCTGGAAACAAAAGTTTTGATTTAATTAGTGCAAAGAATATAAGTATCACATTTGTAAACAATGGTTCTGCATCATTATCAGTGATGAGCAGAGGTGAAATTTAATCCGATATCTACATGGATTTATTAACGAAATAGCATAATATGACTTTTAAAAAATTGACATTTTTCACATATTAAAAATATCTTTTAAGCTTATACTTGGATAAATATTAAGAACAGAAAGTAAAGATAAAATGTATCTAATCTTCTTCAAGTTAAATATTTATTAAATAAATTGAAATATTTATTAAATAAATTGAAATATTAGACCAAATATTCCAAGAAATCAGTATCAGAAAATTGCTCTCAAAGTTTTTTCTTCTGGTAAGCTAACTTTTTTTTATTTAGGAAATACCTTACAGGTTTTTTACATTGAATAATCAGACCATGTTTTCTTTTGAAAGGCAACTATTTTTTTTTCTTGTAGCCAGAAGGTAATACTTTTATGATTTTCTATAGTCCATAGAGTGTTGTATTTTTGAATATTTAATGTAGAAATAATTTTTTACATTTCAGTAATTGCAATTAAAGTCACTTTACTAATTCAGTGGACGTCTACTATATTTCGACTACATTAAGTAAAATAAGGGCAGGATTCCCTAAATTCGTTTAACGGCTAACCGTCTATTAATCTCTGTTTAAACGGAGAATTGTGTCCCACCATTTTTTGACGCCATAGGTTAATCGCGGTTAGTAGTTAAAGGACTTTGGTGAGGCCTGTCCTAAATCGTATAAAAGTCTATAAAAGTAGGTGGTTTAAAATATTTATAACTGAGGTTTATGAAAATTTTAATGTCATAGCAACTCTAACAATATGATTGAAAAATGTTGAGTGCTTTTATATTAATAAATATTAATAAGAGAAAAAATAAAAATAAAAATAATAATTAGAAAATCGTTTTAAATTAATATACTGGCTACACGAAGAAACTATATTCCTGACCATAATGTTTATGTTCTATAGTTTTGTCTGTTCGACAAAAATAATGACGAAATAAAATGACGAAAAGAAATCGAATAAACACACACTTACACGATACTTTAAAAATAATTGTAAAGCAACAACAATACTCAAAATTTTCAAAATCTGCTTGAACCTTGGTCGTGAATTAATAATAATCAGAAAACATAGGAATCAGTAATTTTATAGAAGTGTGTAAAAGTCTATTAAGCAATCTTTCTATACCTCAACCTGATTTTCATATTGGTGTCAGTTCCATAGCCTTCATAAATCGTAAATATATTTTCCCGGTATTCACGAAATGTAGTTCAGCGGTTACGAAATGTAAATGACGAAAATATATCTAATAAATAAACATTACAAAATTTTCAAAATATTAAAAAAAACAGAAATTCTTAAAATTTTCATAATCTGTTGGAAACTTGAACTTGAATTAATAATAATAAGAGAAAAATAAGCATAAGTGATTTTATACAAGTGCATATATGTACATTAAGCAATATTTCTTTTCTATATGTTCTAAGCAATATTTCTACCCTTATTTTTAGATTAGGTGTTTAAAAATAAAATTTCTCAGTAAGCTCCATGCATTGTTAAAGTATTAGTTCCATAACTTTCATAAATTTGAAATATATTTTCCCGATATTCACGAAATGCAGTTAAGCGGTCACAAAATATTAATGACAAAAATAATGACGGCATAATACGACAAATGATAAATAGAATGACGAAAATAAATCGAATAAACGGACACCACGAAACTTTCACAAATATTTTAAAGAAACAATTCTCAAAATTTTCAAAATCTGTTTTAACCTTGAGCGGGAATTAATAATAATCAGATAACATAAGAATAACTGATTTTATACAAGTGTTTAAAAGTCTATTAAGCAAGAGTTGTATACCTCACCGGGATTTTGAAATTGGTATCAGTTCTATAGCCTTCTAAATTTGAAATATATTTTTCCTGGTATTCAAATATGCAATTAAGCGATGTAACGGCGTGCCTTAATGGTATGTCGACATTAAAGCATCTGGTTTGAGAAATGGACATTGCTTATGTGGAGACAAATGTGTTTTACTAACGATGTCTATATTTTGTGTCTTGCAGTAGCAAAACAATAGAAGAACAACCGGGAGCCCAGGCTGACAGCCAGAAATATGATCATCGGAACCACATGAGAACGCCTCGACGACATTATCTATCAAAGTCCAATCCAGTTGGTTGAAGGTCAGATCATCACCAGATGATCCAATGATGAAATTATGAATGAGGCCAACTGTCTCAGAGGCCCCTCGCCTAAAAAGAGACGAGATGAGGTTTTTTTTTTAAAGAGGTAGTTAATTAACAACCAGATAATTCGGAGGTCGCCTTGACCAGTGTCTCTATCGTTTCTTATTCCTCTATCCTTCGTTTCCTCTATCGTTTCCTGAGTTTCCTTAGCGATCATCCCAACTTGGGATCACTTCTTTAGGAGTTAGCTAGCAGTCAGCTAACTCGGAGGTCGTCTTGACCATATATCCTTCGAGAGTTTTTCTTGGTGAAAATCCCACTTTGGGATATATCTCTTACTGATACTGATAACGATACCCTGTGCCTTGCTTTTTTTTCTAATTCGATCTTCTTCAGGATTGAACGTGTATTCCTCTTAGGAACTCTGACTTTGTTTTTATCTTCATCGAGGATACCAATTGCTATTTGAAACTCTCGTCTAATTCAGTGTACTGTGTACATATTACCACCGATATCTTTTACGTGAATCCCGAATTGATATCTTCCGTCGGTTATAAACCATTCGGCAGGGACTTTTTGTTTACGTCTCTATTTAGGCCTACGTCCAGTGTTTCACATGCCTGTGAACGGTAATTGTATTGTGTATATAAAAATATGCATATAGCTGTGCGATGTAAATAAACCATTTAATCAAGAAACACTTGCTTCTTCATTGTGTTACCGGATACGTTAAAGCAGTCACAAAATGTTAATGACGACAAAAATTCAACAAAAATAATGACAAAATAAAATGACGAAAATATATCGAATAAACAAACATAACGAAACTTTCTGAAATAATTTTAAAGAAATAGCAATTAAAAAAATTTTCATAATTTGTTTGAATCTTGATCGTGAATTAATAAAATTAAGAGAAAAATAAGCAAACGTGATTTTATACAAGTGCATAAAACTGTATTAAGCAAACTTTATTTACTTCACCCTGATTTTCAGTTAGGTTTATTAGAAATAAAATTTCTCAGAAAGTCCCATGCTTTGTTAAAGTATCAGTTCCATAGCCTTCATAAATTTGAAATATATTTTTCCCGGTATTCACGAAATGCAGTTAAGCGGTCACGAAATGTTAATGACGAAAATAAATCTCTTTAAAAACTACTAAAGGAAACAAGAATAAGAAATTAGACGTTCCAGAAAGGGGTGGGAGAAAAAAATAATATGGATACCACGAAATTAATAAATAGTGACAACTAATGGTTTTATTATTACACTAAACACATTTTTTAAGAGGTCAATCTTTTTTTACTTTCAGCTCTGCGTTGGGGATAGAAAGAAATAACCCATGAAAAGAGTGCGTAATAAAGAAAATAAGTGGGGAATTATGCTAAAGAATGTAATTTAATAGGGTTATTACAAGAAGTTTAACATTTCGCTTTCACTTGTGGCGTAAGGGAAGCTAAAAGTGGTGGTATTATAATATCAAAGAAACAGAAAAGTTAAGATGAAATTTCCTTTCATCCTAAAGAACTCTATAAGCGAATGCGAAAGGAAAAACCTTTTAATGGTTTCTTATAACGCTGCTTGCATGGGAAAACCTAAACTTGGGTGTAATAGAAGGCGGATGGAAAAGTTTTGCTTCCGATTCAAAAAATGACATTATTCTTTAAAATATATTTCAATAATTTTTGAGAGCCAATTTTTGGTATATTTCTTTAAGCCTTTAATACATATATTTATTCTTTTACAAAATATAAATACATATTGTATGTTTCAGAAACAAAATATATATGCAAACATTTCTTCTTATGGTTTTAAAATATTTATTTCAGTTTGTGAACGTTATATTCTGTATCATTCAGTATATATATATATATATATATATATATATATATATATATATATATATATATATATATATATATATATATATATATATATATATATATATATATATATATATATATATATATATATATATATATATATATATATTTTAAAATTTAGATACTAGAAAGTGATATTGGAATTCCATGACATTTAATATTTCAAATTGTAGATTTTAAAATTACTTTTATTTTTTGAATATTTTTGTTCATGAGTTGCAATTCTCAGAAACAAATAGATTCATATATGCATGTACATAAAAGTAAATCTTTTCAATTATTTAGTAATCCTTATGTTAGTAGTTTACTATATCAAAAACCTTTGCATTTCTTCATTTCATCTGCAAAAATAAATTATGATAAGTTATTTTAAAGAAACTTATATTATTTATACAAAATTAATTACTCTATATGTAGCACACAGATATCCTCTTTCTCCCTCTCTCTGTATATATATATATATATATATATATAAATATATATATATATATATATATATATATATATTTATATATATATATATATATATATATATATATATATATATATATATATATATATATATATATATAAATATATATATATATAATAAAATATATATATATATATATATATATATATATATATATATATATATAAATATATATATATATATATATATTAATATAAAATATATAATATGTATATATAATATATGTAATATATATATATATATAATATATATATATATATATATATATATATATATATAAATATATATATATATATATATATTATATATATATATATATATATTATATATAATTTATTTTTATATATATATATAAGAAAGAGATGTGTAAATTATATAAAAAAGATAAATATAACGAAAATGTGTGGATTTTTAATAATATTAATATCGTAACTTAGTTTCAGAATAATATTGGTTTACCGATGCAACTCAAAATATAAAGATATTATGTTCATGACATTTGTTATCCATAAGTAATTTTCTTCCTATCAATGCATAAACAGTTATAGCACAAACAGTTAAAATCTAATTACTCATCTATAAAATAAATCAAAAGTACTCTCGAAAATAACTATATATAAAAATACAGCCAAGTCTATATCAGGCTGTTTTATAACAAGGTTTTCATATAACGCAGTCAGAAAATTGCAACAGCATTATATTCTGGAACAACTGTAATAAATATTTTAATAAAAACATATATTGAATAATAAGAATATTGGTATATTTATTTTTCATTAAAATTGCTCAAAATAAAAGTTTGCAAATTTTTAACTATCTGCATATTTTTATACTAAACACGCTTTGTGATGATCATAAGCAAATAAAGTGATGCATGGTTAAAACTGAAATTTTTTTGGTAATTTTTTGAATAGCATTCCATATGAAAAAGATTTTACAATTATATCAAAATACCGATACATAGGTATTTTATGCATTTTTTATAAGATTGATTATAACAAAAAAATTGTAGGTTTTTAACAATATCAGTATAATAAATGATTTTCGACATAGATATGAATTAACAATACTTCTCAAAATAAGAAGAGAGGGAGCCGATGATATACTATAAATGGATTAATTTTTTCCTATTACTCTGTAGTAAACCCAGTAAAAGCCGGATTGACAATCAATAAACGGAAGCAAAATTGCTCCCAAAAGTCACATTATGAAAAACATCTATAGTAATACGGGCAAATCTCCTACACCCTGTTGTTTTTATAACAGAATATCCACATAACGCATTCTGTATAAAAATAGATTTAAATTTAAGTAATGAATGCGTATATTTTTATTTTGGAGTTTATTCTATGAAAATTTCGTAAAAAAAAACTGATAAAATTTTAACAGTGCACATATTGCTATTTTAAACACATGCTACATATCTCAGAAAGAAGTATATTGATATAAGCTTATATATGAACTGAAAACTGAAATTATTTCGACAGGAGCTTTTTATTCTAAAAAAGATTTTACAATTGTATGAAAATAACGTACAAATTAAATAGTACAGCTAATTAAACCAAAAAACAAAGAATTTTTAATAGTATTAGTATTGTAACTGAATTAAACATAAGTATAAGTAAGTAATACTGAGCAAGATAAGGAGAGATGAAGCTTTCGACATTGTCGTGAATAAATAATTTTCTTCCTATTACTATATAGTATAGCTTGTGTAAAGTCAAATTGTCCATCCACAATAGAAAAAATATTTCACGAAATTCATGAAATAAAGAAATATTTATGATAATATAGCCAAACCTCCGATAATGCTTGTTTTTAATAAACGGATTTCAATAAAAAAGAAGTTGAAAAATTACAACAGCATTACATTTTTTAGCGATATGTATAAAATTGTTTTTATATTATTAAATAAAATGATGTATTGGTATTTTATGCTTTTTTTAAATATTTAGAGAAAATTATAGAATTGTACTAATCCATATATTTTTATTCTAAACACAGGCTAAATTGCTTAGTATGAAATATATGAATATACACTTATATACAAACTTAAAACTTTTAAATTTTTTACCTTCTTATACGAAAAAGAGTTTACAATGAAATGAAAAGAACGTGCAAATTATAAAATATAGGTGGTCAGAACTAAAATCTTCCAATCTTTTAATAATATCAATAGGGTTACTGGATTTCTATATAATATACGAATTACCAATACTATTCAAAATAGGAATAGATAAAGCTCATGATATACGTTATTAATAAATTTCAACGTATTAATATGTAGTATAACCTATAAAAGTCAAAATGTTCATCCATATAAAAAATCAAAATTATTATCAAATTTCATAGAATTAATACATACCGTTGGTAATACATCAAATCTTCTATAATATAATGTTTTAACAGAACTGTTTTTCTCTAACACTTTACGAAAACTGTAGCAGTTCTTTTATGACTCAGTCTCCTTATAACACGTTATTAGTGCAGGAACTTGTCAAAATACCAACTGATTTCACAAATGTGTCTGTGGCAGCATTTACTCGCAGATTTAAAATTTTGGAATTCAAATTTATAATGTATACTGATTTACAGCTTTTAAGGAGTTATTTTTATATCAGTCACACATTGATACTTTGAGAATGGATTTATTTTTATAGGTTATGACAAGCGTTTTTAATGAATTAGTTCTTATTAATAAGATGTATAACCTATGAAAAGCAAAGTGTCTGTCCATATAAGAAATCAAAAGTGTTATCAAATCTCATAGAATCAAAACAAACCTGTGGCAATACACTAAGTTTTCTATAGTGGGATGTATTTATAGCACGGTTCTCCCATAACGGGTTGGGAAAACTGCAGCAGTTCACTCATGACGTAGTGTCTTTATGGCACATTATTCGTGCAAAAACATATAAACAAATCTTTTGAATTGACAAATGTATTTATGACAGCTATTAGTCACAGCTTAAAATTTTGTTATTGAGATTTATAGTATATATCCATTTCCAGATACCAGGGAGTTTACCATATCAATTACATAATATTTTGAGAATACCGTTTTTCCTATACGTTTAAATAAATAGTTTATTTTCAGTTTATTTATTTTTGATATCCTACAAAACGTTGTATGAATTTAATTTGTCCTAATTCTATTAAGACTACTCTTACCCACAGTATAAAATTTTGTAATTGAGATTTACAGATTTCTATGTCCAGATACCAGAATGTTTACCGTATCAAATACGACTTGATATTTTGAGAATACAGTTTTTCCTATACGTTTAAATAAATAGTATATTTTCAATTTATATATTTTTGATATCCTGAATAATGTTGTACGAGTTTAATTTGTACTAATTCCCGTGTGACAGCTCTTAGTCACAGTTTAAATTTTTGTACTTGTGATTTATAGTGTATTCCCAAGTCTAGATACCAGGGAGTTTACCATATCAATTACGATTTGATATTTTGGGAATACAATTTTTCCTATACGTCTAAATAAATAGTTTACTTTCAGTTTTATTATTTTTGATATCCTACATAACGATGTACGTGTTTAATTTCTACTAATTCTATTATGACAGCTCTTAGTCACAGTTTAAAAGTTTGTAATTGAGACTACTAATGTATTAGCCTGTCCAGATACCAGGAAGTTTACCATACCAATTACTACTTAATATTTGGAGAATACAGTTTTCCTATAAGTCTAAATAAATAGTTTATTTTCAGTTAAGTTATTTTTGATATCCTACAAAAGGTTGTACGAGGTTAATTAGTATTAATTCTATTATGACAGCACTTAGTCACAATTTAAAATTTTGTAATTGAGATTTATAGAGTATTTCCATGTTCAGATACCAGGGAATTTACCATATCAATTACGACTTTATATTTTGAGAATACAGATTTTATTATACATCTAAATAAATAGTTTATTTTCAGTTTATTTATTTTTGATAGCCTACATAACATTGTACAAGTTTAATTTGTACTATTATGGCTTGCTTTTAAAGTAGCAAAGTCTTTGTTAGAACGTTATATAAATAATTATGAATGATGTTATTTCTATTTTCCTCATAACAAGGATCCCGTTGAACGTATTTCCCGATTTTTTATAGTTTTATAGAACATGGTTTCCACATAACGTGTTTCGAATAGATGACGTTATACAATACTTCATTGTATGATAATAATACATAAAGACATTATTCTAAAGTTTACCACAGAACAAAAACCAGAAAATAGTAAGAAAAGAAATCAATAATTCCTCTTTGTAGTGGATATTCTTTTTTTTCTTTCAGTAGACGCGAAGAGAGTTTAAAATAAATGGTCGCATGTATCAAATAAAGGAATAAAATCTTTGTCACATATTGATCTTTGAAACATACGATGAAGAGTCATCTTATTAGCTTCATATATACGATTTTCAACCGCGATAAAAAGGAAGCGAGTGTCAGAATATTAACAAGTTCTGAGCTCGTTAGATATTGGTATATTCTATTTTACTTTAGATTAATACTTCAGGTTTTTGTGACTTGGAAACTTCACAGTAACTCTTTCATTCAAAGAATATTCAACATAATTGAAAATCCTATAAAAATATTAAAAAAAATATTTCACCTTAGAATATTTTTGATAAAATATCCTAGCATGCAATTCTTGACATTGTTTGTTTTTAAGACCAGCACGAATAATTAAAGCTAAATTTTATTGTTTACATTTAGTTTACTTATAAATGTAGTCGCTACAAGTACATTTGTGGAAAAGTGATTTAAATTTGAAGTATTAACTACTACAGTTTTTAGAGTTAATTAATAGAGATAGTTTGAAAAACACAAAAGCTAAAAATGTTTTTATGTATAATGTTATATCACCATTTTTTAGTTTAATTTTCTGTGTTATGCACTTTATTTTTCTATGTTATGTAACTGTGCGATTTATTCAACCTTCTATAGAATTTAACCAGTTTTATGACCAATGCTTTATTGATCAATCTTAAATAATTTTAATTAAAATGAAAATGATGAAATCAGAAAATATTTGAAGTAATGAATAATGTTAAAAATATTATATGATCTCAGATGTTAATTATACGCTTATATTCAGAAAAAAAAGTTTTCACAAATTTTCAAGAATTCGATTACAACGGATTCTTTATTAAAGTGGACGCACAAGTTTATTCAGAATAAATATGAGTTTTCTGTTCTTAGAACGACTATTAAATAGTAAATTTTACTGGATGCATATTAATATATTTCTTTATGTATTCTTTAACGTTAGATGCAATATATGTATTATGCAGTGTGATATTATGAAATACTGTTACGCCTGTTACATAATATTATGTAATTCAGTAAAGGAGTTCTGAGAAATTAAATCATACAATTTCAAATTATAATGTAAAGATGCTAAATAAATAAAATGAACCTAACGATTCACTACTTCCGAGAAATAACCCGTAAAGAAATTTCCCTAACAGAGTTGTTTGATTTGATTTCACCCAATTATAAATTCGGTATAAGCAGAATAAAATTATTCCTCAGATCTGTTTAAAAGGGATCCGAAAGAGATTTCCATATTTGACGTACCTTCGTTGCAATATAATAAAAATAGTCGTATTGTTTATCATATAATTTTTAGTAATTTTTTATGAAATTATCATAATGAATCATCTTAGTAAAGGAGATTTGAAAAAATAAAAACACAATTTTCACACTATAAAATGAATAAATATACAAAACAATATACAAAATGAAATATACAAAACGAAACGTAAATATACAAAACATACGTAATACGTAATATACAAAAAGTAAATATACCTAAATATACAAAACGAAACGTAACGAGTCACTACTTACGACAAATAACATGAGTTAATATTTCCTTAACAGGGATGTTTGATATTATGTCACCCAATAATGAATTTGTTACAAGCAGAGAAAAATCATTTCTCTGTTATGTTTAAACTGTATCCGAAAGAGATTTCATTATTTGATGTCTCTATGTTGAAAAGTTAAAAAAATAATCGTATTGTTTTTTATATTGTTTTTAGTATTTTTTTATGAAAATATCACAATGCAACATTTTAATAAAAAATATTTGAAAAAAAAATTAAAAACACACAATTTTCACACTGTCAAATGAATCTGCTAAATATACAAAATGAAACATAACGATTCACTACTTACGACAAATTAAATGAGTAAAAATTTCCCGTGTCTATGTTGCAAAAAATTTGACGTCTCTATGTTTCAAAGTAAGAAATATAATCTTATTGGTTTCAGTAATTTTTTACAAAACTGTCATAATGCATAATTTTAGTAAAGGAGATTTGAAAAAGTAAAAACACACAATTTTCAAAATATCTAATGAATATAAATATATAATATGATATATAATTCTTCTAAATATGTATCTAAAAGAGATTTCTATATTTGACGTCTCTATGTTGCAATGTAAGAAATATAATCGTATTGTTATTTATAATGATTTTAGTAATTTTTTATGAAAATATAATAACGCGTCATTTTAGTAAATTAGATTTGAAAAAATAAAAACACACAATTTTTACACTATCAAATGAATCTAAATACACAATATGATATATAATTCTGTTAAATATACAATATGAAACATAACAAGTCATTACTTACGTCAAATAACGCGTGTAAAAATTTCCCTAACAGGGATGTTTGATTTTATGTCATCTAATTATTAATTTGGTACAAGCAGAGCAAAATTATTTCTCTTCTATGTTTAAAATGTATCCGAAAGAGATTTCCGTATTTGACGTCTATATGTTGCAAAGTAAGAAATATAATCTTATTGTTATTTAGAACGTTTTTAGTAATTTTTTTATGAAAATATCATAATGCATAATTTTAGTAAAGGAGATTTGAAAAAATAAAAACTCACATTTTTCACAATATCTAATTAATCTAAATATACAATATGCTATATAATTCTTCCTAAATATACAATATGAAACATAACTAGTTATTACTTACGACAAATAACGAGTATAAAAATTTCCCTAACAGGGTTGTTTGATTTTATGTCACCCAATTAAGAATTTGGTACATACAGAGCAACATTATTTCTCTGCTATTTTTAAAATGTATCCAAAAGTGATTTCCATATTTTACGTCTCTTTGTTGCAATGTAATAAATATAATCGTATTGGTTTTAGTAATTTTTATGAATATATCATAATGAATCATCTTAGTAAAGGAGATTTGAAAAATTGAAAGCACACAATTTTCACACTGTCAAATGTATCTGATAAATATACAAATTGAAACATAACGAGTCAATACTTACGACAAATAACGCATGTAAAAATTTCCCTAACAGAGTTGTTTGATTTTACGTCACCCAATTATGTATTTGCTACAAGAAGAGCAAAATTATTTCTGTACTATGTTTAAAAAATATCCTAAAGAGATTTCCATATTTGCCTATATATATATATATATATATCTATGTTGCAGTGGTATAAAAATAATCGTATTATTTTTATATTGTTTTTAATAATTTTTTATGAAGTTATCATAATGTATCATCTTAGTAAAGGAGATTTGAAAGTTAAGAGCACACAATTTTCACAATATCAAATGAATATGATAAATATACAAAACGAAACATAACCAGTCACTACTTACAACAAATAACGAGTATAAAATTTTTTATAATAGGATTGGTTGATTTTATGTCACCCTATTATGAATTTGGTACAAGTAGAGCAAACTTGTTTCTCTGCTATGTTTAAAATTTGTCCAAAAGATATTTTCATATTTGGTGTTTCTACATTGCAATGTAATTACAATTATTTACAATTGTTTTGGGATTTATATTTTTTAGTAATTTGTTTTATTCAATTATCAAAATGAATGTCTATAACATTCTTATTTTATCTTGATATTAAATCACTTTTGTCTGTTCACATCCATAAATTTAAACTATCAATAGTAATTCCGGTGTAACATAGCATATTTCTTCTACACATCGTGTAAATCATTTAGCAAATTATTGTTTAACTCAGAAAAGATCTGAAAAATTTAAAACATTCGATTACATGATTCTGCTATATATATAAAATGAAGCCCTAACAAGTCTACTTCTAACAAATAACCCGTTCAGAATACTTTAATAACAGGAATGTTTGCGTTCATTTCAATCAATTGTGAATATGGTAGAAGCAGAGCAAAATTATTTCTGGGCTAAGTTTAAACTGTATCCGAAAGATGTTTTCACGCTAGACATATCTTTATTGCAATATAATGAAAATTTCTTAAAATTTCTTCCTAATTTATATTATTTTTGGGAAAACATGTATGAAAATAACATAATTCCTGTCTATAACATAAATTACCTTCTTTACATTAAATTACTTTTGTCTGTCAGATAATTTTAATAACAAATTTAATTCTCAATCCTCATTTCGAAACTACATAGCATGCCTCTTCTAAACACTTTGCAGATTATATAAGAAATCAAGCAAATCGTATGGTATTTAACTCATATTCAAGTATAACTCGGAATCATATTATTATTTCACTCAGTAAAGATCTCAGAAATTACAAAGAAATGATTACAGACTGCCAAATGAATCTGCTAAATAAGTAAAATGAAGCCCTAACGAGTCACTACTTCTAACAAATAACCCGAGCAGAATATTTCCCAACAGGAATGTTTGAGTTGATTTCATCCAATTATAAATATGGTATACACAAGGCAAAATTATTTCTCAGCTCACTTTAAAATGTATCCGAGAGATGGTTTATAAAACGTCTTTATATTGCAATATAATGAAAATTCTTTAAAATTGCGTTGGAATTTATATTATTTTTAGGAAAATATTCATAAATATATCATAATTTATGTCAATAACATAAATTGCTGTTTTATATTCATTTTGTATTAAATCAGTTTTGTGTGTCAAATAATTTTACCAACAGATTTAACTCTCAATCCTAATTTCGAAACTACATAGCATGCTTATTCTACCGATCGTGCAATTTATTTAAGAAATCAAGAAAATCACCAAAATGTGAATACCGAATTACCGAAGCACGGAATTATCAATATAGTATAAACTAAGCAAAATTATTCGTCTGATGTCTCTATATTGCAATGTAATGAGAATTCTTTAAAACTGAGTTGGAAGTTATATTCTTTTTAACACTTTGCAAATTATATAAGAAATCAATCAAATCGTATTGTATTTCACTTATAACTCGGAATCATATTAATATTCAACTCAATAAAAATCTCAGAAATTACAAAGAAATGATTACAGACTTTCAAATGAATCTCCTAAATACGTAAAATGAAGATGTAACGTGTCACTACTTCTAACAAATAAACCGTGCAGAATAATACTATAGCAGGAATGTTTTCATTGATTTCATCCAATTATGAATATGGTATAAACAGAGTAACATAATTTCTCGTCTCGGTTTAAAATGTAACCAAAAGATGTTTTCACTCAAGACGTATCTTTATTGCAATGTAATGAAAATTCTTTAAAATTGCGTTGGCATTTATATTATTTTTAGAGCACTATTTATGAAAATATCATAATTTATGTCTATAACATAAATTGCCCAACATGAATGTTTGAGTTGATTTCATCCATTATGAATATAATATAAACAAAGCAAATTTATTTCTCTGCTGGGTTTAAAATGTATTGGAAAGATATTTTCTTATTAGACGTCTCTCTATAACAATCTAATGAAAATTCTTTAAAATTGAGTTAACATTTACATTATTTTTAGGACACTATTTATGAAAATGTGATAAATTATGTCTGTAACGTAAATTGCCTCCTTATATTTCTGTTGTATTAACCCCTTAACATACACGCTGGAGTTAACTCGAGCACTCTAAACTGACCAAACCGTGCACACTCGAGCGGCGTTGTACTTTATATTGCTATAAATTTTCACACTAGGGTGCAATCGAAAATTGAAAAGGACAATGTGGAGCAAAAACATCATTTTATTGATATTTTTCAGTCACATGACATTGTAAGCAATAACACTTACTTATTCAAGTATAATATATATATATATATATATATATATATATATAATATATATATATATATATATATATATATTATATATATATATATATATATGTTTTCTAAATTCAACGTTCTAAATTGTGTTTTCTACATTAAAAAATTGATCTTTTTGGCAAGCCCTTTTTTAAAATAATTGTACGTTAAGGGATTAAATAACTTTTTTCTGTCAAATAATTTTACCAACAAATTGCACTAGCAATCTTAATTCCGAAACTACATAGCATGATTCTTCTACCGGACTTGAAACTTGTATAAGAAATGAAGCAAATCGTATTATATTTAACTCATTTTAACATATAACTTGGAATCATATTATTTAACTCAAGATCTCAAAAAATACAAAAGAAAAAAATTATTACAGACTGGCAAATGAATCTGCTAAATACGTAAAATGTAGACCTAATGAGTCAGTACTTCTAACAAATAAACCGTGAAGAATATTTCACAAACATAAATTTTTGTTTTGATTTTACCGAATTATTAGCATGGTATAAACAGAGCAAAATTATTTCTTTAAAATGTATCCGAAAGATGGTTTATTAGAAGTCTCTATATTGCAATGTAATGAAATTTGTTTTTAAATTGCGTTGAAATTTATATTATTTTAAAGATACTATTTATGAAAATATCATAATTTATATCTATAACATAAATTACCTCCTTACATTCCTGTTGTATTAAAACCTTTTTATCTGCCAAATAATTTCACCAACAGATTTAACTCTTAATCCTAATTTCGAAACTACATAGCATGCTTCTTCTACCGATAGTGCAATTTATTTAAGAAATCAAGCAAATCACTGAAATATGAATACAGAATTACCGAAGCACCGATTTATGAAGATAGTATAAACAAAGCAAAATTATTTCTCGGCTCAGTTTAAAATGTATCCGAAGGATGTTTCATATGGATGATCTATATTGCAATATAATGAAAATTCTTTAAAATTGAGTTGGAATTTATGTTATTTTTACTAAAATATTTATACAAATATCATAATGTATGTCTATAACATAAATTGACTTATTATACTCCTTGTGTATTAAATCACTTTTGTGTGTCAAATAATTTTACCAACAAATTTAACTTTCAATCCTAATTCTGAAACTAAATATCATCCTTCTTCTACCAGTCGTGAAATTTATCAATGAAATCCAGCAAATCATATAATATTTAAATCATATTCACGTATAACTCGTAATCACATTATTATTCAACTCAGTAAAAATCCGAGAAATTACAAAGAAATCCTTACAGACTGCCAAATGAATCTGCTAAATACGTAAAATGAAGACATAACGAGTCATTACTTTTAACAAATAGCCCGTGCAGAATATTACCCCGGCAGGAATGTTTTCATTGATTTCATCCAATTATGAATATGGTATAAACAGAGCTACATAATTTCTCGGCTCGGTTTAAAGTGTATCCGAAAGATGTTTTCACACTAGACGTATCTTTATTGCATTAAAAGTAAAATTCTTTAAAATTGCCTTGGAATTTATATTATTTTTAGAGCACTATTTATGAAAATATCATAATTTATGTCTATAACATAAGTTACCTTCTTTACATTAAATAACTTTTGTATGTCAAACAATTTTACCAACAAATATAACTCTCAATCCTAATTCCGAAATGAAATAGCATGCTTCTACTACCACCCGCGGAAATTAAATAATGAAATCAAGCAAATGGTATTATATTTAACTCAAATTTACGTATAACTTGGAATCATATTATTATTTAACTCAGTACAGATCTCAGAAATTACAAAGAAATGATTACAGACTGCCAAATGAATCTGCTAAATACGTAAAATGAAGACGTAACGAGTCACTACTTCTAAGAAATAACCTGTGCAGAATATTTACCCAACAGGAATGTTTGCGTTGATTTCATACAATTAGGAATATGGTATAAGCATAGTAAAATTATTCTTGGTTCCGTTTAAAATGCATCCGAAAGCGATTTACAATAAGGAGGCTTTATCTTGTAAAAATAGTAAAGGTTAAAATGTATAGCATGATAAATTTACAACATTAAAATGTACTCCAGTGTATATTTTAGAACGTATGTCGGTTAAACTTTATTTCTTAAAATGAAAATGAAAAATGGTGTTTTACTTTGATTAAACATTATTATACGTGCATTACTAAAAATGCCATTATTTTCAAACAGTGGGACTTTTCATTATTATAAAGAAAAAATAGTATTTTAAAAAGAAACTGAAAATAATTCAAAATTGAAATTTAAAAAATTTTCCCTTAGTGACTTATGTGGTTTCAACATTTAGTATTTGTTGTAACGATAATAAATATTAAAATATATCGTCCAATAAATTTATAATATTTAAAACTGAACGAGTATATATTTAAAAGCGCGTATCGATTTAAACTTATTTTTTAAAGTTGGTTTTGATTAAAACTAAATAAAAAATTTTTTGAAATATATCACTGGAAAATGTCTTTGTTTCAAAACAGTGAACCTCTGTAGTATTATAAAGAAATGAAATTGATGTTTTAGTTTTAAAAAACAGAAAGTCATTTAAATTTTAAATTTAAAAATGTTAATTTAGTGACTTTAAATATTTTATCAAATAAAAAATTGTTTTATTTTTGCTCAATTATATAAGTTTTTGTTTTAAAAAACTAAATTTTTAAAAACATTATTAGGTAAATTTCTAGCATTAAAATTATATTAAAAAACTTTAGGCACTGCTCTTTCATAACGATTATTAACATAAACTTTTACATTAAATCGACACAGGTCCGAGGTTCTATCCCTGGGCTAGGCAAGGTTTACACAGCCTTTCATCCCTTCAGTGTGTAGATTAACTGAGGACCAAGCGTGATTGAGAACTAAACACTGGGGGTTCCGCGTAAGATTGACCACCTAACCGGAACATATGATTCGCACCCCAGGAAAGTTGGTCACGTAAACGGAGATTGGTACCATAGTCAATGTATCACTAGGGGCTGTTGCGATGAAGAGTTTTAGTTTTTTACATTAAATAAATTATCAGCAATAAGATTAAAAACATTTTTACAATATATTAAAAACGTTTAAGAAATTTGCTAAAATATTTCTGTAAAGCTATTAAAATAAAACCTATCTATCAATTAATGCATATCAAAGATATATTACATTTTCCTTTACTATACCATCTTCCTCATGAAAAGAAAAATCTTAAAATTAAAGTCACTTTAAAATTTCCAATTTTTCCAATCAACAAGGTTGCTAATCCGAATATTAAACAAAGTCTAACATGTCGACTTTTTGTAGAAATTTAAACATATTGCTCAGAACGCTATAAAATTCCCTCTTTAAAAATAAGGGAAATCTATATTTTCAAATTACAGCGAAAGCTCTGCTCATATTCCCGCAAAGATTTTCGCAGCTTTATTATGTACAAAATCGATCGCTAAAATCCAATTAATTCTACCTGGAATAGTTTCATGAAACTTTTTTGAAAAGAGAAAGTCGTTTTAACGCCCAATACTACCAGAAATTCTCTATCGAGTGAAGCTCCCCAAATTAAGCGAATGATTTGTTTTTAAAACCCTCAAATCGGTAAATTTTATTAAATCTAAGAAAAGAAAGTTTGTTTAACAATCGACAGGAAACTCGACTGAAAGATTATTGCTCGTAACAGAAAGGTTAAATATTAGAACAATAAATAAAAAAAGGAATTTTTCTCTGTTTCAGCTTAATAAAATTGTTAAAATGAAAACACACATTGACTTTTGGAAGGAAGTATGTCATTGTAGTTAACAGCTGAAGAAATACAAGAGTAAAAATTTAAAAAGAAAAGGATAAAGAGAATATGAAGTTAGTTATAAACTTAAAAATATCTTGTTTGAACATGAATAATCAGGAAACTCATTGGTGTACAAGATTAATCAAATATTCTGCTTTCGTTTAATAATATTGTGGAAATGAAATCATATATTCACATAGAAAAGAAATATTTCATAGTAATAAACAGCCTAATAAATACTAAATGAAAAATTTAAAGAGTTAAAGAGAATATGTGACTAGTTGGAAATTTAATAAATCACTTGTTTAAATATGAAAAATTAGTAAACTCATTGACTAAAAATTGCAAGAGTAATTTAAAAATATCTCTGAATTTAGTAAAATTGCTAAAATGAAAACACACATTGGTTTCTGAAAGAAATACGTTGTTGTAGTTAATAGTTTAGTAAATACAAATGTAACAATTTAAAATGCATAAGACAAGATGTAGCTAGATAGAAACTTAAAAGTTTTTTGTGTGAATATGAAGAATCAAGAAACTCAATGCCTAAAGATTGCAAAAGTTCTTTTTGAATTTAATAAAATTGAGAAATGAAAACATTTTGGAAGGATATAAGTTGTTGTAGTTAAAGAAAATATGTTGCTATTTAGAAATTTAAAAAACCCTTATTTGTATAGGAAGAATTCGGAAGCTCACTGACTGAAAATTGCAAGAGTAATCAAAAGTTCTCTCTGAATTTCATAAAATTTCTAAAACACACATTGGTTTCGTAAGGATATACGTTGTTGTAGTTGATAGCTTAGTGAATACAAATGGAACAATTAAAAAGGCATAAGGCAAGATGTAACTATATAGAAACTTAAAAGTATTTTGTTTAAATATGAAGAATCAAAAAATTCACTGAGTGAAGATTGCAAGAGTAATCAAAAGTTCTGTATGAATTTAATAAAATAGCGAAATGAAAATATTTTACAAGGATATTAGTTGTTGTTATTTAAGAAAATATGTTGCTAGTTAGAAATTTAAAAAATCACTTATTTGTATAAGAAGAATTAGGAAACTTACTGACTGAAGATTGCAAGAGTAATTAAAAGTTCCCTCTAAATTTAATAAAATTGATAAAATGAAAACACACATCGGTTTCGGAGGGAAATAAGTTTTTGTAGTTAATAGCTTAGTAAATTCCACCGTAATAATTTAAAAGACAAAACAAATGATGTAGCCGGATAGGAATTAAAATGTATCTTATTTGATTCAGAAGAATCGAGAAATTCACTGGCTTGTAGATTACAAGACTAATCAAAATTTCTCTCTAAATTTATGAAAATTGCTAAATTGAAAGCCCTCATTGGTTTAGGAAAAAATAAATTGCTGTGATTAATAGCTTTGAAAATAAAAATGTAAATATATAAAAGCTTAAAAATTTTCCGCTATTAGAGACTTAAACTCACTGTTTGAAGATTGCAATATTGAACATTATTATCACAGAACTTTACAACGGAAGTAGAAATTAAGATTTTCTGAGAAAAAATTGGGCCTTTTTTATAATTTATTTTATTTCGAGTACATCTACTTACTTAATAAGTATTCTTTCTCTCTCTTTATATATATATATATATATATATAATATATAATATATATATATATATATATATTTATATATATATATATATATACTATATATTATTTTATATATATAAATATATATATATATATATAGATTATATATATATATATATATGTATATATATGTATATATCTATATATGTATATATATATATATATATATATATATATATATATATATATATATATAAATATATATATATTATATATATATATGTATATATATATATTATATAAATTTATATATATATTTATATATATATATATATATATATATATATTTATATATATTATATATATATATATAATATATATATATATATATATATATATATTATATTATATATGTATATATATATATATATTTATATATATTATATATATATATATATATATGTATATATATATATGTATTAAATATGTATATATTATATATATATATATATATATATATATATATATATATATATATATATATATATTATATATATATATATATGATATATATATATGATAAATATATATATATATATATATATATATATATATATATATATATATATATTTATAAAATATATATATATATATAAATATATATATATATATATATATATATATATTATATATATATATATATATATATATATATATATATATATATATATATATATATATATATATATATATATATAAAGAAAAAGTCATTTTAAAGCCCAATACTACCAGAAATTGACTATCGAGTGAAGCTCCATAAATTAAGCGAATGATTTGTTTTTAAAACCCTCAAATCGGTAAATTTTATTAAATCTAAGAAAAGAAAGTTTGTTTAACAATCGACAGGAAACTCGACTTAAAGATTATTGCTCGTAACAGAAAGGGTAAGTATTAGAATAATAATAAAAGAATTTTTCTCTGTTTCAGTTTAATAAAATTGTTAAAATGAAAACACACATTGACTTTTGGAAGGAAGTATGTCATTGTAGTTAACAGCTGAAGAAATACAAGAGTAAAATTTTAAAAAAGAAAAGGATAAAGAGAATATGAAGTTAGTTATAAACTTAAAAATATCTTGTTTGAACATGAATAATCAGGAAACTCATTGGCGTACAAGTGTAATCAAACATTCTGATTTGGTTTAATAATATTGTAGAATACATATTCACAGAAAAGAAATGTTTCATAGTATTAAACAGCTTAATAAATGCGAAATGAAAAATTTAAATATAAAATATTTAAAGAGAATATGTGGCTATTTAGAAATATAAAAAAAAACTAACTGTTTAAATATGAAAAATTAGGAAACTCATTGTCTGAAGGTTGCAAGAGTAATCAAAAGTCCTCTCTGAATTTAATAAATTTGCTTAAAAAAAAGCACACAATGGTTTCGGAATGAAATAAGTTGTTGTAGTTAATAGCTTAGTGAATATGAATGTAACAATTTAACAGACATAAGACAAGATGTAGCTAGTAAGAAACTTAAAAGCATTTTGTTTGTATATGAAGAATCAAGAAACTCACTACAAGATTGCAAGAGTAATCGAAAATTTCTCTCTGAATTTAACAAAATTTGTGAAATAAAATTCTGAAATAATTTCTCTCTAAATATAATAAAATTCCTACAGAGAAGACACACATTAATTTTAGAAGGATACAAATTGTACTTAAAAAATTCACTGGCTAAATATTGCAATAGTAATCTAAATTTCTATCTAAATTTATTAAAATTGCTAAACTGAAAACACACACATTGGTTTCGAAAGAAAATAATTGTTCTAGTTAATATCTTTGTAAATACAAATGTAAAAATTTAAAAAAAAATAAGAGAAGATGTAGATATTTAGAGACTTGAAACTCATTGTTTGAAGATTGCGATATTAAGCATACATTATTATCGTAGAATTTTACTATGGAAGTAGAAAACTAAGTTTTTATTAAGTAGAAACTGGAACTTATCATAACGTTTGGAATCTGCTTGGAATCTAATTAAGCTAGTCGCATTATATATATATATATATATATATTATATATATATATATATATATATATATATATATATATATATATATATATATATATATATATATATATATATATATATATATATATATATATATATATATATATATATATATATATATATATATATATATATATATATATATATATATATATATATATATATATATATATATATATATATATATATATATATATATATATATATATATATATATATATATAATTATTCAGGAATTTAATGTATCAGAATAATAATTTTCAAAGTTATGTGTTATTGTTTGTTTCAAGAGGGTTGTTTTTGAAATTTTTTATGCTGTTCCTTTTTGCGTAAAGAAAATTACGCATAATCATTTTTATTATAATATATAATTTTTATCAATTCAGCTCCGAATATATTTAGAAAAAATATACTTTATATTCAGGTGTATAACAGTTTAAACCACATTTTACAACTTTAAGCTATAATCTTCTTATAACTGAGAACTAGATATGTACATGTGAAATGCTCTTATAGTTTGGAGCCATTTATTCGAAGCTATTTCAAGATTTTTGTAAAATAATACACTTTTAAAACTACAAACTTAAAGCTCTAGCAAAGAAGGACAGTCAAAATCAGTGGTATAGGTTGGTATAGGATTATTCTGCTCATTTATACAGATTTCCTTTTTTCTATCTCGTTCGGGAAAAAACTTCAAATAGAAAATGCGTTCTGCCAGTCTAGAAACACTTTATGGGTAGATAATAAAAACGTAGCATGAAATCAAACATGACTTAAATTCAAAAACTTATTTTAACCGTCGATGATTTATTTTTGCAGTTACGCAAGTACGAGCGCTGGGCCTCGAAGAGACAGTACAACTTTTGTAAACAAAATACCAATAAAATTTGCATGGAACGATGGCCGATTGGTTAGGGTGCTGGCCTTCGGTACTGGATTTCATGGGTTCGAATCCCAATGTGGCATGGATGTTTGTAGCCGTTCGGAATCGGCTTTAAGCAGTAGGTCCCGGTCTCATTAACCCTTGTGTTGCAAAAAGTACATCTTATTACTCCAAACCAAGCCAATAAAATTGCTTTCGGTGATGAACAGAAAATTTTTATTGCCAAATTATATTCTATTATTAAAAGTTTAAATATATATTTCGGGTTTTTTAAATACTAATAGTATTTTGGAACTGTAGATATTTTTATAAGCATTCCAAAAGTATAAGCATAAGATAAAAAAAAATTAAAAACTAAAAATTTAAAATTCCCATCAATAAATTTCATCTTTATATTTCATTCTTTTAATCACATAACGATGCATTTTTGATATGTCTCTCCAACTACACACTAAATAAAAATGCAAAAGTGCATGAACATACACTGGCTCTCTGGAGTGCGAATAACATAAAAGTATCTCTTTCTGAGAAATATATTGAAAAAAAATTAGGAAACGCGTGTTATTCTGGTATTAATTATGAAATGTCGGAAACTAGTATGACTTCGTTGTTAAACTTTATTAAGTATAAATATTTTCTTTTTTTCTTTAGAGCAATGATACCCAGTAGGTGATGCGTAACCTTAAAAAGTTAATACTAAATTCAAAGAGGCATAAAAGCTACTAGGCATTATTTGAAAAAAATATTCATTTACTGCAAGAAATACCGAACAAACTTTATTCTTTCACAGTAAAAAATAATATATATATTTAAAATGATACGATAGTACATGTAGAGACATATATATGGACAGTACAATGTATAGTTACAGTCTGTTCCATAAGAGCGAGTGCCGAACGGTGGCCGAATGGTTGGGATGCTGGCCTTCGGAATCGGAGTTCATGGGCTCGATTCCCACTATAGCATGGATGTTCGTAGCAGTTTGGAATTGGCTTTAAGCAGTAGATCTCTGTCCCATTAGCCCTCGTGTTGCAAAAAGTAGACCATAGAGCTCCAAAACCAAACCAAACCATAAGAGCGTGTTGCTCATTACTTAGCAAAAAATAGCAATCAGATACCGGCTTAATTTCCCTTGTTCCTCAAACATTACAGAAGAAAGATTTATGGTTGTATTCTTTATTATATTTGTTTTGCTGTGTTTAAATCAACAATTCCAAAATGAGTGCCGCGTCATCACTTTTAAGGCAGTGTTTCTGTGTAACCATCCAAAAGGACCAAAAATGTCTTGTGCAGCTGCATCCCGGTACATGAGAAAGTCGGTGTTGTTCGTCAAGAAGTGGGTAGCACCTTATAAAGCGGTACAAAATGTTGACGACCTCCCGGAACGGGATAAACGCCTCTGAACGTCAAAATCGAATGATAAAGTTATTGCATAATAGATAATAATGGAGACTAGACAACTTATTAGGTGAATTGCATTTCAGTTTAATATGTATGCTACAAGGTACAAATGTATTTTTAACTAATACGTTTGTATATTCAGAAAAATAGACGACACGCTTTTATTGAACAGACTTTATATTTAACAGGCCATTATAAATTTAAAAAAAGTTTGATAATTCTCACTGTCTAACTTTGTTCTGCATTTCAGAAGAAAAATATTAAAATAATATTAATATTTTGAAATATATTGATATTACTATATTTAAATACTAAAAACTTTAATTATTAAACCTCATATAGTTTATAATTATAGTTGTTGTAGCATCAAACTCTTTACTTTGGTGTAACACATTTACACATGGTTACAGCTCTAATGAACGAGGTATTTATAATTAACTGATAAATATTAAAAATTAAAAAGAAGTTTAATAATCATAAATGATTTCCTTGAACCTGTCTTGCTGTTATTTTTACGGGTATTGTTTTTTTTTAATATGAGTAAATTGGATTTTTATTAGTGATTTGTAAATATTGTAATTTAATTCGTATTAAAATACCCTTTGATTTATTAATTTATTATATGTGAATATTGAGCGATGAAAGTTTTATTTTGAAAATTGACTTTCAGACTGTAAGGTTGATAAACGCTACATTACGTAATCATTACGAACTAAAATAACGCAAGACAAATATTTTGTATTATTTTTTATGAATGAAAATATGATTTTAATATAGAAACATTTACCTAAAATAAAAATAGTAATGAAAATATAGCTACAGTTTATAGCCCATTTAGTAAATTAAATTCCAAATACATAGTTTGAAAGAAAAGCAGCAATAACTAAGCTGTAAATTATATTTAGACTTCTTACTTCAATGAATTCATATTATCAGTATTCAAGTCACGTACTCATAAAATATAGTTTTTAAACAAATAATATTTTGGAATGTGTTTTTCTATTTTCTAAAGTGACCGAAAATTTACTGAGATAAATGGCTTCAATAATAATTTATTTTGATGTTTTCTTTTTTCAAACTTATAGTATATTTGAAAATAGTTTATGCTATATTGAGGACTCAAACAATGTAAAATATGTAATTATATATTTTCTATTAATATTTGGTTTGAATATAAATATTTACTTTCATAATTGCAGACATATATCTATTGTTACGTTCATTGCTCTCCCAAAATGTTAATATACCAATGTTTATTTCATTTTCAGTGTATATAGTACGTAACAGATAAAATATAAAAATCAATTTTTAATATGTGTCATAGAAAAATTTAGTATAACCTTTTGCAGAATAATTTTGAAGTATTTTAAACATTTTTGAAATTGGAATATTTAAATTATGAATTCAAGATATAAATAAACAAAAAACATATAAAATCATATAATTTGTAATATATATGTTAGTAACAATAATTACAAAGCATTCAAAATGTGCCTGTTAACCTTCTCCTTACGTAGCCTTCGATTTGGATATACATAACTAGTGACTTTCTTTATAAAATATTTTATATTTTGTTTCAACTTTTTATAAATTATTACATATAATAATGAGAAATAAATATAAACATGGCTACTTCCACACTAATGATTAAGGATTATCAATATACCAATACTACTAAACAATACTAAGCACATGAGATGAATAACATATTGTATTCTTTTAATTTGCACATGATCTTTCTCCATTTATGGCCACATCACATGATACAGACCATTGAATTAGTTAGGGTAACTTTATATTTTCCCACTGAATTTAATGTAGAATACAATTTACTAGCGTAAAGCTTTTGTGATCAAATTAAATCAAAATTGAAAATTATATTGCACATAAAATTTAGTATAAAATTTTTACGCATAGATAACAAACACATCTACTTACATCGAATTAAACAATTTGTAGCCTGTATTTCTACACACATGCACACAAACACATATATGTATATATATATATATATATATATATATATATATATATATATATATATATATATATATATATATATATATATATATATATATATATATATATATATATATATATATATATATATATATATATATATATATATATATATATATATATATATATATATATATATATATATATATACATATACAGATATGGATATATATGAATATATATATATATATAATGTATGTATACATATATGCATACATATATGTATATTATGTATATATATGTATATATATATATGTATATATATATATAAATATTAATATATATATATACGTATATATATATATATATATATATATATATAATATTTCTATTATATATATATATATTAAAAATATATTATGTATATATATATATATTATACATGTATGTATATTATATATATAATATATATACATGCATATGTATCTATTCTTTTATATAGATATGTGTAAGAAAATATATATATGTATATATATATATATATATATATATATATATATATATATATATATATATATATATAAAATATATATATATATATATATATATATATATATATATATAAATATATATATATATATATATATATATATATATATATATATTTATATATATATATATACATATATGCGTGTATGAATCTCTATATTATATAGTTTATAGATATAATATATTATATATATATATATATATAATATATTATATATTATTTTATATATATATATATATATATATATATATTTATATATGCGTGTATGTATCTCTTTATATAGATATATGTAAGATATTGATTAAAATGGAATCAGGCAGTTATTTTCAAATATTAAAAGAAAAAACTTGAAATGTAATTCAGCTTTTGTGTGCAATGGATTTCTGAGTTATATGTCATATATTCTTAAAAATATTTAAGTGTTGGAATTAATATTGCAGTTTACATGTACCTGTTGCAGATGGCTTTATAAATTATATCATCTAATATAAATCTATTCAAACAATTTTCCCAGCATAGGTATAAATGAAAATTATATTATGAATTTGAAAGTACTAGTACAGTGCAAAATCGAAAAGCAATATGCAGATTGCAGAATATGTTGTATTGTGTCAAAATTGTGTTTATCATAAACAATTAAGTTCCCAATGCTGTGAAGCGACAAAATTCCCCATCTGAAAATTGAATTAAACTCTGGCTTTCAGCCAAGTCATCTTGAGTGAAAATACACAGGGTCTCTTGGCGTAGATTTCGCAGCAATTCGTCTATACGCTTACCTTGCAGTTTACTAAAAAATCCGTATAAAGGAAAAATTGAAGACATTGTGCTGTTATTAATATTTAAAACATAAATTGTTTTATAAAAATGCGTAATGTTTCTATATGAATGAAGCTATAATAGCAGTAATTCTCTAGCTTCAAGATATATTATTCTCTCTGTTATAAAAATATCTGTATTAATAAGCACATATTTTTTACTATAACTCGAGCGACTTATTTAAAGGAAAATTTATACTCATAATGTGCCAATTTATACAAATAATTAACGCATATAAAACTGTAGAAATATTTTAGGTTTATAATGCATATTTGTGTTTTGGGTAAAATATGATTAACTCTCTACAGCTAATATATTCAAAAGCTTGTTCAAAAAATGTTCATATTTATTTGAATATATTAAAATACGGAAGATAAGCAAATAAAATTAGGAAAATGGATTAAACCAGCAAATTTTTTAAAAATGTAGTACAGTCGTAATATCTCTAAAATTACTGTAAATATATTTTTCAAAAGAATAATATGAGAACAATGTATTAGAGTAGTAATATAATTAATTTGCTAAGGAGATATTTTAAATATATATATTAAAGAATACAAGTTAAAGGAAGAAATGATTTAGATTTCTAAAATATAAAACCTGTTTCTCTCTTATTAAAATTTATATGTACAGTAAAAACCCCAGTTAAATATTTACACCAATACTGAATAAGAATTAACTTATACAATATTTATAGATGAAGTATTTTTCTATAAAAGGCATATTCATTTGGATATTTTACTAAAGTGGAATACTCTCAGAGCCCATAAAATAGGAAAACTGAAGATCTTATACATATAAATGCGAGATTCTGACTTTTTTTCATTCACTTGGGCTTATTTTGTCTTGTACCATTGAATCTTGCATGTTTTAAAACATAACCTGAAAACATCACCAATATTTAAACATAATTTTTTTCTGATTGCGCATGAGCATCAGCAGTTATTAAAGTATTAAAATAATGTGTAATAATTAGTATTATTGTAAATCTCTGTTATTTAATACATGATTTTTGAAGTTTACAATATCATAATACAAATTAACTTTTTTTTGTGTTTCAAATAAATCTTAGCAGTTTTTAATTAATATATAGGTATATAAATTTAACGATGATAACAATCTTCCACATACGTTTAGCAGGAATGACATTAAATTTGTTTATTTCCTACAAATTTTAAAACATATAAAATGCAACTATTCGCTAGTAATGTAAGATATTGTTAAACAAAAACTTCAATAAATGTTTTAACTTTAATGTATGCATATATATATATATATATATATATATATATATATATATATATATATATATATATATATATATATATATATATATATATATATATATATTGATGTTTCACGCCCTGGTGTTGGGAAATTCAAGTCTTGTAAAATTTGTTTTTCTCTTCAAATTGAATAAAATACAAAATCTTTTGTACATACAACATTTTAAACAAATGGGTCTACTTAAAAAAGGAAGGGAAATGGTTTGATAAGAATTTTCTAAGATCGTTTTCATATTTAAACTGGGTATTTGATGCCATTATATGCTCTTTCTAAAAATATTTCAGGGATATTTTGAGCATTTTGTAAACATATATACATGCCTACCTTTAATTATCTATAATGAACGACTGGAATAAGTTTACGTAAGTTTAAAAACAGTCTATTTCTTACACGCAGAATTTTCTTTTTCATTTTACTTACCAGATTGATGTAACAGACTATTCAAAATCTACTTCGTATTATTTCGTTTATTTTAAACTAAATGAGGTTTTTATACAATGTTTATACCATTCTTTTAAATAAAACATGCTCTAAATTTATGTTTCCCTTGAAATTTAGGTGATTTAAAATGTATGTGATAAGTTACTATCTATCTACGTATGATTCTCACTTCTTGTATACAAACACACACACAGATATATTTATAAATTATATTGTGAATTATGAAAATGTAATCAATGTGGACTAAATTGTACAAATAATTATTTTCACCACATTATTGGTTTACCACGGATTGAGTTTGGTTGAATTTGTGAATTTGTTAATATGAACACCAAAAAGAAAATGGAGATCATGGCAAGAGATACTCCACAACAAACAATTACAAACATGCAATGCATTCAATAATTCTGAATAAGTCTGTTTTCTAATTCTCCTCTAGTTTTAAGTTCCGTTTTAATAGAGTATTTCATATTTTCTTATTCCTATATAAATAGTCATTCGTTAAGATCTTTTTAAAGGGGTGTTTCAAATATTAAAAATTTTAGGTTGCTATGAATATTAAAGATGCAGTTTTCGTGAAGTAACATTTAAGATTCTGGGAAATACTCTTTAAAACTTAATGCATAGTTTTAGGCTTGAGTAAACAATTACTGTTTTAAATGATATTTGGTAATACGTACTTTTAAAAATATTAAATATATGTTACAATATTTAAATTCTCAGTGATATAACTTAATATAGGCATTGAATGTAATATTCAAACTTTTTAGATTTTTGATATAAATAATGTGAAAATAATTATTTAATTTTTTTATAGTGTTGGATAGAAGCATATCGGCAGGTTTTAAAATGTTGCATATTTATTACGCAGAAAAATTCTAAAGAACGATTTTATAAGGGGAATATAGAATATTATGTCTAATAACGACATTAAGAGGAAATTAGTCTTTATATATTAGTTTATTTAAGATTATATTTTATTAGTATAGTCTTTCTAGCCATTCGTTAGATGTTGCTTCTATATATAATATTATAATAATGCAATTTGTTAATATAGTTCTGAAACAGGTCTTCCTTTAATAAAAAAACTAAGCGAAAAAGCAAAGGAAGTTTCGTATTTATGTAAAATGAGAAAAATATTTTCAAATTATTTTCCATATTATTTAATAATTATTATTTAAATTGTAAAATTGCATTATTTGTATAAAGTAAAGATCATGAAGCGATATAAAAACCTCATATCTTGAAAAAAGTTTCCAACTCAGTGCCATTACTTTTTATTTTTGAAGTCTGAAACACAAAATGTTCTGAAGTTATTTCAGCAGAAACATGATCCCATATATCCAACATCAAATAAATATCCGAAAGAATTTTCTTTGAAGATAAATTATAACGTATATGAAATTTCCTCCTCTGGTTTTGACTAGTCTTTTGAACTTTCATAATGATAAATTTTCCGGAGTTTGGTATCCCCTTGGATTTAATGTCATAACATTCCATCACCAATTCGATGAAGCGGTACCTAATCATCGCTCTCGAAATATAATTCATCGCGGTCAAAAGCACATATTTCACCAGAAGAAATTTGACATAATTTACGAAGCTAATTTGTGCTGATTTCTTTTCAATCACTTTATGCCTTTTAAACCTGGCCGTATGAAAAATTTGATTTTCATTGGGAGTTTTGCATGGTGAATAATGTGTAAATTATAGGTTATTAATATAACTTAATAATAAAAAATAGCAAAGTTATGCATACAAACACTCAAGGCAGTAAGTGAAAAATGAAAATTATATTACCATTTGCATGCAATTAAAAGCAATTTTATTTTCCACTTTATTGTTTTAGTATGATATTAAAACAATTTCACCAGAAATTTACCATGGCACATATGATATTATTATAGTCATTTCTAAAATATAGTCATTTTAAATGAGGAAATGCTTTTAGCTTGAAACATTTGTTTTACATTTGAATGTGTACATAATGGATAAGATATAATATAGAGATCAATAAAAGGCAATCGTGTAAGAAATAATATAATCACGAATTGTAGAGCCCAAAAATTTTCAAATCCTTTTTAAAAACTTAAATTACATACTGCATGCAGCTGTATGTATGGATATGCGTGTACATTAATCTCTATCACCAATTTGATGAAGCGGTACCTAATCATCGCTCTCGAAATATAATTCATCGCGGTCAAAAACACATATTTCACGAGAAGAAATTTGACATAATTTACGAAGCTAATTTGTGCTGATTTCTTTTCAATCATTTTATGCCTTTTAAACCTGGCCGTTTGAAAAATTTGATTTTCATTGGAAGTTTTACATGGTGAATAAGGTGTAAATTATTGGTCATTAATATGCGTGAATAATAAAAAATAGAAAACACATTGATAGTACAAACACTCAAAGCAGTAAGTGAAAAATGAAAATTATATTACTATTTTCATTTTAAAATCAATTTATTTTCTACTGTATTGGTTTTTCCCGATAATAAACAATTTCACTTGAAATTTTCCATGGTACCTATGATATTACTACAGTCATTTTTGTAAAATATAGTCATTTAAGATGCAAAAATGGTTTTAGCTTGAAACATTTGTTTTATATTTGAATTTTTACATAATGAATAAGATATAATATAGAGCTCAATAAAAGGCAAGAGTGTAAGAAAAATAGAATCACGAATTGCAAAGCACGAAAATATTCAAATCCTTTTTAAAAAGTTAAATAACTGCATGCAGCTGTATCTATGGATATCCGTCTACATTAATCTCTACCATGCATTCGATGAAGCGGTACCTAATCATCGCTCTCGAAATATAATTCATCTCGGTCAAAAGAACATATTTCAACAGAAGAAATTTGACATAATTTAAGAAGCTAATTTGTGCTGATTTCTTTTCCAACATTTTACGCCTTTTAAACCTGGCCCTTTGAAAAATTTGATTTTCATTGGAAGTATTACATGGCGAATAAGGTGTAAATTATTGGTCATTAATATAAGTGAGTAATAAAAAAATAGGAAAATCATTGAAACAAACACTCAAGGCAACAAGTAAAAAATGATTGGTTTAGTGCGATATTAAAACAATTTAACTTGAAATTTTCCATGGCATATTCGTGAATAATAAAAAAAAAGATATCAAATTTATTGATACAAATATTCAAGGCAATAAGTGAAAAATTATTGGTATAGTGCGATATTAAAACAAATTCACTTGAAAATTTCCATGGTACCTATGATAGTATTATAGTCATTTTTCTAAAATATAGTCATTTAAAAGCAAAAGTGCTTTTAGCTTGAAGTATTTGTTTTACATTTGAATTTTTACATAAAGGGTAAGATATAATATAGGGATCAATAAAAGGCAAGAGTGTAAGATATAATAATATGCAGCTGTATGTATGGATATGCGTGTACATTAAATATAAGCCTATCAAAATATTAATCGTAGAGCCAATTTAATATAGTTGCTTTTAAAACATTATTCATTTTACGCTTACCACGTTGAATAAGATATAAGTCGGTGCCCAAAAATTTTTTTAAACATAAACATTTTTAAAAAGTGGTTTTCAAATTTAGTTTTAAATGTGAAATGTTAAATGGTGAAATATATAATACATTTGTTCATAGGATAAAATATTTCGAGATAATGTATTTAAATTCCGCTATTTCACTGTACATTATAAACATTCGATATAATATTCTATAAATACATTAAAAAGAAGTTGAAGCAGCATTCGTTTTAAGTGTGAGCATAGGGCATTTACTTATGTATATTCACATATTTGTTCGTAAATCAATGGAATATAAACGTATAAATTGTGTTTTTCAGTTGCATATTTAGATTTTGTATAAAAGTATTATATAAATTTATAGTTGCAAAGCTTTTTTTTTTAAATAATACAGCTTTTACGAGAATGTATGAAAATAATCGGATTTTTATGCGGTATAAAAAGGTATATTTTGCTTACATACATTTCAACAAAAAGTGTTTTATAAATCCCATTGTAGATTTCACATTAGGAGAAATGTATATTTTGTAAAAAAGTTGAAACTACATTGCAAATTGTTTTGTATAAATTGTTATTCTCAAATACTTAAAAAGAGTATTTAAAAATATTAGTCCCATGATCAGTTAAACAATATTGTCTAAAAAATGTGTTTATTATTTGAGTTTTACAGGATAAAAAAAAGTAATATACAGGTACTTAGACTCGATAGTTTTAATCACGTAGCATAACAGTGTGTGGCACGTAAAAAATTATAGGATTATAATGGTTTCTTATATATAATAAAGAAATATATAGTCTATAACATGAAATATAGAAATATACAATGTAGAAAAGTCTAATGTAGTATATCTTTTCAGATATTCTTCTACAATTCTGAATGATATTTGAACAATACATACATAATGCATTTTAATTAAAAGAACAGAAAAAATTAGTTTAAAATAAATCCGTAATAATAAAAGTAACGGAATAATAAAAGTAACCCAATCTAACATAAAATTCTCATTTTTATAAACACAAATAGACACTTAAATGACGGTAAACATGTACTTTAACGATATACAAAATCATTATAGCAGTTTAATAAATTAAAAAATAGAACTTTGAATATTAAGGATTCTAAATAAATATCAAATGCAAAATTCTAAGGAAATAAAATGTCTTAAAATAAGTTTTTTTTAAATAAAAATCTTTATAAAATATATTATGTTCTTGTAAATATATATAGGTTTTTTCAATAATTCAATACAATAAAGCAATAAAATAGTTATTTATTAATATAGTCACATGTATTAAAAATATTGTCTCTCCTTAATTTTATTTTTAGTTCTTATATGACTGTTATTACAATTATTACTTTTATAACGAAAGCTTGAACATGACTTTATGAATAAATTTACTATGAATAAAATAAATAAATAAATAATACTTTTAAAGCTTGTTTGCACATTTTACAATATTTATGATTCTCTTTTAGTTAAAAAGCTAAATTATTTAGAATTGAGTCGTAAAACTAAAGTCGTAAATGAATATATATCTGTTTTAACTAAAGAAGTGAAATGAAAATAAAAGTTTAGCCAAATTAACTTTCTGTTTTATAACTCTGAAATCTATATATACAAAAGTACTTTTTAACTTTAATTGACTGATTATTATAATTTTTTCATTATGAAAACAGCAAATTATCTTTTATCGACGTTGATAAGAAATGATAAGCTACATATTTACTTGTATTGAAAAATGAGAAAACGCTTGTATATTCATAAAACATAAATACTCTCTGATGATAATTCTAGTGTTTTAAGAGATAGATTATTAAACATTGCTTGTATTCAGTACGTTATTCAAATTATATAGCTCTGTATGTAGTTTTTAACTAATGATAAATATTTTTAATATTACCTTCCTCTTGTTATTATGAAGTATTTCACATTTCTACTAGAGATATTTTGACATATATTTCTGTTTAATATAAAGTACTCTTCTTATTAAGGAGCAATATAGATTCTAGTTTTTAAAATCTAAATAATGTAATATAAAAGAATATAAAGTAAACTTAATTTTTACTATTCAGTTACAAGGTATTCGCATTCTGTCTTAAATCAAATCCGCCTTTCTGCAAATACATACTAGAGTGTGCCGCACGATATGATTACAAATAAAACCTGTTCAATATTAAACATTGCGTGTATTCGGTAAGTTTTGTAAATTACAAACCTCAGTATGTAGTTTTTAACTAATGATAAAATATTTTTAATATTTCCTTCCTATTCTTATTTAGAATCATTTTACATTTCTAATAGAGAAATTTTGACATATTTTTCTTTTTAATATAAAGTACTTTTCGTATTAAGGAGTAATATAGATTCTAGTTTTTAACATCTAAATAATATAATATAAAAGAATATAAAATAAACTTAGTTTTACTATTCCGGGAAATGGTATTAGCATGCTGTCTAAAGTCAAATCCGCATTTCTGCAATTACATCCTAGACTGTGCCACAGGATATGATTACAAATAAAACCTGTTCATTATTAAACATTGTGTGTATTCGGTAAGTTTTTAAAATTATAAACCACCTTAGTATGTAGTTTTTAACTAATGATAAAATATTTTTAGTATTTCCTTCCTATTGTTATTATGAAGTATTTCACATTTTTACTAGAGAAATTTTGACATATTTTTCTTTTTAATATAAAGTACTAATCATATTAAGGAGCAATATAGATTCTAGTTTTTAACATCTAAATAATGTAATATAAAATAACATAAAGTAAACAGTATTACTATTCCGGTACAAGATATTTGCATGCTGTCAAATCGGCATTTCTGCAAATACATCCTAGACTGTGTCAAAGGATATGATTACAAATAAAACTGTTCAAAATAATGAATTATAGTCAAACTTAATTCAATTGATGTATTTCGTATTTATTTAATTTCTTTTAAGTTATCGTATTTCTATTTATAATTCATAACTATGATACTGTACACATATTTCAAACAGAGTGCTCGCAGAGTACAAATTCCTATGAGAATCCTTACAATTTCCACTAGTCTGGTTGACATCAAAATGACATTTAGGACGTCGCATGTATACACAGTGAAATTTCTCTGTTAAGTATATTTCAGAAATATATTCTTAAAATACTTAATCTGCTAATTTCATATAATTTCTATACTATAAATGGTACATTAAAGCATATTTTAATGACGAATATGTTAACTTTTCTTCCCTTTTCTAAATAATCTCTAAATGTTTTACTTGAATTCTAGAATATGAATTTAAAATCTTAGAAGCTGATAATTTCAAATAATTTCGATATTATATATGGCATATTAAAGAAATTATAAACAACTAGTATGTTAACTGTTCTTCTCCTGTTTAAATGAATAGTATTATAATTTAATTCTGGAAACTTACTTTAGATAAATTCATTAGAAAATTCATCTGAAATTTAATGCCAGTGTATGGTTTTTATATAACTGTTAATAAGAATTAATTGCGATTCTCAATAACATGATTACACTTTTAGAGACTTATGCAGTCATATTCAAAGACAGTTTATATATACATACATACATATATGTATATACATACATACATATATAAACAACATTAAATGCTTACTTCCATATCGAATGTATATCTCAGATAGTTTACTTAAATATTTTTCAATACCCAGTCTAGTCAGTCCTGCGTCTAAAATAATAATTTGAGTGAAAGAACAAATTATATAATATATATATATATATATATATATATATATATATATATATATATATATATATATATATATATATATATATATATATATATATATATATATATATATATATATATATATATATATATATATATATATATATATATATATATATATATATATATATATATATATATATATATATATATATATATATATATATATATATATATCTATATATATATATATATATATATATATATATATGCTTATTTTCATATCGAATGTCTATTTCTACCCAGTGTAGTATGTTTCAAACGATAGTCAGTTCTGCTTCTAAAATAATAATTTGAGTGAAATAAAAAATTATATAATTCTTTTTTCATTTCTGTTGAGTCATAAATTCTAACTTTGAATTGAAAATTTCATTTAACTGAGACTTTAGGTGCACCGAATACATATAATATTAAATGTTCTTACAATAATTAAAACTCATAATTCTTGTATCTTCTAAAGCTTAGATAATAATACAGCGAAATGTCAACAGCAATAAATTATTTCGAGAAAAGTAAAAAAAAAAAAAAAAACATTAGAAAAGATCTTTTAAATTATATTTCGCAATTTACGTTGGGGAAACCGACATTCTTTTTCGCTATTCTTATTCCACCACATACACAAAAAGATTCGAATAAAATAAAAACGATTTTCCTTTGGCAAGCATATTTTTAATATATTCCCTTGCGAGCAGTGATGATGTAAAAAAGGTAATTTTTCTGAATGCAACGATAGCATGATTGACATTGTAATCGTTTGGTGATTTTTTATGCCTGTGCTGGTGATCTGAACGAAGAATTTTGAGAACACTTTTGCAGCTAAAGCGGAAGGAATTGAGAGAGGTTTAGCCGGAGTATAGCCGCTAGGCTATACAGTGAAAGAAACCGTAAAGTACATAAAAGAAATATTGTGGCTCCAGAAAAGATGAAAAAGAAAAGAATAATACACTGAACTAAAATAAAAAAAGTAGTTTGCTTGATGAAACAAAATGCAGTGATGCAACTGTTTTCTTTATTTGGAGAGCAGTACATTTAAGTACCGTTAAGATATCTACTTTTTCCTTTACTCCTAACAATTAAAAAAAAAGTTGATAATAAAGATATTGCGGTTTATTATATTTTTTACCTTTAATAAAGAAAGGAAATTCTTTTACTTTAAGGAGAATTGTTTATTTTTTTATTTTTTATGAAACTTTATTGTTAAATCGAAAAAAAATCTTTTTTTCACAATCCCACGTATTTTTCATTAATTATTTAAAAGTAGTTTGGAGTATATAACTTTAATTTCAATGAATAACTTACAACTCCCTTATATTCAACCTTATTTATCTTAAAATCATTTCAGAATATTTATGCCATATATGTTTTCAACAGTGATATATATAAAATATAAAATTATTTTCAATTATTTCATACTATATCGTAATATAAAGTCTTTGTCCAAATAAAGAGACATAGACAGAAATGTCTCGAATATTATGCTTTAAAATTATAAAGATTATATATATATATATATATATATATATATATATATATATATATATATATATATATATATATATATATATATATATATATATATATATATATATATATATATATATATATATATATTACACTTTAATAGTGATACATAATTAAAAACCCATGTCAGGACTTATAATTTATGTATTCCTGGTTGAAAATGTGTATTCGTAATAAATATTTGTACATACCTTTAGGTATATTTAAAGAAAATTTCTATTATTTATCTTTAAAATTTGTATATAAATCTATTAATTCTCTTCACTCATTAATTTCCTTCACTTTTTATTAAAATCGTATTATATTTTAAAATTAGTACTATTATTGCATAACTATTTTATTTATGTTTAACATACTAATATATAGATCAATATTTTATACAATCATTAATTTATAAGTCAAATTTAATATTCTTTATGTTTAAAACTAATAAAAATATAAAATGAATAATTTCCAATTTAAATGGTGCGTAAATAATTTTCACTTTATTTTGATAAATATTAATTACAGTTTATCTGGATATATATATATATATATATATATATATATATATATATATATATATATATATATATATATATAATATAAGTATGTATATCCAAATAAAGTGTAAAAATAAAGTGTAAATAATATTTATCAATACGTGTATATGTTCTAAACTTCAATACAGAAATTTTGGTACTATATTATGGATATTTGTTTTAGATTAATATAACCAATTTTATTCTATTCATTTTTCACTGAACGCTGAAAAATAAGTTAGTTATTTTTAACATATATCTATATATAATATAATTTAGAAATAAAATAACATTTTCCTTCCAATTTGAGAAATCATTAAAATGCAATTACCTTGCACTGCTCCATTAATCATTCCAAGTTGTAACATAGCCGAAATCACCACAAATACTTCATATATCATTATCGATATATATTTTCCACGTCGATGTTTAAACACCATTGCACTATTTCTAACACAAATATTTGTGCAGCACAAAATGTGAGAGTGGTTTTGTTTACATGCGCAAAATTAAATCACTTGCAATGAAAAAAGAAATTGTGAAAGAGCAGACCACAATTTGACTGTTAATCTTCACAAACGCAAACACATGAATCACACACTTGATATGTAATAAAATCCATTAAAAATACCATATCCAGCGGAATTCTCTGTAAACAATTTTTTATCCACTTTATATCCAAAAGAGTTGAAATGGGTGATAAATTTCAAGCCTCCTCAGTGGATTAAAAAATTGCAGCACAATGGATTAGTACACAATGTGCAGTGAACGCTGTGAGAGCGATGCCGAAAACGGACACTCTGACTAAAGATTCGCACTCTCATGAATGCTAGAAGCATTTGAAAGGAGAAATCCGGCAACCGGAGTTGGTGGGTGCTTTAACGCTAGGCGGCGTTCGCGAACTGATCTGCTGGATAGCATCCGGCTGATGTATATTTCCGCACTTGAAGGAAAATCTCACGTGGGTTTGAAGAGGGTTTGCCGAAGACGAATGTTACCGTTAACTCCCCCCATTCCCTAGCGGAGCTTTGCCCTCTACCTGCAATCACAGATTCTCAAAACAAAATGCTGATTGATTGGATTTGTTTGCTTTCCAGGAGACTAATGTTTACTTTACTTTGTTTCGGTGTTTTATTCTATAGTTTTTACTTTTTATTTTTTAAGATTTTTTTATTATTTTAAGGTTTACTGTGTTTTTTTATTGTAGATTGTTTAAATTACTGAACAAATATTGTATAGCACATAAAGCCCCAATTTTAAACTGAATTTATTTTTTATAAAGTTTTTTTTCAGCTCACTTTTGTTTCTCTAAATTTTCCAAATTATTCACGGTATATTATACTAATAGAATAACAGATTTTTATTATTTCAAAGATTACATTGATTTTTTCCAGACTCTTTCAATTACTTGACAAATAATATATAGCTCATAAAACACTCATTCTTAACTAGGTTTATTTTTGTTTCAAGCCTTCATATTCGGCATATTAATGTATGTCTAAACTATAAATTGTTTATTGTGAATTGTACTAAAACAATAGCATATACTATACTATCAAAATAACAAATTTTTGCTATTTCAATGTTTACGGGAATTTTTTTTTCAGAATGTTTAAATTAAGAAACAAATACTGTATAGCACAGAAAACACCCATTCTTAACTGGATTTATTTTTTTATCCTAAATTTTCATATTCAGTTCAGTGTTGTTTATATAAAATTCCTAAATTATTTATGACATATTATAGTTTGTTGAGGAATCTATGAAAGTGAAAATAACTATTTTGTTACATACAAATGCTACCATTACATATAAACATAAATTAATTTCACATATTATCAGATATATTATACTACTACAATTACAGATTTTTATTATTTAAAAATTTGCGTTGCTTTTTTTCTGACTCTTTAAATTACTCGACAAATTATCTAGAGCTCATAAAACACCCATTCTTAATTGGATTTAGTTTTGTCGCAAGGCTTCATATTCAGAATATTGTTGAGTCTCTAAACTTCTTAAATTATTTATGGTGTATTATACTATCACCATAGCATATACTATACTATCAAAATAACAGATTTTTGTTATTTCAATATTTACGGTGATTTTATTAAGAATGTTTGAATTACTTAAATATATGTATAGAACATAAAAACACCAATTCTCAACTGTATTTATTTTTTATCGTAAATTTTGATATTTAATTCACTGTTGTTTATATAAAATTCCTACATTATTTATGACATATTATAATTTGTTGAGGAATTTTAGAAGTTGAAACAACTATTTTATTGCATATAAATTCTATCCTTACATATAAACAATAATTACTCTCATGTATTATCGGATATATTATGCTAATACAATAACAGATTTTTATTATTTAAAAATTTAAGTTGCTTTTTTCAGACTCTTTAAATTACTGGACTAAAAATGTTAAGTTCATAAAATACCCATTCTTAACTAGATTTTTTATTTCTAGCTTTCTTATTCAGCATATTGTTGTGTCTTTAAACTTCCCAAATTATTTATGGTGTATTATACTAACACAATAGCATATACTATACTATCAAAATAAGAGATTATTGTTATTTCAATGTTCACAGTGATTTTTTTCAGAATGTTTAAATTTCTAAACAAATATTGTATATCACACAAAATACCCATTTCGAACTGGATTTATTTTTTATCTTAAATTTTCATTTTCAGTTCACTGTTCTTTATATAAAATTACTACATTATTTATGATATATTATAATTTGTTGAGGAATCTTTAGAAGACGAAACAATTATTTTATTACATATAAATGCTCCCATTACATATAAACATAAATTAACTTCATTTATTATCTGATATATTGTACTAATACAATAACAGACTTTTATTATTTCACAGTCTACGCTGATTTTTTCCATACTCTATAAATTACTGGGCAAATAATGTTTAGTTCATAAAACCCAGATTCTTAACTGGATTTTTTTATTGCAAGCTTTAATATTCAGCATATTGTTGTGTCTTTAAACTTCCCATCTTATTTATGATGTATTACACTAACAAAATATCATATACTATACTATCAAAATAACATATTTTTATTATTTCAATGCTTACGGTAATTACTTTCAGAATGTTTAAATTACTAAAAAATATTGTATAGCACATAAAACACCATTCTACACTGGATTTATTTTTATCGTAAATTTTCATATCCAATTCTCTGTTGTTTATATAAAATTTCTACATTATTTATGACATATTATAATTTGGTGAGGAATCTTTAGAAGTCGAAACAACTATTTTATTATATATAAATGGTTCCATTACATGTAAATTACCCTCACGTTATATCGGATATACTATACTAATACATTAAAAGAATTTTATTATTTAAAAATTTACGTTGATTTTCTTCATACTCTTTAAATTACTGGACAAATAATGTTTATCTCATAAAACACAAATTCTTAACTGGATTTATTTTTATTATTTCAAGCATTAATGTTCAGCATATTGTTGTGTTCTTCCCAAATTATTTACGGTGTTTCATAATCACAGAATAACATATATTATACTTCTAAAATAACAAATTTTTTTTTTATTTTAATGCTTACGGTCCTTTGTTTTCAGAATGTTTAAATTATTAAACAAATATTGTATAGCACATAAAACACCCATTATCAACTGAATTTATTTTTTATCGTAAATTTTTTTATCCAATTTAGTATTGTTTATATAAAATCTCTACATTATTTATGACATATTATAATTTGTTGAGGAATCTTTAGAAATCAAAACAACTATTTTATTTCATAAAAATGCAACCATTACATGTAAATATAAATTACCCTCACATATTATCGGATATATTATACTTATACAATAACAGATTTTTATTATTTAAAAATTTACGTTTATTTTTTTAGGACTCTTTAAATTAAAGGACAAATAATGTTTAACTCATAAAACCCTCTTTCTTAACTGGTTTTGTTTATATCAAGCATTAATATTCAGCATATTGTTGTGTCTTTAAACATCCCAAATTATTTAAAGTGTATTATATTAACAAAATAACATATACTATACAATCAAAATAACACATTTTTGTTATTTCAATGTTTACGGTGATTTTATTTTCAGAATGTTTAAATTAATAAACAAATATTGTATAGCATATAAAACACCCATTCTCAGCTGGATTTATTTTTTATTGTAAATTTTCATATCCAATTCACTGCTGTTTATATAAAAGTCCTATATGATTTGTTGAGGAATTTTTAGAGAACGAAACAACTATTTCGTTACATATAAATGCTAACAATACATGTAAACATAAATTACCCTCACATATTATCGGATATATTATACTAATACAATAACATATTTTTAATATTTAAAAGTTCACGTGGATGAACAAATAATGCATAGCTCATAAAACACCCATTCTTAATTGGATTTAGTTTTATAGCAAGTTTTCATATCCAGCATATTGTTGTGTCTTTAAACTTCCCAAATTATTTACGGCAAATTATACTAACATAATAACATATACTATAATATCAAAATAACAGATTTTTCTTATTTCAATGTTTACGGTCCTTTTTGTCAGAATGTGTAAATTGCTAAACATATACTGTATAGCACATAAAACACCCATTCTTAACTGCATTGATTTTTATCGTAAATTTTCATATTCAATTCACTGTTGTTTATATAAAATTCCTACATTATTTAAGGCATATTATAATTTGTGAAGTTATTCGAAACAATTATTTTATTACATATAAATTCTAACATATGTTACCATAAATTTTCGTCACATATTTTTTGATTTCTGCATAGTTATTTTTTTATTTTTTAAAATTCCAGTATTGTTTTTAAGTAAGTATAATTTTATAACAATAAAAATTTTATTTTTGGAAACATATGAGAAAATTAAAAATAATTTATTTCCTCTTTTTCATAAAAGAATTATATAATATGTAGTTAATAAACGTTAATATTTATTAGACTTTTAAAATTGTATACTTATATACATTACCTATTTTAATTACTTAATTCGATATATAAATTGTTCCCAACCATTTTATTTCAAACTTTTAGATAATGAAACTGAAAATACCTTAGAGTATAAAATAACAATTCTTTATAAATCTTGGTACCCCATTTCTCAATTTGTATTCGTGTTATCTCCCATAAAAATAAACTTTTATAACTAATATAACCATTAAAAAATTAGAAATTGTTATTTTTCTTAAGGCAATTAAATATTATATATGTCTTAGACAATATGGCCTAATATACTTAATAACCGTTGCAATAAATCATCGAATATTTGAGCATTGGGTAAAATCTTAAATAAGAATATTGACATGAATATCTTTAATAAGTCCTGAAAATATAAAAAGGAAAAGGGAAAAAACGCACGGATGTTACGAAATTAATTTTGTAAGGATTAAAGTCAGAATTAGTAATCTAGAAAATCTAGTGAAATTGACCTATTTGTTAATTTCAACAGACCTATATTCTTTATTTAAGTACTAGTTTACAAGATAATGCAAACTGAAATGTATAGGTGGTGTTTTTACCCTTTTTTATAAAGGTGAGATGTTAAATTCCCGAGTAAGTCTTGGATATTTTTGTGGTAAACTGTAGTAATAAGAAGTAATAAACGAATATGCAGTGTCAACATCTTTGAATACCTTAAACCGGATCAAGAAAAAACAGACTGATGCTATTTCCCCTTAGTTGAATCGCTAACAAGTTCAGGTCATTGAATTGCAAAATGCTGATTGTATTCTTTATTTTTAACCTTATAGTTTACGTAACAGCTACGTCAGGACAAATAAGTTTAATATCTAAAAATAAATCGTTTCTGTACGTCCTCAAGTCTCATTAGCCCCCCTGTTGCAAGAAAGTATATTGTACTACCCCAAAACAAAGAAACCTAATATGTACGTCGAAAAACATGCATACTAGCAGAAGGTTCACACCGACAAGCTTCTTTATCTATGCTTCACAAGCCAGTCATGATTTACAAATAATTTTTCTTCAAGATTTATAAGTATGTCACCAATATTCATTTATGAAAAATAAGCCCCGAAGTATATGAATTAATCGGAAAAATTGCGTCATCTATGGGTTTCATACCTATGGGTTAAAACATATAGGTCCAATCTTAAACTCTTATATACTAGCATATAGACCGTCATATGATGGCATCAGTAAATTTTTAAATTTACAGAATTGTAAAGTACCCTATAAGGCAAAAAAAAATGGTTTTTATTTGGCTGAGAATTATATGGTACAATCTCCATAATTTGTTTATTTTCATACTCTTTTAATGTCTCCCAATACTGTGAATGCAGTGTAGAATTATGTTGAATTCATTTAAAAAGATAATTAACAGTTTTCTTTGCTACGCCGAAATTAACATTAAGTTATTCCCAATTTTTTCCACAGTAATTTAAGGAATGAAACTATCGTTTCCACTACACCCTGGAGGTAGATATGATTTGTTGTTAATACCTGGGATAAAAGTTTCATTCCAACAAAAATAATCGATAATTAAATTTAA
>CM063511.1:132583708-132591208 GCA_032207245.1 Pardosa pseudoannulata
ATATTTTAAAATAATTTTCACAAAAAATTTTGTTAACGTAAGAAGTACCTGAAATATACATTTAAATAAGGGATATTATAAAGAGCAGTAGTGTCTATTTTTCTCTAGAAATAATTATTTCTAATTTTTTTAATGTAAAGAGAAGCAAAATTTTTTCATTCTTATTTTGTGCTTTTTGGATGCCACATTAAGTTTTTAAAAATCATTTTGTTTCTTAAAATTGTATATACCATCTACACAACAGAACTTAAAATATTATTAAAAGAAAATAAATTTTCTAGAGTAAAATGTAATCAAATTTTTTAGAAATAATTTTCACAAAGAAGTTTTAGTAACGTAAGAAGTAACTGAAATGTACATTTAAAATACAGAATAATACAATGAGCAGTTGTGTCTATTTTTCTCCAGAAATAATTATTAATAATTTTTTAAAATGTACAGAAAAGCAAAAATTTTCGTTCTTATTTTGTGTGTTTTGGATGTCACGTTAAGTGTTTAAAAATCATTTTATTTCTTAAAATTATGTATACTATCTACACCACAGAAATTAAAGTATTATTAAAAGAAAATAAAGTTTCTAGAATAAAATGGAATCAAATATTTTAAAAATAATTTTCTCAAAGAAGCTTTATTAACATAAGAACTAACTGAAATATACATTTAAAATAATTAATTATATAAAGAGCAGTTGTATCTGTTTTTCTCCAGAAATAATTATTTCTAAATGTTCGTTTTTAAATAAAAAATATCAAACAGCTTATTATTTATTTTTACGAAACGGTATTTATATTAATACTTTATTGTTATTTATTTAATATAAAACGAATGAAACATGCAAAAAAATTCTCAGTTTTCTTAAAGTTATTTAACCTATTTTGTAACATATTACCATGCTTATAAAAATATACCTCTGTTTTTCATTGGTTTATCACTCCCATTGCAGAGGAAGGGACTTGCAGAAATATAAGAATATAAAACTAATACCCGTATTAAGAATCATTCCATGACGTAAATTCAAAATCATGTCCAAAATTCAATGAAGACTTTGTTTGGTAGTATCTACACACTTATCAATTGTTGAAAGAATCAAGTGATTCAATGCCACAGTCATGTTCATGCTGAGAAGAGGGATTCACGGTAAAGCATCATTTCTCAGCAGGTAGCTTCTTTCAAAGGCTTTTGAAGGTTTACATCAGAAATCAGCTCAGCGTGAATGTATGCATAGTCATTCATTGTAAGCTGCCTACATATTAGATTCGGAAGCATTAAGATGCTCTATTGTGATACATTGGAAATCTTATGGTGGAAAACTGAAATTTTCAAGTGTCTCTGTGAATGAAATGATATAAATCTTATTTATATGTGTATCAAACATTTTTTAGTCTTTTACTTAATGGATTTAGGTATGGGAGATGATCACCTAAATTTAATAAATGCATACTGTCATACATTTTTAAATTTACTCTATTTAGCTATATAGAAAATAACCAATCAGAAATAGAGATTCAAAGTGTATGATAGACCACTTAAAAAACAGCAATCTATAATAACCACCTCAATGAAATACCATTTGGCATATATGGATATATAACTTAAACGCTAAATATTTATTAGTCCGTAAAATAGACTCGTAGATTTTTATGAAATGAATTCGTTGTTAATATCAGTGATAAAATTTTCATTGCAACAAATCATAATCAATGATTAAATTTCAAACTATCACATATGTACCTAATCTATTATTTAAGCCAAATATAAAAGAAAATTATTTAAGTAATATCTAAGTTCAGTGTTAAAGAAATGACGTCATAATGGTAGAAAAATGTTATTATTACCTACTTATTGTGTGATGAATTGATAAATTTAATCGTCTGCTCTTACCCATAGAAATTAGGGCTTGAAATACTGGAATTAAAGGGGGGAAGGGGTGGAATTCAAACGTTTCCGAACTCGCGTTGAATTTTCCTAAATCTAACTCATCATGAAATATGGATGTCTCTGTCCATTCCAGGTCTAAGCACTTTATAAATTCGAGGACAGACGGACAGATAAATTAGGCTATTATTAAATAGGGGATTTAGGCATTAAAAAGAATTGTCAAAATAAACCAAAAGGACATTAGATAATTAACTAAAAAGTACCATTTCTAGTAAAGGTTCTTTATGTGTTTCCCTGAACTTTTAAATAAAACGCTGTTTTATTATAAATTCCATGCTTATAATTTGCATCTCTTACCATACATCCTGATTGCAATATGACCAGCGTCTCAACTTTACAGTATTTGGGACCACAACTTTAAATCATAATTTTCATCTTGTCGAACGATGGTTGAATTGTTAGGGTGCTGTCCTGCCGCACCGGAGTTCGTTTTGGACCTCAGAGCTCCAAAACCAAACCATAATTTTCATCAATCTCCTTCTCAGAAAGAATGAAAATGTATAGATACTATAATAACGCATCTTAAGTGTTTCGAATTTTTAAGTCAAGTTACATTAATACCTTAATTATCAATTTTTAAAACTACTCTGAATAAAGATACTTGTTAACACTTTAATGCATGGATTATCTTTTTATATACCGCTAAAAAAAGAGTTCATAGAATTTTGTTTTCCTTGAACGAATTCTTCTATAATAAATATGTAAAACACAATCTTATACATCATGTACAAAATTTTCAATTAATTTCTGTTATTTATAAATTTTCCATTTGGATCGTCACTTGCAGATTTTTTGAACAATGTACATAAATTTATTTTTTATGCAGGTCAAGAAAAAATTGCTTTTCATTTTATAAAACTGCATTTAACAATACTTATTTTACATGTCACTGTAAATAAATGTGTTTTACCAAAGTTTTTTCGTTCTCATTAATGGCATCTTGTGATATATCAAACGATATCTGGTCACTTATGTGACGTGCTGTGGTATTCAAAGTTCTTTAAACTTCGTATTAATTTGTAGCTGTTCATAATAATTTTGATTTAAGATATGCATCGATATGTAATCGGCAATAATGAGAAGGGAATTAAAAGGTCAATATACGGGTTTATGAAACTAACATACCTGGCAATACAGTCACTATGAGCCGCGGTAGCACAGTCGGTATAGGCAATTATCTAGTAACTGAGAGGTTGCCCGATCGGAACCTGAGCCGGCCTAAGATCGTATTCGTTAAAGGTGACTCGGACACATAAAATATGTTCTTGGTCACAATGTCCTTCAAGTTCTCAATCAATACCTGTGGGGTGTCAGGCTAAGTCTATGGGTCTTGTGCTTGGTCCCAGCTTCAAATTTACGAGGACACACTAGAGCATAAGTCGTACTTTATCTCAGTCGTACTTACGGTGCTGCTTATAAACGAAAGGAGCACTCCTTTCCCTTAAAACTAGTAGCCTCCGACTCAATCGTTCTTCGATTCACCAAGTGGCATAAGTTAACAACAACAAGAATCGTCACTGTATGCATTTTGACAATACAAGCTGGAAAGGTATGAAGGAGGGATCATGCAGAAAACCCCAGGCTTAGCTTGCCACCCCCAAGGGTATCGTTTGAGAAGTTGGAGGACATTGTGATCACGAACATATTTTACGTTCTCTAGTCTCCATTGACGAACACATCGGATCTTAAGCCAGATCGAGTCCTGAACCCGCAACCTTTTAGTTACGAGATTGTTACCTTTTCCGACTGAAGTACCACAACTCAGGGTTTTGGAAGTGATAAATAAACAAAAAATAAATCTTATATATGCTTGCATTCGTGAATTAATGCATCAAAACATAGATGGATTAAGAATGACATTCATTTCAACTATTAATATTTTAATAACACTGTCAAAGAAAGTGTAAATCTATTTTCTTCCAGAAAAATTTATAGTAAGTCCCTATCAGGTTAGGGAACCATTTACAAATACTGTAGATGTCTTCACAAGTGTCTAGCACATATATTCATAGCCTTCACAACAAGTTTCAAAATAAAAAATAAAATTTAGTATTAAATCAATTTTCAGTTTTATTATATTCCCCGATACAATAAAATTTTCCAGTTTTGACATTCTAACTTTGCGGAACGGTATTTCATGTAATGTCAAATTTTAAGTTAAAATGTACATCTCACCTAAATATAGAAAAATGAATTGGTGCAATTATTTCTAACTAGCATATAGCCCGTCATATGACGGGATTAGTAAAATTTTTTTTCCACAAAATGTAAAGTACTTTATGAACCAGGAAAAAAAATGTTTGTTTTTAGGAGTAGAATTATGTGGTTAAACACGCAATAATTTGTTTATGTTCACACTCTTCTAATGTATTCCCAATACTGTGAATACAGTTTAGAATCACGTTGAATTCATTTAATCAAACGGTGTGGTTATGTATAAAAAACAAACACACAAATGAACAAACTTCTTAATTTTCATATATATATATATATATATATATATATATATATATATATTATATATATATTCATACATACATAAACACTTACATATATTCATACATATATATGTGTGTGTGAGTGTGTAACTTTGATTAATGTACATGTAATTTCTTGTATATACTAAATGGCATTCTACAAAAATATTCCTAAGAGATATTTCTATGTTACTGATTTTCTTTTTAAGGGCAATCAATTTATGTGAATCAACTTAAATTTCTTTTGAGATATTTCAGAATCTTTCAGAGTTTCAAATGAGGTATTGAGATATCCTTTAAAGAGTGTTGTAACGGTCTCTCTGTAGAATAGATGAGAGAACAAGACGCCTAAATGTAGCTCATCATTGATCGATACCATTTGCATAATTGCGTATCTTTGAATATAAGGGAGTCCTGCAAGTTTTGCAATCAACTCCATTTAATTAGCATTTGTCTGCTGCCGTAAATTGTGAATGAGGAAGGACAAATATTTACTTGTCTGCCCGCGTAAACAGAATGCAGTGATTAGTACAACGTAAAATGCAGTATAATAAACATTTGTTTTTCATATGCTTAAAAAATTCTTATCTTTTATTTTTATTATTTAAGAGTTTTGTATAAATAACCGAATTGGGTTTTCATGGATATAGTTAATATTTTATTGGTATTTTAAAATTTTTAAAAGAATTAACACGTAATGAGTCTGTTTATAAAGGCAATATCATATTTGAAAAAAAATGTTATCTACAGGTGCGTTCATTTCTATCTGTATAAAATTGCTTTTTTTTTTCAAGGCTTAAATGTGCTAAATGATAATATATATGAGTCATAAGTATATGTTGCACATGTCTAAAAAGCTGCGATAAAAAGCTATTAATCCTTAACGAGTCTGTTTATAAAAGCAATATCGTATTTGAAAAAAAAAGTGTTATCTACAGGTGCGTTCATTTCTATCTTCATAAAATTACTCCTTTTTACAAGGCTTAAATCTGTTAAATGATAATATATTTGAGTCATAAGTATATGTTGCACACGTTTAAAGATTACTGTAAAAAGCTATTAATGCGTAACGAATCTGTTTATAAAGGCAATATATTTGTAAAACATGTTATCTACAGGTGCGTTATTTCTATCTGTATAAAATTGCTACTTTTTTTCAAGGCTTAATTGCGTTAAACGATAATATATATGAGTCATAAGTATATGTTGCACAAGTCTAAAAAGCTTCAATTGGAATTGTCAAACCTTAAAGTGATGATATAAAATACTAGATTGTATAGAAGATGTTGAATAATTGTGTCACACCTTTGGAAAGAGGTTGCCCATCTTGTTCTGTCAGTACTACACTTATAGAAAGCACTTTAAAACAGGAGTACACAAATACTTTTAACTGTTTAACCGCCAGTATTCCAATAATGGAACATGATTTTTAAAAGAAAAAAATCACATGTAAAAAACTCTTAAAAATATCTCTTTTACATATAATTGAACATGGCATGGTAAATTGTTTTTTGCAATAAGTTTTATTTTGTTTAGATAATTATTTATTTTTTTACAACTTTTTGAGCATTTTACTATATTTTGTCATTTTTACTCTACAATTAAATTTACTTCTTACAATTAAATTTACCTAAATTCCAGTTTAAATGGAGAAAACCTAATACTTTAAACTATATCTTTAGACAATATATTTTATTGGAATACAAGAAAAGCAAAATTTTATTTTTAAATTTTAAAGGTAAAATTTACGGTCTGGTTTGGAGTGCTACGGCCTACTTTTTGCAACACGAGGGCTAATGAGACCGGGACCTACTGCTTAAAGCCGACTCCGAACAGCTACGAACATCCACGCCATAGTGGGATCCGAACCCACGAACTCCAGTTCCGAAGGCCAGCACCCTAACCATTCGACCATCGTTCGGCATATTTTAATATTGTAAAATTTATGGGTTTTTGGCTATGTTTCATCATTGGAACATTATTTTTTCAAGGGTTCATTTTTCATTTATGTTCAAAGCATTGTATGATATTGTGGACATTATTTTATTTTGCATTATGATAAGAATAGCAACTTTTCTAAAGAAAATAAATAGATAAAGCTGCAAATGGAAGTTGCAGTACTTCGAAAGAATAATAATGTTTTCAATTTACAATGATGCCCACTTTAATAAAGTCATAAAAATAGAAAGAAATTGATTTTGATAAGGTGACTGAGCATGTGTGTATTGGAGGGCGGAGGGGCTTTTACCTGTGTCTTTCAAGGCAAGTGCAATTTCACATAAATGGTGTCTTATTGCACATGTTTTCTGAAATGGATATATTCTTTTCACAAAAACTATAGACAAATCTGTATAATATGCTTTTACTATGCAGTATGTTTCATATTGAATGGGATAAAAAGGAAACATGAATGCGAACGTTGTAATTAATGTATTTAAAAAATTCAAATTTAAATCAAAACTACATTTATTCAAGTTTCTATAGGTGATCAATATGTACCCCTCCGGTGACACTACAAGTCTATACACGATAATCAAGTTCTTGCCACACTCGTGATAGCATATCCCCTGTGATGAAACTTAACACTGCAGTTATCAGCTGCTGCAGTTCCTCTAAGTCCTGAGGAAGTGGACGCACAAACACCTTTGTCTTTAACGAAACCACGATAAAAAATCATAGAACAAAAACACAAGTGTTTGATAAAGCGCAGAAAACGTTCACTTGGGAGAATCACGCTGATGTTATAAGGTTACATGGGCATTTTCCGTGCCCCAAAATTGCAAATTATGGCGATTAAATTTGTCACATAATTGGAACTTGGCTTCATCGGTAAACAACAGTGTGTTTTCAAAACCATTCACGTCGAGCTTTTCTTGAAATTTCACACCGAAATTCTTACGCAATTGTTTTCAGTAGGTTTTAAAGCCTGGACCATCTGATATCTGTACGGCTTGAATTGGAGAAGCTTCCGTAAAACTCACTACACAGTTGTGTCAGGGACAGCCAGTTCTGAACCTGCAGTGTTGATTTTGAGGGACTCCGTGAAAACGAATTCCGAATTCCTTCAACCACTTCGGATTTTATT
>CM063511.1:132596208-132598708 GCA_032207245.1 Pardosa pseudoannulata
AAAGGCACTACAAATCATATGATTTAAATTATATAATTTCATTTTTGGTTAAAATTATATGATTTTATTTAAAAAGATTCTTAATTTCAACAGAATTCATATTCTTTTCTCTTCTTTGACTTATGTGGAATTTTGAGATTTAAAAATGAGTTATTCTGTGACATCTTTCTTAGGAGCAGTTTACAGACTCCTCAGACTACAGGAGAAAAGATGCCTAAACGTACTCATTCATTGATCGAATCCATTTGCATAATTGCGTATCTATGGATATAAGAGGAGGGCTGCAAGTTTTGCAATCATCCCTATTTAATTAGCATTTGTCTCTTTGGTGTAAACCGTGAATGATTGAGGACAAATATTTACTTGCATGTCCCCGCAAGCTGAAGAATGCAGTGATTAGTACGCAGTTACATGAAAGAGGAAGTAGAAGTTTGTTTGGATCATCCATTTTTAATTTTTTTCTTCTTACGTTGAGAATATACTGGTGTGTGTTAATGTGGTAAAATTTTGATAAATTCAGAATGATTACCGGTTAACCTTACTAGTCTTGTTTTTGATGTATGTAGGGCCTCGTGGGGTAAAATGGGTACAAAAAAACGCATTTCTCTTTCAGCACTCTATTTCACTTAATAAAAAGATATAAACAAGCAAATTTTTTGCATGTATTCATGTAATGGGTTAATTACCATTATTGTTAAAATAGTTTTATACATTTTCTTAAATTGCAAATTTATAATTTTTTTACTTTTTATACCCATTTTACCCCAGAAGTGGGGTAAAAAGTATATTGATTAAAAAAACCTATTAATTATGCAAAATTTAATTAAAACTTTAATTTTTAGCTACAAACACATTTATATATCAGATAATTACAATCTATATTACAAAACTGTAATGACAACGGTTATTAAGTTGAACTGCGTTCTGCTACATCAGAAACAATGATCACTTCTCTAGACTTAGTTTGCACCCGCTCTCTTTTTCATCTGTTATTTTTAGGCTTTGTTGTCTTACAACTGGTGAAATTGTTGTAAAGATGAAATTTTTAAAATCCTTATATGGAAAAGAAATGGCAAAATTTGAAGTTTTTAAACTAGAAGTTTACGTACAAGGAAGATCATAATCCATAGTAATTGTTAAGGCTGTATACTGTTATTTCTCCATCTTTTTCAGTTAATATTATTTTGTGTTTAACAGTACTTTTCTTCACAGTATCAAATAGCTGTTTCAGCAGGTTAGGAAACGTCGCTTTGGACACTTTTTGAAGACGGCTCTCCGTGTACCATTTCTTCAGGTACACTTCAAAGGGGAAAATATTTCAACATCCAATGGATGCATGCCATGGCTTGAGTTTGCTAGAAGGCAGTTAATGGCGATTCTATTGTAAATCGTTTGTTTTAGTGTCTTATGTGTCAAATGACCATTGAATATTAAAAGAATGGGTTTTTCCAGGTATTCCACTTGTTTAAGAAAATGACTCGTCGAAGATTCAAACATTTATCATGCTTCCATGTTGACTCTGTGCAGCCATATAATGCACCACGTGGTCTTGCCCGAAGTTTCATAAAAATTTAGACTTTTGTATACAGTGAAAGGTGGGAAAACAGTTACAGTCGCAGATGTACAAAAAAGCCACGCAAACACATGTAGTTTTAGACTTACAAACTATAATTTACAATTATTGCATTAATTTACACTATATCACAGAAAATAAATTTTAAAAAGCACTGTGTAATATTATTTACTCTAAAACTGAAGGGCTGGTTTAATAAATCATCATGTACAAATTTAGAATTTTATAATAAATTATTAAGCCTAAACAGTACACATTTTCCCCTATCATAAAAAAACTAAACATTAAACATAAAATATATATAATATTTCTTGCCTGTATTTTAAAAACTGTTATTCTGAAAATCTTGCATTTGATTATTGAAAAAATATTGATGATGAAAGAAATAAAATATTACTTTTTTGGCAGTTTTTAAGATCTCATAAAGTAGAATAAAAGAAGAATGTATTCCTGAGTAGCAAACAAAGCAATATATGTCAACAGATGCAAAATATAAAACTTCTTAAGGAGAATAAATGTTGCCAACAAATGTCTAAAAATATACTACAATGCTAAAATATTAAAAGTTATGATGTATCTTTTAAGTAAATTATAAAAAATACCCATTTCATCTCACAAGCACCTATTCTTTAATAATCTTGAATATTCTATACATATAAATATATATATTATATATATATATATTATATATATATATTTTTATATATTATATATATATATAAAAAAAAAAATATATTTATATTATATATATATAAAATATATATAACATATGTATATATATATATATATATGATATATATATATATATATATATAATATATATAATATATTATATATATTATATATATATATATATAAAATATATATATTATATATATATATATATATATATATATATATAATATATATATATATATAATATATATA
>CM063511.1:132603708-132608708 GCA_032207245.1 Pardosa pseudoannulata
TTTTAAGTGTGCGAATGGATGTATCGTGAAATTTGAATAAAGAACTTCATCTGATCAGCGTACGTGATATTGCAGATCAGGAAATGTACATAATAAAAGATAATTTTATTCCGTATTAATTTGCATTTGTTAACACACTATTTTCTGTAACACAGCCCCAAATATTCCCCTAGCGGTGACTTTTGGGACTTTTTTTTTCGGAGTTCTTCATCCCCCGTCTTTATAATATTCCGTGGCGTCATTCTCGCAAATAGATCGCGCTACAGAATACTGTGAGCACTGGCAGTTTAATTATGACCACCCGGTATATACATCTACATACATACATACATACATACATACATACATATATATATATATATATATATATATATATATATATATATATATATATATATATATATATATATATATATATATATATATATATATATATATATATATATATATTATATATATATATATATATGTATATGTATATATATATATATATATATATATATATATATATATATATATATATATATATATATATATATATATATATATATATATATATATATATGTGTGTATATATATATATATATGTATATATATATATATATATATATATATATATATATATATATATATATATATATATATATATATATATATATATATATATATATATATATATATATATATATATATATATATATATATATATATAATATATATATATATATATATATATATATATATATATATATATATATATATATATATATATATATATATATATATATATATATATATATATATATATATATATATATATATATATATATATATATATATATATATATATATATATATATATATATATATATATATATATATATATATGTATGTATATATCTGTGTGTGTGTGTGCTTGTGTGTGTTTAAGTCAAAATAGAAACACTCATTTCGGAACATGTTGTACTTTGAACATTTAAAACAGCTTCCCTATGACTCACAACAATCTGAAGCCTAAAGGTCCGACATTAGTCAAGTATTTGGGGTGGGTGAGTTACATGAAAAAATCAGTTCTCAGTGAGGAGTTCATATGTTGAACCTTCCCAACCTGTAAAGAGGCATGATTATTCCAGCTTTGATCGCTTCTCACATCTTGCTTCTAACATGGTTATTTCAATTTATACTGTGTCAGTGGTTAAGTCAACCGACAAGCAACCTGGAAAAGTGTGGCCTTGTAATCTCAATGGTCAAAAGTCAAAGCTAATCAACCGGTATAGACAAGCATTCTAGAGCATAGTGACTCCAAATCCTTAGACTACGCTGCCACTGATAATTTCCGAAATAAACCCCTATTCACTCCGTGTCCACCAACACTATTCAATTGGTGATGCATGCTGGGAGCATTTATGTCCGAGGTTTTGTTCGAAAAGCATTAACAGTAGAAATAAGGGATGGGTCATACCAACATTGTTTTACATAATATTTACTAACGAAGTTTTTAAAGAAATGAAAAAAAAAAACTTATTGATTCTTCCTAATTTTATTTTCGTAATAATCTGTGGAAACATAATATTAAAGAATCTATGAATATGAAAACAAATAATTCATTACTAAGTTTCCAAGTGTGGAAACAAAATTATAGATATTTGTTAAGTGTTAAATACCGATGTGTGAAAAAGAACAATCTATACATAAAAAATTCTCAAACTGCACCTGAGCTTTGTAAAATCTCAGTTACACACACATTGACCACCCCTTTACTGTTCTTGTCAGGTGAATCATTTCAGGTGAATCGGATAAATCATTTACATTTCTGTAATCTGTCTTAAAGTTTAATACCGATGTGTGAAAATGAACAATCTGTACATAAAAAAGTCTCAAACTGCATCTGAGCTTTGTAAAAAACTTTAAGAAACTAAATAGTTTCATTAAAATTTGGTATATATTTTTCTAACTATATATACTTTTAGCTATTATTATACCTTATTTTTTTATCACTTTTTATAATAATTTAATGTCTGAAAATGAATAAAGTCATTACACGTAAATATAGAGTACATTTTTAATAATATCACAGATTCTTACATGGTGTTTCAATAATGATCGGTATATTCACTATTTATAATTCACAACTTATTGCAATATGCTTGGGACAATAGTAAATTTTCAGACAAACTTTAAAATTAGTTACAATATTATATAACAGATGGCGCTGCAGTTTGGGAAAATTTATACTACGATATATGTATGTGGGGATTCTCTAAAAGTTCAGGTGTACCGCCACTATCCAGAAATAATTGAATAACTGGAACAGTACATGTGTTCTGCAGGTGAAGCCATCTCGCCTGAGACGTTTACAGAGGTTTCTTATAATTTCGTTTTGAGCATACGCTATATTATTGCTGCGCATGGTGGATATCTGGAGAATTATAGTAGTTCAGATTTTTCCAGTCTGCATTGTCATCTGTTGTAGAACATTGTAACTAATTTTGAAAGTTTGTCTGCCTAAAAATGTAATATTGCCTCAAGCATATTGCAATAAACGGTGTATTTCTACCACTATCCTTCTAGTTTTTATTGAATTTTCAAATATACCAGTCATTTATGAAACACCCTGCATTAATCGGGGTAAGTTTAACCCAGCATGGGGTTCTAGGTACACCATAACGTATTCGTTTCTAATGTTAACTGACTTCGCAGAATGCTGTGAAGAAATAGTAATAGTTCTAAGGGCACTAAAATTGTATACAATAGCAATGTGAATAGATAATTTGGTTTAATGAATCCTCTTATGTATGATTTCAGACCACCGGACGTGTATTGTTCGTCTGATAATAAAAACAAAGGCATTCCAACTTATGTGTTTCCGTTCTACAATAAAGTATCTATAATCTCTCTGATGGTGTAGCGATTAATATCTTATCGATGTTTGAGACCACTTTCAGTTCTGAAGGGAAAGTTAGAGGGCAATCATTATGGGAGTATTCTTGTAAATCATTTACATTTCTATATTGTGTCTTTCTTGGTCGACATGTCATTTGTCTATTCCGCGTATTTTCATTTTTTATCAATGTTATACGATGGAGAATAAATTAAAACTAGATTCATCGTTACTTGCACAATTCATTTTTGTGTATTCATATTTTTTTACTATTTATTAAAAGGGTAAAAATATACAATAAATATCATATAATTTGTGTTATGCTATGATTTCAAATATTTTAAACGAAATGTAAATTATAATGTAAATTACAAAAACGTATGGAAAAAATAAATATTTGAGATTTTTTTATAATAATAGCCAAGACTGTAAGGTAACTAGAAATAAAAAGAAATATCTATTAATACTTTGAAAGTTATATATTTACTCCAAAGCTGCCTCAGAGAATTGTAAATCTACATTTACATTCAAGGTAAAGATATGAAACCTTTTTTAAAACATTTTTACGTATTTTAATTATTGTTTCTTTATCCAACTACTATATTAAGACAAGGCATTTGATTAATATAATTCAAAATATTTTTATCTTAAATTTTAGATGTTGATGTACTACAGCGACAATTGAATGTTAAGAAGCATATTTCCATATTTGTTAGTTTATGAAATATAATTTAATCAATAGAAGTTTTATGCATTTTAAACTCAGGAATTATTACATTTCAAATATGACATAAAATGTTTCATCGAAACAGAATATGTTTATGGAGGATTTATTGGGATTTTTTATAAAGATAATAATTATTGTAAATGTTCATAACGATTTCATTTCAATAAACTTAACAAATCTGGACTATTGATATTATGACATCTGAATTCGTACAGTTACAAAATATTTCTCCCTCCTTTCTCTAGGCCAAATTTTCCAATATTTCACCTGACAAGAACAGTAAAGGGGCGGTCAATGTGTGTGTAAGAGGAGGCTTGATTTCTATGTAGACGACTATTTAAAACCGGATAATATGGAAAACGCTTACATATTAAATACGAGATTCTGATTTAATCCCCCTCCCTAAGCAGCAGTTTATAATTAACTGAGAAATCATCTACTCTTCCCTCAAATGTAATGTCCTCATGACATTGAAGGTTATGTATTGATTGTTAATTCGCTCTTTACCGGACCACTGTTAAATAAGCTGCATTGATTACCGATGCAAAAAATGTGACAAAGGTAAAGCTCAAGAAAGTAATAACATAGAAATGCGAGTATATCTTTTGGAACACGTCCATATCGGTTTTAAATTTTTATACAAAGATTATAAAATTATTTTTTTAGAATTATCTAATGGTATATAGAAAAATTTTAAATAAGAAAGAAGTCGAAAATAAGTTATGAATTTTTTTAAAATTAATTTTCAACATTGAAAATATTTTCCCTAAGATGAAATAGAGAACAATTTGTATGTAACTTACAGGTTTATAGAATAAATTGGAAAGCAGTGGTTTTACGAAAGGTGTAGTACTATTATTTTATTCGAGATACCTACTTATATACAATTAATTATATATGATTATACAGAATTATATAAGAGTACAAATACGATGGTTATAAGCAGGGTAATCAAACACTAAGTTGTAAAGAGCATAAACTTATTTCTTTACATATAAAGCCTAAAGTGATTTTAAAAAATTAATTCTAAAAATTCAAATAAGAAATATAACAATTTATTCTTCTGAAATTAATTTTCAATATTCCCGATTCAAATTATCCTTTGTAGCAGAAGATGTAAAATAATTTGCATGGCAATTGTGTATTTACAGAATAAAAGTAATAAGTGTGGTGATATATTACTATTCTATACGAGGTATCTATGTATATAAAACTAAATATAAGTATGTACAATTATATAATACATGATATGTACATATTGCGTACATATTGCGTGATTTTAAGTGTAATCATAAGAAGTGAACAAGAGGGAGAATAAAAATACAAAGTTGTAAATAGTACAGAAAACGTTTACCTTTTATTTAATACAATCAAAAAATCCATCTAATATTG
>CM063511.1:132611208-132628708 GCA_032207245.1 Pardosa pseudoannulata
ATAAATTTCATAAACGTTCATAAAAGATTTTATATAAATTATTGAAAAATTAGACTTAAATATAATGCTGATTAAAGCTTTATAATTATATGTGTTGCTCTTTAAAATTTAAATATTATTTGATAACATTGTTGATTATTTGTAAATTAACATAATTTATGACTTATTATTACATAGCTTTATAAGTTTTCATTTTGTGACAGGGGCAATAACACAAGGTTAAACAGGTTGATAATATATGTACATATCGCAGTTCAAATGCTACATACATCTTCCAAAATAGGAAGGGTTTATAAGCTGCACAAATGCACCGGTATGAAATATTTAGTAAAATAATTACTCAAAAACTAATTAATAGAAATATTTTAATGAAATTTGTTGTCTAAATGTACTTGTAAATTTCTTTAACTTTGTTTAGTATGCGAAATATAATATTAGTTAAAAATTCATATTACGTATTAAATGTGTTTTAAAACTCCATAATAATTATCTTGGACAAGATAGTAATAATTCTTTGGAACGTTTGTAAGCTGCATTTTCATTCACCGATATCAACGTTTACATATACTATAAATTAATTAATGATTAACCTTCTATGATATATGTCTTTATTTATTCCATAACAATTTCTAAAATATTTAAGAAGCTACTTTCATACTACTTTATTTTCCTCGTTCTGAATTGGAAACTAAGCTATAACAGACTTACGCAGATATTTTAGATTGTGTAAACGTATAGATTAATCCTATGAAGATTTCAATGTAAATCTATTTGTGGTATAAACCTAGGGGATTAAAATGCATGAGCACTTAATTTATAAGTCACGGAGGCGGTAATTTCTTTCCAGCAAAATTCTTCAAGGAGATTCGAAGTTTTGCCAGATAAGTTCCTACTTCTTCACTAAAACAACTGTTTAATTTGATTTCACCTTCAACTCACATTTTGGGGGAATTAGATTTGCATTGATGACTGGGATTTGAGTATAAGGATCAAGTAAAAGTTTCCCTACTGCTGTTTTTACGTAAGCGTAGTGTAATTTATTTTATTTAAGACAATGTTCTTTTAAAATGAACAACTTGTTTTTAAAATCTTATTATTTATTCTCTTTTCCTGTTTCTTAAATAGAAAATTATTTTTCAGGCCATTAATTGTTTTTGAAACGTAGCTAATAATATTTATAGAAGTAATATTTAGAGGAATATAGCACATATTTAGCTGATTAATTATTCTTCAGATCATTAACTGTTTTTTAAACGTTGCTAATAATATTTATTCAAGTAATGTTTAGAGAAACATAGCACCTATCTAGCTGATTAATTATTCTTCAGGCCATTCACTGTTTTTGAAACGTTGCTAATAATATTTATTGAAGTACTATTTAGAGTAACATAGCACATATATAGCTGATTCATTATTCTTCAGACCATTCACTGTTTTTGAAACGTTGTTAATAATATTTACTGAAGTAATATTTAGAAGAACATAGCACCTATATAGTTAATTAATTATTCTTCAGCCAATTAAGCATTTTTGAAACGTTGCTAGTAATATTTATTGAAGTAATTTTAATGGAAGATAGCACCTATCTATCTCATTAATTATTCTTCATTCCATTAACGGTTTTTGAAACGTTGCTAATAATATTTATTGAAGTAATATTTAGAGTAACACAGCACATATCTAGCTGTTTAATCATTCTTCAGGCCATTAACTGTTTTTTAAATGTTGCTAATAATATTTATTGAAGTAATATTTAGAGGAACAAGGTACCTATCTAACTGATTAATTATTCTATAGGTCACTAACTGTTTTTGAAACTGTGCTAATATTATTTATTGAAGTAATATTTAGAGTAACATAGCACATATATAGCTTATTCCTTAGTCTTCAGGTCATTAAATGTTTTTGAAATGTTGCTAGTCATATTTATTGAAGTAGATTTTAGAGGAACATAGCACCTATCTAGCTCATTAATTATTCTTCAGGCCATTAACTGTTTTTGAGAAGGTGCTAATAATATTTATTGAAGTAATATTTAGAGGAACATAACACCTATCTAGCTGATTAATTATTCTATAGGCCATTAACTTTTTTTGAAACGTTGCTAGTAGTATTTATTGAAGTAATATTTAGAGCAACATGACACCTATCTAACTGATTAATTATTCTACAGGCCATTAACATTTTTTGAAACGATGCTAATAATATTTATTGAAGTAATATTTAGAGGAACATAGCAACTATCTAACTCAGTGTTTCTCAACCTTTTAGTATTCACGGCCCAATTTTCAATCATAATTTTCATCGCTCCCCCCTCCCCACCGCGTACAATAAAATGTATACAATAATAATGTATTTTGAGCATTATGGCGCTAAACCTGCACTACAACCTTAATTTTAAACTTTGCAAATTACCAAGAATACGGAAATTTATTGACATTTTGCAACACTGATACTCAGCATTGAAAAAACAATAATCCTATGCCTTTTTATTGCTCTTGCGTCCCGCCATGTCGGGCATTCTCACGGTTTCGCGAGAAGTTTCGATTTGTCTGGAATTTGTCTGGTCAGCTTAAAAGTTAAGTTAGGAGCGTGCGCAGATGTGAACAAATGTTTTCTCATAGGGAGAAGGAGAAAATTCTATGACGCCAATTTCAATTCCAGACAATCTCATTCGAGTCGATCCTTCTTATCGCTATTGAATCTATTCTTAATGTGTATGTTATATATATTTTCGTGTAATTGCAATTCACGGTATTAAATATTCACGGCAGCAGACTTATGCAGAATCATGGATAAATTTTTAAGCGGGCGTAAGCGAGCATTAGACGATAGACAAGCATCAACAAGTACACAGACGAGCGTGGTTCCGAAAATAAAATCAAGAAAATATTCTCAAGAATACTTAAATTTTGTGTTCACTAGTACTGAAGTAAATGAAGAAGAAAGGCCCCTGTGTATCACTTGCTCAAAAATGTTGGCGGCAGACAGCATGAAACCTAATAAACTTAAACGACATTTGGAAACGCTTCATAGTGAGTACGTAAACAAACAAAGAGAATTCTTCGAATTAAAATTAAAATCATATGAAAAGCAAAAATCATTGTTTAAAAAAACTTTGTCTGTGAATGAAAAAGCTTTAATTGCCTCTTACAAACTTTCATATAAAATAGCCAGATGTAAAAAGCCTCACACCATTGGTGAAGAGCTTATTTTGCCAGCCGCAATTGAGATTGTAGAAATTATGTTTGGAGATAATTTTGCAAAACAATTGCAGTCTATACCTGTTTCAAATGATACTGTTGCCCGTCGAATTGCTGATATAGCTGAAGATGTAGAGTGTCAGCTTTTGTCGAAGTTGCTTGACAAATTGTTTTCAATACAACTCGATGAGGCAACAGATAGTAATAAAGATGCTCATTTCATTGCCTATGTTAGATTTTGTGATGATTTGTCAGTAGTAGAAGAATTACTTTTCTGCAAACCAATAGAACTCAAAGCAACAGCACTAGCATTATTTGCTATCTTAAATGATTTTATGAACGAGGCAAACATAGAATGGAAAAATTGCGTCGGAATATGCACCGATGGTGCTCGTTCTATGTCCGGAAGATTCCAAAGTATTCAAGCACTTGTGAAACAAAAATCGCCACAGTGCGTCTGGACACATTGCATGATCCACAGAGAAGCTTTGGCTTCCAAAGAAATGAGTCCTGGTTTGAATATTGTGTTAACTACGGTTGTAACCGTAGTAAATTAAATAAAAATGAGACCCCTGAAATCAAGAATCTTTTCCGCACTTTGTAAAGACATGGGTGCAGTACATTCAGCGTTACTATTTTATTGCGAGGCAAGATGATTATCACGAGGGAAAATTTTGCAACGTGTTTATGAATTAAATGAAGAAATCGCCGTTTTCCTAGAAGAGGAAAACAGACCGGAAGCTGAGAATTTTCGCGATAGTTTATTTGTGATGAAATTGAGCTACATGGTCGACATATTCGAGAAATTAAATAACTTGAATCTTCATCTGCAAGGAGCAAATACACATATATTGGATACGAGTGATAAAGTTAATGCTTTTTGTAGGAAATTGGAATTGTGGAGCAGAAATTTAAAGCAAGAAAACTTAACAATGTTTGCAAATTTGAATGATTGTATTAAAACTTACAAGGCTGAAGAACAACATGTAAAAGTTGTTTTTGCAACCATTGAAAATCATTTAGCAATGCTAGCAAAGAATTTTAAAAAGTACTTTCTTGCTGACGACAAACTGATATCAAGTTACAAGTGGGTGAGGGATCCATTTCAAAATACTCCCGAAGGACTCTCAATTGAAGAGGAAGAAACCTTCATAGACTTCACGGCAAGCGGCAAAACCAAAAGACAATTTAGTAATAAATCACTCTTTGAATTTTGGGCAGGAGTGGATGATGAGTTTTCTGCACTAAAAACAAGGGCATTTCGCATTCTACTACCATTTTCAACATCTTACCTTTGTGAAACTGGATTTTCTGCGGTGGCTTCTTTGAAGACAAAATATAGATCTCAGCTAAATATAGAAAAAGAACTGAGAGTGTCTATTTCTAATATTAAACCCTCCTTCGAAAAACTTTGCTCTGAAAGACAGGCCCAAGGAAGTCACTAATAATTATTAAATTTGTTTTTAATTTAGTAAGTTGTTTTAATTTAATAAGTTAATTATTAAATATGTCGAAATGTATTTTGTTTTGTATGTGTGTGTGTGTTCTTTCCTTTCAGTCACTTAATCAATTTTTTTAAATAACATTTTCTCTTGGATATGCTCGCGCCCCCCCCATTAGTGTGCTCGCGCCCTCCTAGGGGGGCGCACTCCACAGGTTGAGAATCACTGATCTAACTGATGAATTATTCTACAGGCCATTAACTTTTTTCGAAACTTTGCTAATAATATTTATTGAAATAATATTTAGAGGAACTTAGCACCTATCTAGTTGAAACGTAATTTTAACGATTTAACAGTCTGGTTTTGATTAAACTTAAATTAACAAGTTCTGGTCAATATATAATACAATTTTTCATACGTTTCTAATTTTAAATGACATTATTTAATTATGTAGAATAAAGCTATAGATGTTTTGAAATGGAAGAACGGTTATTAAATGCACCGCCAGGTGACTCATTTTCACAAAATAGATATCAATATAAATTTTCAAATCGTCTTCTATTCGGAGAACAAACATATTTTGTAAAATAAATAAGAGCTTTTAATTTTATACAGAGTTGCTTTGATTACAGCTCACGCTATTTGCTAAATTTTTAGATCCATTTTCCCCATCAATCGTTATCCCGCATTCATTATTTACCTTTTCCGTCACATGAAAAATAATGGATAAACTTTGTACTGTAGTTCATCTATTGGAATCATTAACTGAACACTTTCCTTGTAATTTTATTTTCATCTTTTCTTCTGCCCTATGTCGAATTAGATAGTTCAATGCTCCCAAGATCTTAAGTTATTTTAAAAACATAAAGTTTGCACAGTCTTTACTTCTGTAAACTACTGAAGGACTATAGGGAAATTCTTCCTATACCTAACATAAATGGAACAAGTCTGATAAAGCAAAACAAAAATTTAAATTGACACAATACTCCCGCATAAAATGCAATAATTTTTTTTTCAAATGGGCAGCAATGATAAGCTAGAAATTTAACTTTGACAACTGATTTTAAATTTAGAATGGAATACGAGTATAATTAATTTATTTTGGCATATCTTTGTTGTGTATATTTGTATTATATTAATTGTTATGGAAAAAACTTTTTACTTGTTTATATTTTCAGCTATATTATTTGCCTTATTATTTGTTTTATCAAACAGAATTTTAAATAGAATATTTTTCATGTTCAGTTTCAAAGTGTAAAGAAGTTATATACAGTTTATCTGGTTCCCCTCGAAATATGTGCCCATCTTTCACACTGCTTTTCAAAGACACATTTTTTTTAATGATTTCTGTCGATTTGTATTTCTTGAAATTTTTAACTTGTGTCATTTTTAGGTCTTGGGTGGTCATGCGGAATTTTCGTTACTTTTAAACTATCTTTCTTATTTCATTTGTTATTTTTAAATGTTGTTACATTCTACATAGAATTATGCTTGTTAAAACGAATAATTAGGCAATAATACAGCTGAAAATATTAAAAAACATATTTTTTAATTATTAATATAATACAATTACACATTACAGTGATACGACAAAAAAAAGGGAATTATACTCTTATTTTATTCTAGATTTAAAATCAGTTTTCAATAATATATTTCGGAATCATCATTGCTACCATTTGGAAACAGAAATGTTCATTACATTTTACGTAGCAATATTCTGTCAATCAGATTTTTTTCTTTTGCTTTTGCACACTTGTTTCATTTATGTTGGGTATTGAAAGCTATAACTTATAGTCCTTGAGTATTTTAAAAAAAATGTGTTTTAAAGATTCGTTTGTAAGCCATTAAAATCTTAATTTGTACACTTAATACAGAATTATGGACTAGTTCAAGGTCTATTTTAAACATTTAGAATTTAGACATGTGTAGGTATCACGAGGAGAAAAATGTAATTTAAAAAAGTATAGGAATTGTCAGTACTATCATTTTGCTTCTAATAACGAAATTTATCGGTTTCTTGTATTTCAGAAATACAAAATTTTAAATAAGCTGATAGGTAAAACAGAATCTTAATTTTATTTAGTTGTTATTATATTACAGTTATTACATTATATATATATATATATATATATATGTATATAAGTGTATATATATGTACATATACATATATATACATATATATACATATATATATACATATATATATATATATATATATATATATATATATATATATATATATATATATATATATATATATATATATATATATATATATATTATATATATATATATATTATATATATATATATATATATATATATATATATATATATATATATATATATATATATATATATATATATATATATATATATATATATATATATATATATATATATATATATATATATATATATATATATATATATATATATATATATATATATATATATATATATATATATATATATATATATATATATATATATATATATATATATATATATATATATATATATATATATATATATATATATATATATATATATATATATATTATTTCAACATAATGGATCTTTAAAACAATACATAACTTATGTATATCTAACAAGAAATCTAGATTTGTTATACCTAGCTTAATGCGAAGTAATCCCAATTTCAAAGCCTTTATGTTTTTATATAAATTTATGTAATTTACTTATCTATGCAGTGGGAGTTAGCAGCCCCTATATAAGCATTCGATAATTCATGCTTTCTTTGTCTCTAAACAATACACATATTGTCTCATTATGATGTAGGATCAATATAATTTTTTATTTAATATAAAAATTAAACATTCTTAAGTACTAAATGTGTCTTAAAACTACCAGTTAAACTCTTACTTGTGAAAAAGGCAACACCACGAATGAATTGTCAGTATTAAATAATAAACAGTCCACTGGTATTAGTACAAATAAACTATTAAACTTTCGTAAAAAAATTATTTTGTGTAAGAAACTAGTAGCTGGTGTAGTCACCACACGCTGAAATAATTGTTGCCATACTGTGGAGCATGATGTCAAAACATATTCTCAAGCAGTCATACAAAATATGTTCGCTTGGGAAGCAATCCGTATTGTTGAGCTGTTGAGGCTATAAGGATAACGAGCAAGACGCCAATGAAAGAATTATCATACATGATCAGCTGATGATATAGCCTGAAATAAGAAAATCACGAATGAAGCTGTAGTGTTTTGCTGAAAAAAATTATTGAACAATCTTTACGACACTGGTGTTGTTGAAAGACAACTCCAGAAATGCCTTCAAGGAAAGAAATAAATTCAGGCTCCCCCCGTTCCTGTTAAGATTATATTTCTATGTTATCGTCCATGATACGCAATTGCACACCAGACAATAACTTCGGGTGTCCTTCCAATTTGATGTTCAATAGTACATTCCAAAATGTTGCGCTCACTATAATATCATCTAACAGGAATGGACCCATCATAGTTATTATCCACATGTATGATACGTCAATAAAGATAAACCCACCTGTTTACAATCTGCACGTTAGTCTCTGTGTTCACAAGACATTTCAGCCATTTATGTCAAAGGCTGTACAAGAAGAGATTCATTAGGTACGTAGTCCACAGTGCAGAACAAGCCGAGAAAGATATATCCTTCATAATGAAACGAATATTTTCCAACTGAATGATTTTTTTTAAACTTCTCATATACTACATTGAAAATTATTTTTTTATTACTTAATCATAACATTCTTTTCATTGACATTTTTCTAATCGAAAATACCTCTTTAAATTTTTAAGCGTATCACTACTTTCACAATTCTGCTCTGAGGAGTGAATCGATAACATGCTCACCATAAGCCAGAATTTACGACTCCATGGGATAATTTTTGCAGCCCTGTCAAAGAGACCACATTTCTTGAAAGTGTCACAGCTCTATTTTCATGCAAAAGAAGTGGTGCTCCCTCACCACTTCCTTTTTTTATTAAAATTAGTAATTAAGGTTTAATTTTTACACCCTTAATACTAAAACCTGCAAGGTTTCAGAGGGTATCTTTTGGGCATGTCGAGCCAAGGGGGTTTCACAGTGTGGGCCAAAGTTCAGCCGCTATGACTGACGAGTGATAGTACCTGCCAAGACTGATGCCTCTCAAAATTTCTTATTCCTACAATTTTGGCCTTCCGGATTCCGTCTCAAGAGCAATGAGCAAAGTTTCTTAGGCTACAACTAGCCCTCTTATTGATCCGCGGAGTTTGCGCCACCTTCAGTAACAAAAGTTACGCTTAAAGTTAAGCGCCACCTTCAGTAACGAGTCGCTAAAGATTCTAGCAGTATTCCAAATTTGTATTACTACCGCAACTCTGCTACGTTTGCCCGCCAGTGGCGCCTGTGGTGTTCAGGACACTTTGAAGGGGGTGGCCGTATGGGGTAGTCCAATACTTGTAATCTGCCCACTACTACCACCGGAATTAACCTGGAAGGTTTCATGGCTACATGGTCCAGGATCGGTGCCCACCATACACCATGATTTTACAGTCCATTTAAAACTGTAGACCATATCCTTGTACCTGTGTATACTTGGAAATTATAGGGTTTTATACTGTGAAATAATGGAATTACTGTGAAATAATGAAAAATATATACTACAACTTCTTGGAATTTGAAATAATTGTTTTGAATTAATTACATTTAACAAAAGTAAAATTGATTAACAGATTTTGTTTTGTATAATTAAAAATTCGAAAAAAAAACTGAAAAAAATTTTAAAGAAGTTGGAAAAAATAGAGAGAACGAGAAACAATCTTAATTAAATGTTTGATGATTCACATTTTATGAATAAGTATCGCCTTTTAATCAATTTAATAATTTACATCTTTTATATTTTGAGAAAGAAAACTATGCCTATAAGGACAGGTAGATATTAAATGTTAAAATTATTAAATTTGAGTTTCAAAAGTGCCACCAGAAGTTTCAAGCAAACAATAAATCCTTAAAACGACAAAAGTATTGTTTTAAAACTTTATATAAGTAAATAAACAATTTTATTCTGATCAAAGAATATAAAAGTTTTTAATATGCAATAAATGTGTTCCAAGCTATCCATAATTGGGAGTATCACACCTCTAATTTCTTTTTAAAAGTCTATTCACTTTTGTATACCTCATATTTTCTTTAATTGAATTTTTTCGTTTTTTTCTAGTATTTCATTTACTTTTTGTGTATTTTATTTTTATAACTAAATATTTAACTTACTATTATTATCAACCTTGCATTTATTATAGACATATAATATTATTTTAATGAATATAAGAGATAATTTGTAGAGTAGATAATTCATTTATGAAGGATATTTTTTGTAAAAATTGTTCATGTACATACGCTAAAAATTATTGCAAATTATTGGAGCTATAGTATTGAATTTCACCCACATATTAATATGATAAAAATAAAGATAGTCTTGAAATAGAAATTTTGGGTAATGGGGAATAATATTGAAAAGTTTCACTGAATATTCTAGACACACGGATAAATCATAAATGATCGATAACACCCATAAATTGGGACATTTAAGTAATTATATCCCATATTATTTATTAATTAGAAAGTTTGAAAACTATTTGGCGTACCAAATATATCAGGAATAAATTGATATAATGTAATTCAGAAATTTGACTAAATGAACTCGATATGATATTTTAGAGAAATATATTACATATTTATTGCATGTAATAATTTTTAATTTAGATGGAAGACTTTATGAAGGGAAATTAACATTCTTGGATTTATATACTGTTTATTTGTTTTTGAAAGTACATCTCATGTCAGATTCACATTTTCATATCGGGATAGATGTTTTATTCTTTTCAAAGCATTTAAAGTCGATTACTTTGATATCTATTGAGCTAAATCGTACAGTTCATATGCATCCTACATCTACCTATTTCCAAAATTTAGTAAACCATAAAATGTTTCCAGAACAGAACTGTTTTTAGTCTAGTTATATACCTTATATTTTCCATTTCAGACTACTATAAAATAAGTATTTTCTATTTATTTCTAAGATTACTTACTTCAGTGCCTTACCTCTCATCTCAAATCACTTTTTACATTGAATTTTCCAGTAGCATTTCAGACCAAAAAGTATTTTTATGACAAGCAATGGAATCAATATCTTAAAGAAACATTGGAACTTTGTAAGCTATGAAGAGTTCTTTATGTCCCAAAATGTTATTTCAGGTTTTCAATCACAAGATTTAAGAATTTTGTATAGTACAGTAAATACAATAAATCATTTAAATATAAGTTCAATATATTATATGTGTAGCAAAAGTTTTCAAAAATTACAGCAGAAAATATTAATTGATACACGTAAGTGAATATTTGTAAGTATACCGTATAAAATGATATAAAGTTTAAAATTAATTAGCCTAGTATATCAAATAGAGATTTTTTTTAATAATACTATTTCTTCAGCTAATACTAGGGTTTGAAGATGTAAATACGTACCTATTCGTAGTATTAAACTATGAAATAAAATGCGCTGTGAATCTAATAACAACAAAATATAATTAAAATCTTCTATTCAGTTTAAACTACATTATGAATAAATGAAATAAATGTTAAAAAATTTTATTAATCAATTTGAATAACAAAAGGAAGTAAAAACTATTCTACCCTGAAACATTTATTTTACATATTGGGAATTATTATAAAGATTTAAAGTAGCTGGAAACAAATTCGGAATACATATATTTTCTTTTTTTTTTTTTTAATTTTTTTCCTAAAGATTCACATTTATAACACTGATAAATTAAGATTGCAAGTTTAAAAGCATCAGCATTACTGTAATTATATTTTCTGTTCAATTTAAACTGCATTATAAATAAGTTAAATAAACGTTGAAGGAATATTATCAATATATTTGATTGAATAAAAAAAAGAACTAAAAATATTCTAGTGTGAAATATTGAATTAACATGTTTGGAATTATAAATATTTTAAGTAGTTGGATACAAAATCGGAATATATGCATTTTTTTTTAATTTTTTTCTAAATATTAATAAAAACATATTAAATCTAAGAAAAACAAAAGATGATTAACATTTTCTGTTGAATTTAGACTATATTATGAATAAATTAAATAAATGTTGAAGGAATGTTATCAATCTATTTGAATAACAAAAGGAACAAAAAATATTCTAGCGTGAAATATTTAATTAACTTTTGGGGAATTATAAATATTTTAAGTAGCTGGTAAAAAATTCGGAATAATTGTACATTATTTTTTTAAATTTTTTTCCTAAATATTAGTAAAAACAAAATAAATGCAAGAGAAACAAAAGATGATTAACATTTTCAATTCAATTTAAACTGCATGTATAAATTAAATAAATGTTAAAAAAATGTTATCAATCTATTTGGATAACAAAAGAAAGTAAAAAATATTTTACCATGAAACATTAATTTGACATGTTGGTAATTATAAAAATTTTAAGTAGCTGGAAACAAATTCGAAATAATTCTATTTTCTTTTTTTTTTTAATTTTTTCCTAAATATTCACATTTATAAGACTGATAAATTAAGATTGAAAATTTAAAAGCTTCATTATTATTGTAATTGCATTTAAATATGCAAAATGATATATATCCAAGTGAATTACTTAAATTGACAGAAAGTCACAGGATTTGAGAATTTTGTATAGTACAGTAAATATAATAAGTTATTGAAATATAAGTTCAATGTAATATATGTGTAACAAAAATTTTCAAATACTAAAGCAGAGAATATTAATTGATACACGTAAATGAATAGTTTATAGTGTATCGTGTAAAATGATATAAATTGTCCAATTAATTAGAGTAGTATATCTAATAGAGGTTTTTTTAATAATACGGTAACTGCAGCTAAAACTGCGTTTCTAACATATAAATACTTACCTATTCGTAGTACTAAACTATAAAATAAAAATGAACTATAAATATAACAAAAACAAAATGTTATTAAAACATTTTGTTCAATTTAAACTGCATTATAAATAAGTTAAATAAATATTGAAGAAATGTTATCAATCTATTAGAATAACAAAAAAGAACTTAAAATATTCTAGCGGGAAATTTTCAGTGAACATGTTTGGAATTATAAATATTTTAAGTAGCCAGAAAGAAATTCGGAATAATTGTATTTTCTTTTTTTTTAATTTTTTCCTAAATATTAATAAGAACAAAATAAATCCAAGAAAATTAAAAGATTATCAACAGTTTATGTTCAATTTTAACTATATTATGAATAAATTAAATAAATTTTGGAGGAATGTTATCAACCGTTATGTTATTTGAATAACAAAAGGAACTAAAAATATTCTAGTGTGAAATAGGAATCGGCTTTAAGCAGTAGGTCCCGGTCTCATTAGCCCTCGTGTTGCAAAAAGAAAGACCGTAGCACTCCAAACCACACCAAACCAAACTAGTGTGAAATATTCATTTAACATGTTGGGAATTGTAAATATTTTAAGTAGCTGTTAAAAAATTCGAAATAATTGTATTTTCTTTTCTTTAATTTTGTTCCTGAAAATTCACATTTATAACACTGATAAATTAAGATTACAAATTTAAAAGCATCAGCATTACTGTAATTATATTTTCTGTTCAATTTAAACTGCATTATAAATAAGTTAAATAAACGTTGAAGGAATATTATCAATATATTTGATTGAATAAAAAAAAGAACTAAAAATATTCTAGTGTGAAATATTGAATTAACATGTTTGGAATTATAAATATTTTAAGTAGTTGGATACAAAATCGGAATATATGCATTTTTTTTTAATTTTTTTCTAAATATTAATAAAAACATATTAAATCTAAGAAAAACAAAAGATGATTAACATTTTCTGTTGAATTTAGACTATATTATGAATAAATTAAATAAATGTTGAAGGAATGTTATCAATCTATTTGAATAACAAAAGGAACAAAAAATATTCTAGCGTGAAATATTTAATTAACTTTTGGGGAATTATAAATATTTTAAGTAGCTGGTAAAAAATTCGGAATAATTGTACATTATTTTTTTTAAATTTTTTCCTAAATATTAGTAAAAACAAAATAAATGCAAGAGAAACAAAAGATGATTAACATTTTCAATTCAATTTAAACTGCATGTATAAATTAAATAAATGTTAAAAAAATGTTATCAATCTATTTGGATAACAAAAGAAAGTAAAAAATATTTTACCATGAAACATTAATTTGACATGTTGGTAATTATAAAAATTTTAAGTAGCTGGAAACAAATTCGAAATAATTCTATTTTCTTTTTTTTTTTAATTTTTTCCTAAATATTCACATTTATAAGACTGATAAATTAAGATTGAAAATTTAAAAGCTTCATTATTATTGTAATTGCATTTAAATATGCAAAATGATATATATCCAAGTGAATTACTTAAATTGACAGAAAGTCGCAGGATTTAAGAATTTTGTATAGTTCAGTATATACAATAAGTTATTGAAATATAAGTTCAATATAGTATATGTGTAACAAAAGTTATCAAATATTAAAATAGAGAATATTAATGGATACACGTAAGTGAATGTTTTATAGTGTATCGTGTAAAATGATATAAAATTTCCAATTAATTAGTCTAGTATATCAAATATAGTTTTTTAATAATACGGTTACTGCAGCTAAAACTACGTTTCTGACATATAAATACTTACCTATTCGTAGTACTAAACTATAAAATAAAAATGAACTATAAATATAACAAAAACAAAATGTTATTAAAACATTTTGTTCAATTTAAACTGCATTATAAATAAGTTAAATAAATATTGAAGAAATGTTATCAATCTATAAGAATAACAAATAAGAACTAAAAATATTCTAGAGGGAAATATTAATTGAACATGTTTGGAATTACAAATATTTTAAGTAGCCAGATAGAAATTCAGAATAATTGTATTTTTTTTTATTTTTTCCTTAATATTAATAAGAACAAAATAAATTCAAGAAAATTAAAAGATGATCAACAGTTTATGTTCAATTTAAACTACAATATGAATAAATTAAATAAATGTTGCAGGAATGTTATCAATCGGTGTGTTATTTGAATAACAAAAGGAACTAAAAATATTCTAATGTGAAATAGGAATCGGCTTTAAGCAGTAGGTCCCGGTCTCATTAGCCCTCGTGTTGCAAAAAGAAAGACCGTAGCACTCCAAACCACACCAAACCAAACTAGTGTGAAATATTCATTTAACATGTTGGGAATTATAAATATTTTAAGTAGCTGTTAAAAAATTCGAAATAATTGTATTTTCTTTTCTTTAAATTTGTTCCAAAAAATTCACATTTATAACACTAATAAATTAAGATTACAAATTTAAGAGCATTAATATTAATATAATTGCTTTCAAATATACAAAGTGATTTATATCGAAGTCAATTACGTAGATTGACAGCAGTTTATATCCTGCAAATTGTACTACGAAACAACCCTGCATTCAAAATTGCAAGTTTTATTGTCATTGTACGTAGAGACTAATAAAACAATGTAAGTGTAAAAATTTTGAATAACTAAATTATGAAATAAAATATGTATCTAAGTATGATTTAAATAATGAGCTTTTAATCAAAGGGACGCTTCAAGCTATTTAGAGAACAAAAAACAATTTTATTCCAAATAAGGAATATCTCACGTTTCTTAGATGGTGGTATTTGGTTCAGAACACCAAGGTAATTCTAGTTTTCATAGCTTTTTATCTGGGTCGGTACAAAAAATATCACATAGGACCTCATCCTGTCATAGCTCTTCCTTGTAGTTGGTAAAACACCTCTATTAATCTTTTAATTGAAGAGAGAGACTATGGTGAATCTTTACTTTGTATGACACAGTGTTTCTGACATTACTTGGTTGTACCGGAAGATAACTTTTGTTGATTTAAGGCTTGTCTTACAAATTCTGGAGGAATTTTCCTTCTTTGCATTTCTTTGTACTATGGGAGATCACACTTCATGGAACTAAGGTCTTTTTCCACTCCCAACATAATTATTTAGACCGTGCTGATACTTAATGTGATTCATAGTAGATTTCTGTAATGGGAACAGTGGTGGTAAATCTCATTTCAGTTGGTTGGTTATAGATCAGTACAGTCATTCCAAAAAGAGCATATGTCATTTAGGGTAATGTTCTGATTAGTTTGCAAACAGGTAGAGCTGTTAAGGAATTGGCTATTGTTGACGTATGGTTGGTTAAGCTTGATGACATTAGTGCATTGCTCTTACTTTTTACTGCGGTTTGACATCAAAGGAAATCTGTGAATAAAAGAGAAAAATTAGATTTGAAATGGAGAATATATTAAAAAAAATGTATTGAAGGATAAAGATCACATTCGAAGAATACAAATAGGAAAAAAAGAATAAATGTAGCAGTGACGAAAGAAAAGCAAAAGGTTATTCCGAAGATAAACGGTCATAGCAATTGATTTTGTTATCATCGGAGTATAATTGGATTATAGAGTGCATACTATAGACCCCAAAAATCATCAATAATAATAAAATCTTTAGACTTAATACAGTGTGTATCCAGCACTAATTTCAAACTTTATTGTTATTCATAACAGCTGGCCTTGGCATGTGCCTTATGGATAATAACAATGCTCTATTAGGGTTAAAAGTAAATAAGAAATTTCTTCATGAAGGTAGCAAAGTAGCTACAGTTTGAAGCGTTTTAAATAATTAATTGAGGTTCTAGATATTTTTTCCATAGCAGTAGGAAATACAGACATTATCCTAACGCCTTAACAAGGCTGCGAACCTGTTACTCCTTTAGCACCACCCAAGGATCACGTATAGCTTAAGGTATCCTACTGCCACGTGTAGCATTATAAATGATGGATCCTAGTAATTTAGAAGCAGGGGGCAATCAAAAGACTCACAGGCTTGGTAGATTACCTCCAGAGGTATAGTTTGAGAACTTGGATGACATTGTGAACACGAACATATTTTATGTGCCTCAGTCACCTTTAGCGAACACAGCAGGTTCTAGACAAGTGTGTTTCAGAATACCTACATTCAATTCTAGGATTAATTGATTTTTCAAATTATTTATTTTTATTATATAGTAAAATGGATAATCTAGGCTTCACTATAAGTTGCTGTTACAGACTATCCCTATATAACGTTTAACAAGACTGAACAGTATGTACAGAAATGTGCAGAAAGTACCGTTGCAGAAGAAAATTCAACTTATTTATCTATATCAGTTTCAGACAGAATTATTTCTAGCCATTGGATCTTCACAAACATTTTATACAAAATAACCACATTTGTCCGTGTTAAAATTAATAAAGGAAAGCTTTATTTTAACCAATGTCATATAACGCCAAAATGAAGTATTTTCTTTTAAATAGTATATTTATATATTAGAAACTAATATGCTGTGGTGAATTAGTTAAATAATAGTTTATCATTGCATAAGATTTTGATGTAAAGCCTTCTTAAGACAAAGACAGCTTTGAATTTAGTTTATTATTTGATTAGTTGTGAAAACAAACTGTCATATTTGTTCTGCTGAAATATAAATTATAGAATAGTCTTATTTTAGTTTTTAGTGTTCTCAGAGAGCCGAAAAGCAAAAGAACAAAGAATAATAAATAGGTCTTATTTGTCTAACTTAAGCTAGTTTTCACTTGCGTTTATAGAGTTAATCCTTCTAAATTCCTAAACAAAGATAAAGAAGTCTTTGTTGTCAAATTGTTCTCGGGAAAATTAAATCTAAAGTCTCGAAGGAGCCATTTTCTAATCCTAAAAAACAATGCTTACCGTGTATTTTTCCTTTATTT
>CM063511.1:132633708-132651208 GCA_032207245.1 Pardosa pseudoannulata
AAAAATTTTGTAGCAGTACATATTCTGATGAAATATATATATTTTTTGTTTTTCAGAAATATTGTAAAAAAGATTAATATCATAATAAAATTAGGGTTCATTAAAACAATATGAAACTTGTAACAGACAGCTTGCTTAGTAAGCAGAGTGCCGAACGATGGCCGATGGGTTAGAGTTCTGGCCTTCGGTACCGGAGTTCGTGGGTTCGAATCCCGCTGTGGCACGGATGTTCGTAGCCGTTCGGAATCGGCTTTAAGCTGTAGGTCCCTGTCTCATTACCCCTCGTGTTGCAAAAAGTAGACCGTAGCACTCTAAACTAAACTAAAACTAGTAAGCAGAGTAGAATAAAGTGAATGTTCATATTTTAAAGAAATTTTTGAATATTACATCGCTGTTTATAAATAGAATAAGTGCATTTTCGAAGAAAATAACTGAATTTCTACCTCTATGTTGAATGTATTATAAAATTTTAATATGAGTTTTACATCTAGTTCCATTACATTCTTTACCAGAAGTTTGTATGTAAATCCAAACAACTATGTTTCGTTTAATGTAGTTTTTCTTAGAGCGCTAGTGTTAAGTATCAAATCTTTCCAAATTTTTCCACATATAAAAATGTAAGAAACAACTTATTATAGATTACTTCTTTCTTCATTTCCATATAGTATTATTAATGATCCATATAGTATTATTAATGATTGTTAAAAATGTAAGAAACAACTTATTATAGATTACTTCTTTTTTCATTTCCATATCGTATTATTAATGATCCATATAGTATTATTAATAATTTCCATATAGTATTATTAATGATTGTTAAAAATGTAAGAAACAACTTATTATAGATTACTTCTTTTTTCATTTCTATATTGTATTATTAATGATCCATATAGTATTATTAATAATTTCCATAGAGCATTATTAATAATTTCCATATAGTATTATTAATAATTTCCATATAGTATTATTAATGATTGTTAAAAATGTAAGAAACAATTTATTATAGAGTACTACTTTTTTCATTTCCATATCGTATTATTAATAATCCATGTAGTATTATTAATGATTGTTAAAAATGTAAGAAAAAACTTATTATAGATTACTTCTTTTTTCATTTCCATATCGTATTATTAATGATCCATATAGTATTATTAATAATTTCCATATAGTATTATTAATAATTTCCATATAGTATTATTAATAATTTCCATATAGTATTATTAATGGTTGTTAAAATTGTAAGAAACAACTTATTATAGAGTACTTCTTTTTTTCATTTCCATATAGTATTATTAATGATGATACTTTAAGAACAATTATAAGGAATTTAATATTTCTGTTTTTTAAAGTACGGTACTCAAACGTATTAGATTACTTTACTGAGCGGAATGCAACTATATATTCAATAACATACTAATTTTTAACAATGACATCAGATCCATAGAATGAAATATTAATTTCTTTGACGCAGTTTATATATCTAGACACAAAGTTGGAATATGAATATATTTTTTATACGAAAGTTGCATTACATGTTCACGAAGAGAAAGTATGTAGGAGAAAGATCTGATTTCACAATATTTGGTAATTCAATAATGCAATATTTGCATCCGAGTAGTAAGTTCTGAACAGTTAGTGAAATGTGTATGATTGATAAAAAATATATAAATGTTATCTGACTGTTTATTACAGGAAAAGAAAAATCATATAATTAACATTACTAGTTTAAGATTATCAGATTTCAGATAAATGCAAAATTAAGGGAATAAGACTTCGGAGTCTCTCTTGTAAAGTTAATTACTATAATAAATATTTATAACTATAATTAATGCAAATTGAAAGCATATGTTCACTAAGAGGATTTGACGAAATCTAGAATATTTCTGATATATGAAATTCAGTTAAGATTATTTTCCTAAGTAAAAATAAATAGTTTCAAATATGAATTAGTAATAATTTGGTAAAATTATTAGCTCTTTAATCTATTTTAATAAGTAAGGAGACTAATTTTGCTTGTTGGGTTGCGGATTTTGTAGAAAAATTTTAAATCATTTTCACATTTAAATCTCATTTTGTCATTGTTTAAAACTTTTCTAGGGTTTATTTTAACATAGATGTGTATATAAATCATAAGTATTTACAGATTTTTACTAAAATATTTCGGAGTGTACTTTGACAAATGTTCATATTATTAAAATAAATAATTATATTTAGTACATTATTTGTTCTAATATAAATAGAACAAATATTGAATTATACAGAACATATAAAAACTCAGATATAATTAATTTTATTAGCTTACAAAGATTAAAATGGGTCGGACACCTAGTTCGACTTATTGACAATAGATCCACAAAAAAAGTTTTTACGGCCAAACCAATAGGAACCCGAATGAGAGGACGACCAAAACTTAGATGGTTAGACTGCATTGAGAACGTCATAAGATCCTTGAAAATTTCAAATTGGAAATCCAGGGCCAAAGATAGGACTACCTAGTATGGAATTCTAGAGAAGGCTAAGGCCCATCCTGGGCTGTCATGCCATTGAGGAAGGAAGGAAGGATATTTAGTACAGGCTACAGAGGTCATTTTATTTTGCAAATGTAAAGTGAGTGGAATGTAAGGGAATTTTAAGGGAATTTATATTACTGAATTTCCCATAAATATATGCAGTTGGTTTTTGAAAGCCTATAACTAGACATTATGACGTTCTAAATACAAAATTTGAACATTCTGCGGCCAATTGGTTTTTACATATACCTTTCAGCGTTAATATACGATATCTTGAAATGAAAAAACAAATGACAATTTTTAGTATAAATTCCTATAAAAATCAAAATATTTTTTTGACAAAACTACTATTCCTAAACATTACCTAATACGAGATAAAATGTTAGCAGCAACACAAAAATTTCAAACTCAATACAAATTTATAAATAAGATAAAACACAAAATGTCAAACAACAAAAAAGTAAATAGGCACTGTAAAGTGACAAAGTAAAATAACTAATAAGAATAATATTTTAATAATAAAAAAATTAATGAAATAGGTATGTTTCCATTATGGTCAGATTATCAAATTAAATTATCCCAAATCCTATATTTTAATTATACTTTCTTATATATGTATTATCTCGATATATATTTGTGCAGCTGAAATCAAAAAATTAATATTATTATAATTAAAAAACTGCAATTCTATATAAGCGTGAATCAAACATTTAAACCAACAATACTACTTGCAAGTACATGTAATGAGTTCATTTGTCAAATTGTATTTTTAAGCAACGAATATTCATGGACGTTGGTAAATTTATGTTTGGCATATGCATGTATAGAGCAGCTAAGGAGTAACTACAAATACTTTTCAAGACTTAAAATAAAATTTACTTGATCTCTTTCGCCGTGAAAAAAAGACTAAATAGATATAGTTTTTCTTCAGCTAGACGTGATCAATAGGGAGACATGTTATTTTTCTAATCGACATTAATGGTGTTGTAGCCACTTCTTTTCATTAATCACGGAGATTTCTAGAAGGATAATTCACTTTACATTTAATGCTTTGATTCTATACGAAATTTGGGATTTGCTTACACACAAAAAATACGAATTTTTCCCTCTGTCCTCTAAAATTAAAGGTAAAAATAAATCGTTTCAAATATGAATTATTAATAATTTGGTAAAATTATTAGTTTTTCAATCAATCTTTAAAACTGTGACTAATCTTTCTTGTTGGGTTGCGGAATTTGTACACATTTTAAAATCATTTTCACATTAAAAATTCCTTTTGTCATTTTTCTCAATTTTCTAGGATTTTTTTTTTTTTTTAACGTAGAGGTGTATATAAATCCTAAGTATTTAAAGATTTTTACTAAAATGTTTCGGAGTGTACTTTGATAAGTATTCATATTTTTAAAATAAATAATTATAAAATTACCCAGTACAGCCTACAGAGGTCATTTTAAATCGCAAACATAAAGTGACTGGTTTTTAAAGGAATGTATATTGTTGAATTTTCCATATCTCTTTTTTGTTTTTTTTTTTCACGAGGAAATATGTAGCTGGTGTTTTGAAATCCTATATATTTTTATGTATTTTATAAAGCCTATATATTTTTAAAGCCTATATATAAATCCTAAGTATTTGCAGAATTTTACTAAAACATTTTGGAGTTTGCTTTGACAGATGTTCATATTATAAAATTAAATAATTATAAAAATACCCAGTACAACCTACAAAAGTCATTTTAACTCTCAAATATAAAGTGAGTGGTTTTTAAGTGAATGATTATTATTGAATTTCCCATATCTCGTTTTTATTTTTTGTTCATTAGGAAATATGCAGTTGGTTTTCTGAAAGCCTATATATTTTTATGTATTTTTTAAAAGCCTATATATTTTTTAAATCCTAGATATAAATCCTAAGTATTTACAGAATTTTACTAAAATATTTCGGAGTGTACTTTGACAAATGGTCATATTCTAAAATAAATAATTATAAAAGTACCCAGTACAGCCTACAGAGGTCATTTTACTCACAAAAATGAAGTGGGTGGTTTTTAAGGGAATGTGTGTTATTGAATTTCCCATATCTCTTTTTACTTTTTTGTTCACGAGGAGATATGTAGCTGGTATTTTGAAAGCCTATATATTTATATATTTATAAATCATAAGTATTTATAGAATTTTACTAAAATATTTCGGTGTGTAATCTGACAAATGTTCATATTACTAAAATAAACAATTATAAAAATACCCAGTACAGCCTACTCAGGTCATTTTAACCCGCAAAAATAAAGTGAGTGTTTTTTAAGGGAATGTATATTATTGAATTCCCCATATCTAGTTTTTATTTTTTGTTCATTAGGAAATATGCAGTTCGTATTTTGAAAGCCTATATATTTTTATGTATTTTTTAAAAGCCTATATATTTTTTAAATCCTAGATATAAATCCTAAGTATTTACAGAATTTTACTAAAATATTTCGGAGTGTACTTTGACAAATGTTCATATTATTAAAATAAATAATTATAAAAATACCAAGTACAGCCTACAGAGGTCATTTTAACACGCAAAAATAAAGTGAGTGGTTTTTAAGGGAATGTATACTGTTGAATTTTCCATATATCGTTTTTGTTTTTTGTTAACAACGAAGTATGCAGTTGTTTTTTGAAAGCCTATATATTTTTTATTTAGACGTTATGACGTTCTCAATGAAAACTTTGAACATTCTAAGGCTAATTGGTTTTAACATATGCTGCACAGTTTTAACATACGCTATCTTGAAATGGAAAAACAAATGACATTTTTTAGTATAAAGTCTATTCCCATAGAAATTATAATATTTTTCTGACAAAACTGCTATCCAGAAACATTACTTAATAAAAGACAAATTTTTAGCAGCAACACAAATATTTCAAACTCAATACAAAATATAAATAAGATATAAAACAAAATGTTAAACAACAAAAAATAGGTTAGAAAAATATAAGAAAATATGCACTGTCAAGTGTCTACGCAAAATGCCTAGAAGAATAATATTTTTTTAATAGAAGAATTAATGAAATCAGTATATTTCCGTTGTGGTCAAATTATCCTTTAATACAATGACATATTAAATGATCCTAAATTATATATTTTTATTATGCGTTCCTATATTTTTATAATATTAATATATATTTGTGCAGGGGAAATATAAAATCTTAAAATTATTATAATTACAAAAAACTGCAACTATATAAGAGTGAGTTGAACTTTTAAACCAAGAACACTGCTTGCATTTTACATGTAAGGAGTTCATTTGTCAAATTGTATTTTCAAGAAACAAATATTCATGGAAGTCCGTAAATTTACGTTTAGCATATGCATTTTTGGAGCAGCTACAAAATAACTACAAATAATTTTCAAGATTGAAAAAAAATTACTTATTTGCTTCCAACATGAAGAAAAAATACCTAATAAATATAGTTTTTCTTTAGCTAGACGTGATCAATAGGGAGACAAGTTATTTTTCTAATCGACATTAATGGTGTTTTAGCCACTTCTTTTCATTAATCACGGAGATTTCTAGAAGGATAATTCACTTTACATTTAATGGTTTGATTCTATAGGAAATTTGAACTTAAACTTTTTTTGGTATTTTAATATCTTCATAGATGTAGCTATTAGTATATAAAGCTATGATATATTAAAATAAATATAAATAGTAAAAATTAGTGTCGAAATATTGCTGATCTAGAAATAGATCACTGGGCGTTCGGGCGTTTTTCCCTACCTATCTGGTAATATTGTGTTTTTTCACCTTAGATGAAAATATGAGTCGAAAAGTATTTAATAACGTTCAGGATGCAGTTGATTATCTGTTTTCTGAACAAATTGAAGAGGATATTATTGCCATATCACCTGATGTAGATGAATTGACAGATGAAAAGGAAATAGATGATGATAATTTACACGCTCCATTGGAGATAGTAAATGAAAATTTTAAACAGTGGGGGATATTTAGCATGTACCTTCCTATGTATGAGATGATTATAAGGTTTTATGGACATCACTCTTTAAAACAATTCATAAGAGTTAACCAATACGGTTTGGTTACAAATTGTAGGCAATGTGGGTTGATACTGGATACTGCTATAAATTTTCATTGTATTGTGGTAAAGAACTATATAAGACTCGTTCATTAGGATCCCTGAGAGAAAGAGTTGTACTGAATATGTTATCTGTTGAAACAAATCCATCTAGCCATGTAAAGTTTTTCACTAGTCATCTTTTATTGCATAATTTACAAGAAAAGGGCTTCCGAGCTACTAGTACTACAGTTTTCCTTCATCATTAACAGCCAATGTCAGTGATGATGTTCGCTTTGATAGAATGGATTACAATATGGGACAAAGAAAGGGAAGCTGTCAACTTGTAGGGTGCCAAGGAAGGTCCCTAACATATTTTGTGAAGTGCGATGCCACTTTATGCAAGAAATGTTTCATCAAATTACACACTAAACTGTAGAAAAATTAAAATTTTGTATTTTAAAATAACTGAACGTTAGTAAGTACATTCTGTAATATTGTGAAATTCTGGATAAATAAACGTTTTTTAAAAGAAAACACATTAGTTTTTATCTATTTGGTTCATTTTTACCCCGTTATTGAAGTACTACTGATTGTTGTGTATTTGCTAAAATATATCCTCCGAACGCCCAGTGATCTATTTTTAGAAAGCATATTTTTTAAAAACTATGGTACTGTATTGATAAAATTCGAAAATAATATTATGTTGATAGAAAAAGACACCCAATTTTTATGAATTATCATTATGTCGAAAAAAAAAATTTGGGCGTTAATGGGTTAACATGAAATAAATGTCATTATTTTCAATAAATTGAAGATATTACAATAATTTTTGTAATTATGATAATTATGGGCTTTATAAAACATAAGATATGTGTGTTTTTATGCAGAATTGAAGACATACATCAGCAACTAATGATGACCGTGCTGCAACAGTGACCCATAAATGGCTACTAAGCCATCGCTGACCTACGAGAAGCCCGTCATGGTCCAATTTTAATGTGGTCCAACCTGGTAAGGAGCAAACACTACATAAGTAAGCTCGTGACTACCAGGAAGAAAGCTAGGAAAAGATCACTCAGGTACTCGTGAACTTCGTACACACCTAAAGAAGGTGTGCCCTTGGAGGCCGACATAAGATATAACAAAATTATTACGCAATTCTACTATATAGGGTTTCAACTTCAAAAATGAACTAAACGAGATATTTACACCTGTAAAATATCAATGGTTAAAATCTATCTATATATATATATAAATGAAAGTGTGTCTGTCTGTCTATATGTACTCGATAGTCTCAAAAACCATGTATCCAATCGCCGTGAAAATTTGGGAAATCATTAGATACATCCCTGGGAAGGTTTTTGTAAATTTTTAACGTCCGAAATCCATTCCTTTTCCCTTTTTCGAGCATTTCATGTCATTATTCCAAGCATTATTTTCCCCGATTAAACGCAAACGATTAATTTTTTTTTAAATTTATCGTATCATAACTAAGTGAAAGAAGCAATATTTCCAGGAATGTGACGTCATTCCAAGTAATTGTTTTAAACGCAGTTTTCCTCGATTAAAAGAAAGAGATTACAAATTTCATCTATCACACAATAAATAGGTGAAAACGATTATTTTTTTATCATTATGACATCATTCCTTTAAATCTCTCATTTATTCATTTCTTATTTTATATTATTGAAACATCGTCTGCATAGATTCAATTCAATTTGACCTGAAAATTTAGATATGAAGTGATCAACTTTCATTTCTATGTGACGCAAATAAAAGCATTTTTATATAAGAACTAATTTTAAATTTAATTCTTGGTTAATTTTTCCTTTACAATGAAATGTTTATCAACAATATTGTAACAACAAAAAGTAAAAATTCCAGTGATTCTCATAGGCAAATAAAAGCTATCATTTTATATAGTTATCTTTATATTCATATGGTTGTCAACATTAGTGTGTGTTTCTGTTTCATACAAAACCATGTGGTTTATCGTTAATTTTGGACAACATTAATTAATACCAACAAAATTAACATTGTTCCTGTCAAAAACCTCTGCTTTACCGTAGCGAAGCACGGGCACACTTGCTAGTATTTAATAAACGAATGCTTACACTCATTAAACACAATAATAGGAAAACTATATTTAATAGTCTAAATCCAATGTCAAACCTTTATGAGTATTATATAATATATTAGTAGTGAATCTAGTTCCTTGAACCATAATATTACACAAATCAGTGTTATTATTAAAAGTCAAGTAATGTGTAACGACATCATTAAAATAGGATTTATGAATATTAGAAAATTCATTACAATTACAAATAGCCCTTATTTACTCATATAAATTTTGAGAAACAATATTATAGTTAAAATTCCTGCTTCCTACAGGTGTATTATATTAAAAACTAGTAACTGTGTGAATATTGTTTATCGGAAAAAAGATGCAGTATTTTACATTTTAGAAAAACACTCCCGTTGTTGTGTGAGAAAACTTGCATACTTGAAGATGATAAATATAGATAAAAAAAAACAAAATCCGGGGGCACTGTAGAGTGCTGCGGAACCATTTTAGTTAACCCTTTACAAATAACTAACATAAATTGTTTTGGAATGAATTAAATTAGTTTATAAATATTATCTATGATCTTTATATATCTAAAATATATGAAATCTTTTCTTTAAATTTATTAGGGGTTTCCTTATAGGAAACATAGGAAGGTTTGAGGGGTAATTTACCTGATAAAATCTTCTTGTACAGTGTAAACACAATAACTTCTTAATTTTTATTATATTAGAAGAGCAATAACTATCCTTAAAATGTTATAAGAAATAAATTAGCAGTTTGTAAGCAATGTTTAGATAGATATTTTAGGGGGAGTCACAGATAAGAAAAATTTTTTTAATGATTTTCTAGGTACAGCAAGTTTAAATACTTATATTGCAAAATGAAAAATAAATTTAGCGCAGTTCTACCATCTGTTGTAAGTTTAAAATGCTAAAAATATTTTTTAAAAATTAGTAACAAATTCATTCATATATCTCTAAAAAGCAGAGAAATGTGTAATAGGTGGTTTCTCTGGAAAACCGCTGTCCGCTGAAGGCTTAATCAGAACTTCGAATATAATTCCGGCAATTCATGATTTATTTTCCAGGATCTGAACAATTTAAGAAAAAAATGAGAAATTCTTAATTACAAAATATGTTTAATTTTCTGTAAATTGTAATATTTTAAAAATAATATTAATCATTGATATACACTTTTAACAAAAAGTATAATTAGAGATAATTATATTTTTTCGAATACATTTCCCCCATGAGTACAAAAAATAATTTAGTATTCATTATTTGTTAATTGTCTACATTAGCTTTTAATAAAAATATGTATATTGAGGATATTACTGTAAAAAATGTAAATGTAATCTTTATAAAAAATTTAAAACAGTTTTATAAAACAGATATTTTGATTATTTTAAAGAATATATGTTTATCTTATGAATTATTTTTGAATATCATGATAATAATTATGAAAATGAAGACTGAAACCAGATTTAATTTGAAAATTATTGTTCGGCATACCAGTGTTTTAATTACTGATGTCATTATTAGTCTTTTTTAAGTGGAATGAATATGAAATCATTGTTAAAATAGAGTTGACTATGACAATGGAATAAACTGAAGATACATTTACATTGTTGAAGTATTATTAATTTTACTTCTCTTAACAGAATAATAGCAACAATGATTTAATAATTTACTGATTCTCCCCTTCTTTATTAATATTAGGTCCCCGCAAACTAATTACAATATTTGATGAATGGAAAATTCATAATCCTACAAAAATAGCAGTTATGACAGATCTACTTGGTGAGAAACCTTATCTTACTATCCAGTTTTTAATATTCATATACAACCAGATTTACAGCAAAATACAGCAAGTCAGAAAATGGCGGTAAAACATATATGAAATCCAAAAATTGTTGCCACAAAACTTAAAACAAATACTCAAACAATGGTACAAAATACAAGAAAATACTAAATTTGGCAACAGCAAAAACATAAAAGCTGAAAAAACCTAAATTGGCAACACCAAAATAAGAAACAGCAACCCTATAAAGTCCGTAGGGAGTGAGAGATTTGGCGCGTAATTTTTTGGGGGGCTATATCAAATTTGTACAAGAAAGGAACATTGTAAACATCACTTGGCGGTCACTTGTACAAAAATAGAGCCAAAAACATGGTGACCGGCCTCTGGAACTGTGATTCTATCTCTTTTATAAAGTAAATACCCACATTTTTCTGTAAAATTTAATTATAATTTAGAAAGTTTTAAAAATTGTTCTCCATACATTAGCAAATTTAACAATTTGATACAATCTGTGCAAAAGAATATCTATAATGTGTCTTATTATTATTTTAATACTTATACCTTATGATTTTTATTGTATTTTAATTTATCTTACGTGTGTTTTTCGCTGTCATCTCAAACGGTATGTAGACACTATTGATGCAGAAAATATCTCCAAAACAAGAAGGTGACCTGAACTGCATTTTCACCAAGCTGATAGATTTTTGAAATTATTTATCCCGTTCTTTTTTTTTCTTTTTTCAATTTAAAGTTAATAATTTGTAACAGAGTTCAACAACTTATAGTCCTTTGCTAGTTTTAAAATAATTTCATTAAATAGCAGCAGTGGTTTAGCAACATTACCCAGAATAATAATGCTTAAATTTTTCTTAATTTCTAACTATAGAAAATATTCTGCACTGTTAGTTCAAAAAACAGTACAAGAGGGCATTACATTACATTAAAAAATCTAATGTAAACATAGCATGGCTATTTGGAGTTCATACTGAAGGAAAGTATAGTCAAAACATGGAATCTCGTCTATAAAATTAAAATAATAACTGGAATGTATTAATAAATGTGTAAGATATGTAAACAAGATAAAAGTATCTACATATCAATATGAGAGAAAACTATTTTTAAACAAGTAATTTGACATATATACAAGAAACGTGGCTACTTATCACTAAATACAACATAACCGATAAAATAGCCGGTAATGTACAAGTAAAAAAAATCGATGGGCAATAAATTAATATAGAAATAAAAGAAATATGTACGTATAGCGTGAATAAAATGAATGAAATAAATAAAATTGTTGTTGCGTTATGCCACTTAAACCAAGCTATACGCTACTTATATTAAGGCAAAAGTGTTTACCTTTCGTTTTACCGAGCAATTCAAGGGCGAAAGTACTACTTCTAGCTCAATTTGGTTTTCGTAATTTAGAAGTAGGGACTATGTAGAAGAACCATAGACTTGACCAGCCACCCCCAGAGGTATTGATTGAGAACTTGGAGGACATTGTGATCAAGAACTTGGACAAGTCACCTTAAAAAAACCCGGCATATCTTAGGTCGGTTCGGGCTCCGAACACGCAACCTCTCAGTTAGTTGCCTTTACCGACTGTGCTACCACGGCTCATAGAGACTATATAGTGACTGTAGTGACTCCAGTTAAGAGAATGTTGCCTCTGCCGACTGAGCTACCGCGCCTCACAAAAATAAAGTAAAAGCAATAAAAGGAATAGGTATGAATAAAGCTTTGTATGTTGGGTGTTAATATCCAAAGGTGTCTAATTCACAGCTAGAGGTTAATGTCTTTCAAGTCAATCAATATATTTAAAAGTAACAGGACAAAACTATGGGTATCCAACTTGGTCTTTGCTTTTAAATTATAACACGTAATTTATGAGGCCAAGGTTGATAAAGGGGCATAATATAGTAAATAGATAATGTAGGTATATTCTAATTAATTATGCATTTAAATGTGAATATTTCTATCTTATAAATGAACTTGTATTTGTTAATGTGTCATTTCCTAACAAATTAAAAGAAATGTATATACAACAAATAGTATTCCTATTGAATTTTATGGAATTCATTAATATAAAAGTGGTCTCCAGTTGATGCTAAATGAATAATAGTTTTATATACGACATCGATTACTGAGTAATTTGATACTGAAAAGTCATTCGGAAAGTTCTTTCTTCTGCCTGCAGCATGAAAAACTCTGTTTTTTCAAAGAATAATAACTATTATTAACAAAAATTATCAAAGATTTAAGCCTGAAATTTATAATATTTTCAAAAATTTCAGACAATTGGTTATATAAAGAAATATAAATTTTTACCAAAATTACCTGTGTATTAAACTATAATAAAACATAGCTTTTACAATAAACATTTCGTGTAAATTTTTGTAGCTTCAGATGTTTTCTAGTATAAAAATTTTAAATATATGGATAAGAGTATAATATAAATTTATGTTTTTATGTAGTATTACTTACATTAATTCCATTAACTCTCGATAGGTTACCGCAGAAATAGTACATTCGTTGGAATACTTATTGGATTCACCACAGTATATGGCGTCATTTACTCAAACTTAGCTACCATTTGGAATTCAAACACAGGATCTAGAGGTAAGCATTACCTTCAAATGCGTAAGAAATTGAACAGTTATAAAAAATAACTTAAGACAGAGATATCCCGGTAATATATATATATATATATATATATATATATATATATATATATATATATATATATATATATATATATATATATATATATATATATATATATATATATATATATATATATATATATATATATATATATATATATATATATATATATATATATATATATATTTATATATATATATATATATATATATATATATATATGTATACGTATATATAGGTATATATATATATATATGTATATATATATGTATATATATATATATGTATATATATATATGTATATATATATATGTATATATGTATACGTATATATATATATATATATATATATATATATATATATATATATATATATATCAGTCAAGAAGTTCTAACGGACTTCTTGACTGGGACTTTTATGAAGACTACATCATATTGCATCATTCTAACTTTCTTGAAGAAATGGCTTCTAATTGGAACTGAACCGAAAACCGGATACTGAAAAAAAAACCGTTATTTTGGACTAAACGAAAAAAATCGGCTTATTTAGGTCAGATATATGTTCAGTTACTTTTGTTACTGTAACCAACTTATCAATATTTTCTAATTTTTTGTTAACCGTATAGTTCGTATAATTAGTAACAGTATATATGTCACTACATATACATTGGGCCGGACAGTGACCGAAAGTTTAGGGCACTAATCCTTTGTACCAGGGTTTGTGGGTTGGAATCCCACTGCGGCATTTATGTTCGTAGTTGTTTGAAATCAGAAGGTCTTGGTTTTATTAGCCTTCGTATTTCAAAAATATAGTACGCTCCAAACCATACCAAATTACATACACACTGTTTCTCGATTTCCTGTTCCGATTCTTTGTCGATTTCCCATTTACTAGTACTTCTCTGTTTCAGTTTCAGTTTCACATGAAATGACTTGTAAAAGGCAAATTTAAATGAAGTGTTTATATGTCAAGTGCGATATTGAGAATGGATATCAAAGCGAATGATTTCCGATCACTTCTCAGAGCTAGTATAGTAAATACTGGCTGATTATCAATTAGAAAAGTATAAAATGCTCTAAATTTCGATAGAATTACAAATTTTAATTATGATATAATTATGACATAAATATATTATGACATAAAATAAAAATAGTTAATCGGAACTGAACAGAACACCGTTATTCCTGAAAAACAAATAAATGCAGTTTTATTGTATGAAATTCAAGGTCACTAACACACGGTGGAATGTAAATATATATACGTAATATATCAAAATTATTTAACTCTATTATTTCTTTAAAAACCTCCTTTCTTCCATTCTAATTAATTTAAATTTTTGTCCCAGCCTCTGAATATTTTAATCAAAGGAGTGTTTTCCATTTAAAATTCGCCCCAAAGTTGTCTATCAGCACTGTCTATTCAGCATGTTTCCCAGTTGCCGCCGGCAAATGGCTCCACGTTTTTCCTGATCTTGCACTTAATTCGCTTAATAACTGGGTTTTTTTTTACCGTGGAAAAATTCTTTCTTTTTTCGTTCTTGGGTACACCACTATTCGAGCAGAGGGATTTTTGTGGCTTGTCCTTTGTCTGTCGTTAAGTAGAAAAGAGGTCCGTTGTAGCATCTCGGGAATAGAGTTTCAATTAGACTTGTGCAGTTTTCTTCAATGTCGGCCCGACTGTATTTTTATTACTGTTAGCTGTTTATAATTAATGGTTTACACACACACACACACACACACACACATATATATATATATATATATATATATATATATATATATATATATATATATATGCGAGTAAGTTTAAAAATATATAAATATATATATAAACCTCTGTTGGCGTGTGTGTGCTTATACAAAACTTTCTACAGTTTTGTGGAGATGAAAATATATAAGAACCGGAAATTTTGAAATCAAATGTATATAATTTCCTAACAGAATTATTAAAATTGACTTCTTTAAATTTTTTAATTTGAATCTACAGATGCACAGGACAGGAATATAAAGCTAACCAATTCAAGTATATATAGTTCAATACTCAATATTTTTTCACTCGGAAGCGACGAGAAAGCTGCAATCATAAAAGAACCTGGATACGAAAATCGTTTCAAAGGATTGCATCCTATGGCCGCCTTGAAATACTACACAAGAAAACTTAGCAATTCAAGTGACATTTTCAGATCTATCGCAGTTGCCACCAAGATGCACATAAAGGAATTTCTCCATTACCCGATAGTATGGTATTTGATTGGAATTGCTCACGCTGTAATTGTTGTCTGGAATATGAATTATCTCAGTCAAGGTAAGTCAACTTTATTTTGAAATATAATGCATTTTTCCACTTGCAGTTTATAAATATTTGAGGCTTTAAGTGAATGCATAAGGAATATTATTTTAGTTATCCTCTAGTTTAAAGGTTTGGAATAAAAGACAAAAAAATTCTTTTTTAATTGATTTGTTTGTTAATGATATCATTATTAATGATACATTTATAAAAAATTACCTAAAAATCTAAGAAAAATTTTATATGATATAATTAGATTTTCTAAAATTTGCTTTGTCCAATATACTATATGCATACTTTTAAACATATTGAAATTTTGTTTTGTGTTTATTGGTTTGGACTAAAAAACATAAAAAGATAATTTTATTTTTAATTGATTTGTTTTATAATATAATACATTATTAATTATATAGTGATATAAAATTAGTTAAAAATCAAAGACAAAATTATAAATGATTTATTTGAATTTTCTAAAATTTGCTTTGTCTATTATACTATATGCACAATTTTACACATATTGAAATTTTGTTTTGTGTTTATTGGTTTGGACAAAAAAACATAATTTTTTAATCGATTTGTTTTATAAAATAATACATTATTAATCATATAGTTATACAAAATTAGCAAAAAATCAAAGAAAAATGTTAAATGATATAATTAGATTTTTTAAAATTTACTTTGTCAATTATGTTAGATACACAATTTTAAACATATTGAAATTTTGTTTTGTGTTTATTGTTTTGGACTAAAAAACTTAAAATGATAGTTTATTAATCGATATGTTTTATAAAATAATACATTATTAATAATATAGATATACAAAATTAGTTAAAACTCTAAGAAAATTTTACATGATATAATTAGTTTTTCTAAAATTTCCTTTGTCAATTATATTATATGGACACATTTAAACATTGAAATTTTGTTTTGTGTTTATTGGTTTGGACTAAAAATCATAAAAAAGATAATTTATTTTTTAATTGATTTGTTTTATAAAGTAATACATTATTAATCATATAGTTATACAATATTAGTTAAAAATCTAAGAAAAATTTTAAATGATATAATTAGATTTTCTAAAATTACTTTGCAATTATATTATATGCACAATTATAAAGATATTGAAATTTTGTTTTCTGTTTATTGCATTGGACTAAAAAAATAAAAATATAGTTCATTTTTTAATAGATTTGTTTTATAAAATAATACATTATTAATCATATAGTTATACAAAATTGGCTAAAAATCTAAGAAAAATTTTAAATGATATAATTAGATTTTTTAAAATTTCCTTTGTCAATTATATACACAATTTTAAACATACTGAAATTTTGTTTTGTGTTTATTAGTTTGGACTAAAAAACATAAAAATATGTTTTTTTTTAATCTATTTGTTTCATAAAAAATATATTATGAATCATATAGTTATATAAAATTAGTTAAAAATCTAAGAAAAATTTTAAATGATATAATTCAATTTTCTATAATTTGCTTTGCCAATTATACTATATGCACAATTCTACACATTTTGAAATTTTGTTTTGTGTTTATTGGTTTGGACTAAAAAACGTAAAAAGATAGTATATTTTTTAATCGATTTGTTTTATAAAGTAATACATAATTAATCATATAGCTATACAAAATTAGTTAAAAATCTAAGAAAAATTTTAAATGATATAATTAGATTTTCTAAAATTTGCTTTATCAATTATACTATATCCACTCTTTTAAACATATTGAAAATTTGTTGTGTGTTTATTGGTTTGGACTAAAAAACATAAAAATACTTTAATTTTTAATCGATTTATTTTATAAAATAATACATTATTAATCATATTAATACAAAATTAGATAAAAATCTAAGAAAAATTTTAAATGTTATAATTACATTTTCTAAAATTTACTTTGTGAATTATATACACAAGTTTAAACATCTTGAAATTTTCTATTTATTGGTTTGGACTAAAAATCATAAAAACATAATTTATTTTTTAATCGATTTGTTTTATAAAATAATACATTGATAATCATATGGCTATATAAAATTAGTTAAAAATCAAAGAACAATTTTACATGATATAATTAGATTTTCTAAAATTCCCTTTGT
>CM063511.1:132658708-132681208 GCA_032207245.1 Pardosa pseudoannulata
AACTGACGCATACATATAGCAACACTCAGAAAGCAATGTAAATATACACTTTAAGTAAAAAATGAAAATATAAGATAATATTGAGGTTCACAATAACATTACTAATTCAAAAAATATTCTAGTATTTTAATTTTCCATACCCGAAACAAGCAATTAAAATCTTCAAAATCTCTTTACTCTGACTTCAATTGGCATTCTGAGTTTCTTTCTTTCTACTGTTGCTTTTGCTTGTTTCACTTCAGATAACAATATCAGATAACGGATCGAAGTATTATCGGTACATTTCTATATATTATTGTTGTAATGTTTGCATGTGTAGACCGAACTTACCAAAAATTTTGACTACATTACTATCACATCAAATTGACGTTTATCCACAGAGATAAGTATAACACATAGAAAATGTCATTACTTCCACACTTTTGAAGAAAATAGATTTTAATATATATTTACCTCGTTGAATGAATAAAAGTCAGTACAAGAAATAAAATAAAAATGCTAAAGGTTTTTGTAATTTTCCTTATAAAATTCGAAAATAGTCAAAATAACGCGTCCCGTAAACATAGTGTTAATAGTTGTTTTTGTTGCCAATTCCACATGTTACGAGCCAAGCACTAATTGAGGGGAAGGAGACTTTCGTTTTAGGAGCTAGGTTAAAAGAACGTCTTAGCTGAAGTGGGCTCTCATAAATTATATCAAATACTAAGGAGCAGACTCCCAGGCTATGATTGTCATCCTCAGAGATAAAACTTGGATGACATTGTCATCACGTGCTTATTTAACGTGCTTCAGTTACTATTAATGAGTATGACACAGTAATGGTTATCTAATTAAATATTCCTGACCTAGTTTTAAGTTACATGCAATGACTCATGTAACTCACCACATCTTACGTTAAATTATATTTCACATACATTTCTATCAAAGAATCTGACGGTATACAGCTATTGAACATTAACTGTTGAAAAAAAATATTGCAGATATTTACAGTGAAAACAACTTGAATTATATTCATATTATTCCGTATATTCCATAATTATATCCGTATTATTCTCCATGCATGTCTGTATTACTTATGTATTATTCCAGCTAAATTTTCAATATTTATGTAAACTCCATAAATAGTTTTTTTTTAATGAGTAGTCTATTTTTTTCTTTTATGCAATTCATGTATTAAGTTGTCAGCTATTAAAAATCTATTTAAGTACTTTATTAAGGACTTTTATTTAAGGCCAAAATATGAAATTGACTTCAATAGCTATATTTTCTAATATTATTCATAAAAACCAAATTATGAGTATTAGAAAATAAAGATAAATAATCATACTTTTATATCAGGCATCAATTTATATACAAACGCAAGTTTTAAGACCGTATACTATCTAATGTGTCATACATATTGATAAATAAGTTATAAATGCCAAGAATTAGCAGAAAATGTAATTCGACACATCTTACGTTAAATTATATTTCACATACATTTCTACCAAAAATCTGAAGGTACACTGCTATTTAACATTAACTGTTGAAAAAAATATTCGAGATATTTACAGTGAAAATAACTTGAATTATAGTATTATTCTCCATACAGATATGTATTAATTATGTGTTATTCCAGCTAAAATTTCAATATGGTTATAAACTTCATAGTTTTTTCATGCGTAGTCTATTTTTTCTTTTATCCAATTCATGTATTAAATCGTCTGCTTGAAATGTAAAGTACTTTATTAAGGACTTTTATTTAGGGCGTAAATCCAAAATATGGAACTGACTTCCAGAGCTATATTTTCTAATGCCATTCTTAAAAGCTAAATTATGAATATTAGACAAAAAGTAAAGAATCGAACTTTTATATCAGGCTTCAATTTACATACAAACACAAGTATTGAGACTGTAGCCTATTTAATACATCATACATATTGATAAATAAGTTATAAATGCAGAAAATTAACTTCTAAAACGCATTTGACATTTATTCATCCGAAAATGGTTGGTAATTTTCCGATACGCTTCTCCTTAATTTAATTCACCAGGTTGAATGTGATCTAAATTTTAGTAAACCGCATAAATTGCTGATATGTACAGATCATTTTGGCATGATTTAGGTATAACAGCACTTAGTTTTAATTTCATATTTTCCATTTATACTTGAATAAGCACAAAATTCAACTCAAAGTTTCAAACAACCTACTGATTTATGTATCTAAATTCGATTTTACATGAAATCTAACAATGAAAGGATGACCTACGATTATATAAATTGTTTATATGATTTTACCAATTTTCTTCTTTTAGGCTTAATGATTTAAATAAAATAATTTACGTTTTGGATGTTGTGTTTTCATAAATGCATTTATTTGGAATGCATACAAAGTATTAAAACTAATAACAATTTCGCTTTCTAGTTTTTTTTGGTTGCTGTTGTTGAATTTTCCTATTATACTTCATGATAGTCATCCAGAATGTAAGGTTTTCAAGAGCTATAAAAAGGCATAAAACAGTATCAGCCGAAATGATTTATTTCAAATGATACAAATAAATTTCAGTTACTCGCCAACAAGAACAGAATTATACACCTGGCATATCGAGAAGTAAATTTTAGTTCTCTTGGTTCATAGATGTTAAATGCCTGAGAGTAGAGCCAGTGTGTTTCAATTGTCTACTAATCTTGTATTGACCAAACTGAATTTTTTTCAAGTGCAAGAACAGTTGGAAATCACTGGGATCCACATCGAAATGTAGGTTGGAAAACCTTCATCGATGAAAAGTGATCGGCTACACAGTTAGGTATTTTGCTAACATAAAAAAATAACACCAAAGATCTGTTTGGTCATCATATCCAATAAGCTAAACTTCATACACTAGATACAAGTCACAATATTCCTCGAGGGCGTTAACTTTTATACCTCAGACCTCTCCTTCACCTTTTCATAAGAATTTTGTCCCCAGTGAAATCAACTATTTCTTGCACTTATATATATTCCTGTTTGATCACCACAAAAGTAGACTAGCAGGCAATTGTTACACTCTCACTTCATTCTAGTGTGGTAGATATCTATGACACTGTTATAAAATGTTTTATACCACGTTAAAACATCTGACAGTTCTAGAGGTTTTTTTTTGATAAATTTCTTATATACCGGGTGGTCTAAAAGAAACTTCCCCATAAGTGAGGCCCTAGTGGTCGAATCATTCAACCAATCGACATGAATGTTAAGATATAGTTATTTGAATATATCGGCTCCAGATTTTGATAATTTAAAACAATAAACCTCTCAGAGTTACGGTTACAGTGACAAAATTTTCTAATAGTAACACCCACACTTTTAGTGTGCAAATTGATTAGAGCTTGTAAAACCTTTAGACAGCGTTGAAATAAGACACGTATGACTCAAAGTGGCGGCATAAAACGTCTGCAAAGTAGAGCATCCTAAAGAACCAATGGTAACAAAAGAGAGGAGAGGGAAAAGACTTTTATTCGAATTACAAGTTTTCAACGTGGCAACCTTCGCAGATGATGATCCAATGCATGCGGCAGATTGTCAATAACAAGGACGAACGTATCGTGACAGGAATATTTTGTAGAACTTTCGAGTCTGACAAATTCAGGGGATTTGATTTCAGAACCAGAAATCCATCGGAGTTATGTTGGGGGAACGAGGTGGCCACGCAACGGAAGAATTACGCTTGATGACTCTATCACCAGAGTTCCTTTGCATCTCTCCTCGAACACTTCTGGCAAGGTGTGGAGTAGCACCATCTTAAATCCATACAATGTCATTAATGATATTTCTCTGCTATAATTATAGAATTACGTAACTCTCCAACATTTCTTTATACTGATCATCTATGACGGAGAACATTCGCATACCTCTGGATAGTATTTCTTGGAAAAAGTAAGATCCCAGAATAAATGTGCCTGCAACGCTGCACTACACAGTCACGTATTTGTCGTTTAAAGGCACTAGTGAAACACAGTGAAGATTTTCTTCCACCCAATGAAAGCAGTTCTTGTTGTTTTCGTTCCCAGTCAGGGTGAAATGTGCTTTATTCGTCCATAATATCCGCAGCAGCGACCTTCTACCTTCATTATATCTGATGAGAAAAAAACCCACAAAGTCAACAGGCTGTTGGTTGTCTCCAGGTTCCAATGCCTGGACACGCTGTAATACATAAAAAAAACATCCGAAAAACAGAGCTCAGAATTTAAAGAACTGGGATTTTCGGTACATCCCAATTGAGGAAACACTTCTTGCTGTATTGAATGGAGTTGTAGTAATCATGTTATCCACTTCAGTAACAATTTTCACAGGGTCGTCCTGATCGTGGTCTGTCACATGTCTATCCCATTTCTTCAAATTTATTTTAAAAATTACTTACATCTTTTTATGGAACATGGGCTTTTTTCCATTATGATTTAAAAGATAAACTCGCACTGCTTCTGCATCATTTTCTCCTCTCAGATAAAACAGTTTTAAAAATTTACCTCGTTGTTACCCTGAAAGTCTCATCTTCGCATGAAACGAGACGGATTATCACGAACATGAAGAAACAATCTTCCCTCACTACTCATATCACAAGCACTGCTTTGCAATATTGTTCTATGATTGGTGCTTCTACAACCTATCCCAATGAATTATGCAAAGTGCCTCAATACACCTTCCATTTTATTGTGATTTGTTCTTTATAATGTTCTTCTTTGCAAATGTCTGAAGCAGCCGATTTACGTTATACGGAGATGGTGTTTAAGGTTTTTTCATGTTCTCATCAATTTTCACAAGAAAATAGTCGGCTATGAGTGAGTTTCGAAATTGTGTCACTGTAAATGTAACTGTGAGAGGTTTATTGCCTTAAATCATGAGAATCTAGTGACCATATAATCAAATAACTCTATCTAAACTTTCATTTCGATTGGTTGAACGGTTCAGCCACTACAGACTCATATATAGAGAAAGTTTCTTTTAGAATATATATATATATATATATATATATATATATATATATATATATATATATATATATATATATATATATATATATATATATATATATATATATATATATATATATATATATATATATATATATATATATATATATATATATATATATATATATATATTTATATATATATATATATATATATATTAATGTATGATTTAGAAGCACTTTCTTAGCTAATAAATCAAAAGGAAAAATAAAACTGTTATGAGGGGAGGGAATTCATTGTTAAGTTTAAAAAAAAAGCATTTTCATCTAATCAAATAAATTTATGCCTTCATTTAATGATTGGAAATTAAAACCTTTTTTTATGAAATAAATCATTCATGAGTTTGAAGTCGACTGAAAAGTATTTCATTTTAATACAAATGAATTTATTGGGGTGAGAAGTTTGATTTTCATTTACTTTAGGAATGGTGTAAAAAACGTTAAAGATTTTTTCATAATCTCTGAAACACTACTTTTAGCAATTTTAAAAATTGCTTTCTGGAGTAGGAGATTATTTTTTTCATCTGAAATATTAATAAGTCTCTGAACAGCGATGCTACTGTGAATTTTAATAAAGAGTATAAGCGAATAAAAAAAAATTGAACTATCCGAACAGGAATGTGAGAGATTAAATAGATTTTTTTTAAAGGTTTCCTTGTACAAAATGACATTTGTAAAACTCGTGTTAAAAAAATTTAAAATGCAGTATGATTTTCTAGTTGTTTCTCACTTCTCATTTTTCTTCATATTTAAGGTTCCAAGATTTAGTACAGATTAATTTAAAGTTTTAAATTAGATTTTGAATTGCATTTTGCATCAAAAATATGCACTTAACAACACGTAACAACACGTTGTTTCACGTAAACAACAGTTTAAACACAACATATTTCTATTTAATAAAATGAACAACGTATTTTATTTAAATTTAATTATCCTCATAAAAAATAGAAACGGAATAGGGAAAAATTTATCACACATCAAGTTGTATTTGTTGAAACATAAACAGATTTAGCTTATGATTCCCCTTCACGAGAGAAAGATCGCGAATGTTTCGTGTGATAGCTGGGATTTTTTAAAAATATATTTTCTTTTAAGTTGACGTTCAATAAGGCCTCCATTCAGTTGGAATTTTTCTCTATCACATTATAAATTTCTGTTGTAAATTTGTGATGGGGGAACAAGAGATGAGGTAATAGAAAAATGATCACTCACCTCCACAACACATCTGCATCGGGAACACTGTAGAAGAAACAGGAACTTGAAGTAAATTCCCCAAACGTATCCATATTGAATTAAATGTATAAGATGATTATACATTCAGACATTCAGTACTCGAGAACTCTGCCTTTTTCTTTAAGATAATTTTATTATTAACATTACGACAGCAACACAAAAAAACAACATCAACAATTACACACGCAACATAGGCAACTACTAAAACTAAAGTACTGCTACAACTACAAAAGCTCCTCGCAGTGCCACCTATATATTATAAAATGAAAAAGAAGAATTGGTGGATTACGACTAAAACAAATATCGAATCTTAACAATTTCCACATTCTTTGCTAACATAAAAAAGTAGTCCCAAAATATTACTTCAGTAAATCGGGTAGTATCCCATTTCGGAGGGCCCGCATAACTTAGTTCAGTGGGCACGCCAAGAGTAGGCGATGTCGCCAAATTCTAGAACCCAGTTTTCTGGCACCCCTTGCTCTTCTTGATGACAAATCTAATAATTTCTAGTAATTTGTACAGTACTTTATTACTTTTTAATCTTTTAATATTTCTAAAACAATTTCATTGTACAGCAACGGTATTTTATAAATATAACTAAATATATTATAAGCATAATTGCCTAAATATAACCGACTAATGCTTATATTTTGTTTAATTTGCATCTATTGAAAAATATCTTCACTGTTTAGTTCAATAAACAGAACAAAAGGGCCTTTAAATACATTAAAAACTCAAATTTAAATTTGTATTCATCTTAACGAAATTTCAAAACTTTTTTTTTGTTCAAAATATGATTTGAAATTGGGTATAAACTTAATACAAACGAAGTACACATTTTAAACAGCCCTTGGCGACAATTTGGTGATCACCTGAACAAAAATAGAGCCAAAAACATGGTGGCTCCCGAAACTGGAATTATACCGTAAATTGAGTACCTTTATAAAATCACTTTGCCAAAAATGTCTTTGAAAAAGATTTTGCATTTGTTACTTGCACTTGTTTGTTGACTGTTTCGCTGAAAAAAAATGTGAAATAACATTTAATGTTTATTATTCATTTTCATGATTATTAGTGCACAAATATGACGTGCGATAGAGCGAATTTATCAGAAAATCTATTTTAGTTAATGCTTTCGCATAATAAGGCCTTTAATCTGGAATATTTTGCTAACACATGAGATTTTAGCACATTATATATGAATATATTACAGTAAGTCACAGAGAATATTTCGAGGAAACCGAGAAACTTTAAATAATTAATCATTTTACTGAAATAAAATGTTAAGTAGTTTAAGTAGCTTGTACTATTACTAATACGAAAATAATAGAATTGCATGAAAAAATATGACAAATAACATTTAAAAATGCGAAACACGTGAATTAAAGTAAGGTAAATTTAAATGGCTCAAGTACCGGGGAAAAAGTCATACGATCTAAAAGCACATTTGAAGTATTATCACATGGATTAATATCTTATTTCAACTTGTACTAAATTTATGTCTAACGCGGTCTATATAATTTGTCAAAATGATGAAAGAAAGATAAAAATGGGTTTTGTTTCTATCATTATAAGAGGATTAGAACTTTAATAGTGGCAACTATTTACTTACATGAAATACAAAAGTGATTCATGTCCTCATGTTTTACAATCTTTTAGCATAGTCGCACGCATTGTCTATAACCCGTTTACAACAATGTGGAAGTCGCAGAACACCTGTAGCAGCCCTGTTCTGTTGATAATTTGAGTGCACCGGTCTATTGACCTAAGAATCTCTGGAACAGTTCTGAAGCTAATGCCACGAAGTGGTTCCTTCATCTTAGAAATTAAGAGAAAGTCACAAGGACTTACACCTGGACAGTAAGGTGGACAATAAAGGCCTAGATGACACTCTCCTGTTGTATGTCATCTGGCACATTGAATTTTTGTGCAACTTCGTTGTTCTTCTTTTGAAAACATCCTGATAACACTTTGGACGGCAAGCTAATGCAATGATCGGTTCTTCGCGTCACTTCGCATGCGCATGACGTAGGGAGGACGATAGCTGAGAGGTAAGGTAGGTATGTAGCTCATGTGTGGTATACACGCGATATTCTTCGGCTTTGTTAAATAGCGTTTTAACAGCATTGTTGCTATTATTAAAGTTTCAACCCTGGTATTAACTTGCCTAGAATATATCCCAATGTATGGAATGGAACTTTGAAATAAACGGAATATGGAATATAATATAATATGGAATGGAACCCTGAAACTAACTTCAATAATAATAAAGAACTTATAACAAAAACCATCACCAATAATTGATTGTTACTTAAAAAAAGGATTATTTTAAATTTCAACTGAAACTATGGAATATGAACCTATATTTCATGAATCTACTGTAGGATACCCTACGCGTTCCATTTTGTTTTATATATTTTATAAATTATATTTTTGCAAAGGAACTTGAAAAGCTTGATATATATGTATATATATATATATATATATATATATATATATATATATATATATATATATATATATATATATATATATATATATATATATATATAATATATATATATATATATATATATATATATATATATATATATATATACATATATATACATATGTATATATATGTATATATATATGTATATATATATATGTATATATATATATATATATATATATATATATATATATATATATATATATATATATATATATATATATATATATATATAATATATATATATATATATATATATATATATATATATATATATACATATATATATACATATATATATATATATATACATATATATATATATATATATATATATATTATATATATATATATATATATATATATATATATATATATATATATATATATATATATATATATATATATATATATATATATATATATATATATATATATATATATATATATATATATATATATATATGTGTGTGTGTGTGTGTGTGTCTGTGTTGAAAACAAAGAGAGAAGAACCCTCATTTTTTCTAATCGGAATATTTTTCAAAGAGATACTAAGAACTTCCTTGTTTGAAAGAAGTATAATATTGAAGGGACCACTGCACAACAGCTTTTAAAATGTATTAATATGGTAACTGGATATCCGTTTTGGTGACAAATGATTTAGTCTTCAACAGGTTTAGTCTTGCATGCACTTAAAGAGAACAAATTACAAAAGCGAACAATCTGATATTATTCATATCAGAGGGATAAGGAAGATTAAGAATTAGAGAGAAATTCATTTAATAATACAATAGTATATTTTATCTGTAATTTAATGTATAAAATAATGTAATATAACTCAGATTAGTATAATTCAATTCATTAACCCTTTTGTGGGACATTTATTTCTCATACAACGTTTTCGAATTTTCAAAACAGAAGAGTTAATTATATTCAAATGATCAAAGAATAGATGACAAAAAATTGAACTGTGATTAAGTTTTCCAATCATTATAATGTCAATGATAATATATTATAATGTTATTTTCGCTTCATACAGGTGTATTTTGTAAGATCAAGTATGTGGGAAGTTATGTTCCTTTGGCATTCGAAAGGATTATGATTTCATGTTTCCACTTAAAGAATTACATTTCAGTTTTTTATTTAAAATACTTTAAACTAAACTTGTGAAATAATAAACACTTTTACTAAAATTGTTTACTAAAATATGTAATTTTTAAAAGTAATGGGACATACATTCATAAAAATGTATTAGATATCTGTAAATCTCACTTTACGCAAAGACAAATCTACTAAAATTTTACAAGATTTATGAGGTAAAAATGAAATCTTTCTTACCTTTATTTGAAGATTTTTTTAATGTTCCAGAGCATACAATGGTGATTAGTTATGCCAATTAGTATATTTAATATCTTGTCAGAAAAAGAAATATTGCAGCCAATTTAAAATCTCCATCCTGCTCATTCCTCAACTATCAGCTCACCTAAGAAAAATGGCCTTGTCATTCTTTGCTCCAGATCTCTCTAATCGATTTCTTGACACTTGATTAACGTCCTTTTCGTTTAGGGCAAATACTTTGAAAATTTTATCTTTCTACATGTTAAATTGTTGCTGGGGGCTAGATATGTCAATATTTAACTTTGCTAGATAGTTTAGTTTAAAGGTAACAATTAATTCGTCTCCTTTTATCTTTTGCCAGAGTTAAAAGTAAAAGTTTTAGCTGGAAAGAAACCTAACGCAATTAACTCAAATCTATGCAGTTGGTTGAACATTAAGATTCCTTATCACATGCTTTCTGCGAGATTGTTTCTCGAAGGCAAAATTATTGCTTTTTAGTTTTTGATTTGCGCTTGGAGATATTCTTAGCAACTGCATTAATCGTATCATTCATTACAGAAATCAAATTTCATTGTGACAAACTCAATTCTTCTCGAATTTCAAATGAAGTCAGAAGGAGTGAACATTTCGTCTTCAGGCACTATGAGTATTAACAGCCAAAAGACGGTTTAAATTTTTCCTAGATGATATAATTTTTATGTAAGAAATGACTATAAATATGTACTTGTATATAAATTTGCTTTTAGTTATGCATTTTCATACAAGCAAATTTAAAGCCTACGGATACACACGTGCTATAGCACATGTAACTTTTTAAGAGACATTTTCTAATTTTACTGTTTAATACCTTGGATTTATTTAAAATTAATTTCTTCGTGTTATAAATACAAGTATTTTCGTTATAAAAAAAGAATTTCATTGGTCTATAAGAAAATTATACTAAATTAAAAATGATGAAATGATAATTTGGTATTGAAACAATATACAGATAATAGTTATTATGTTTGTAGTAGAGAAAAATAAATACTAAAAATACTAAAAGTAAATATGCATGTGTATTTTTACATTTGTAAGTTTAAAATAGTTAAGTGGTTAATATTCTCAAAAACGTCAAAAATCCAGTTGAATTTTGATAATATTTATTATGTCTGAAGTGATAATACAAAACATAAAAATATTGAAGTTAAAATTAGATATGTATATGTAATTTTACATTTATATGTTCAAAATCAGTTAAGTTGCTAATATACTAAAAAAACTCAAAAAACCGCTTTGAAGTTTGATAAGACTTAAGATTCAAGAAGAATGTACTACATACTACATTTTGTACTGTCTTGATATATATATATATATATATATATATATATATATATATATATATATATATATATATATATATATATATATATATATATATATATATATATATATATATATATATATATATATATATATATATATATATATATATATATATATATATATATAGATAGATAGATAGATAGATAGATAGATAGATAAATAGATAGATACATACATAATACATATACACATTCATGTATATATATATATATATATATATATATATATATATATATATATATATAGTATAAATAAACTTAAAGCAAATAACTAAATCTATGCAGTTGGTTGAACTTTAAGATTCCTTATCCCATGCTTTCTGAGACATTGTTTCTAGGATGCAAAATTATTGCTTTTTAGTTTTCGATTTGAACTTAGAGATATTCTTAGCAAATACTTTAATGATATCATTCATTACAGAAATCAAATTTCATTGTAACAAATGGAATTCTTCTTGAATTTCAAATGAAATCAGAAAGAGTGAGTATTTAGTCTTCAAGCACTATGATCATTAAAAGCAAAAGATGGTTTAAATTTTCCCTAGATGATATAACTTTTATGTAAGAAATGCTGAATACCAATATATATTTGTATATAAGTTTACTTTTTGTCTTTATTTTCATACAAGGAAATTTAAAGCCTACGGAGACAGACGTCTTATAACACATGTAACTTTTTAAAAACATTTTCTCGATGTACTGTTTAATAACTTGGATTTATTTAAAATTATTTTCTTAATGTTTTAAATATAAGTATTTTCATTACAAAAAATAAATTTCATTGTGTTATAAGAAATTGTCCTGAATTCCCAGTAAAATAAGATGAAGTGAGAATTTGGTATTCAAGTAATATACAGATAATAGTTATTATGTTTTTAGTAGCGTATAATAAATACTAAGAATACTAAATACTAAGAGTAAATATGTACGTGTAATTTTACATTCGTATGTCTAAGTGGTATACTCAAAAAGTCAAAAGGCCATTTCAAGTTTGATAATAGTTGTTATGTTTGAAGTAGATAATACAAAATACAAATAATATTAAAATCTAAAATAAATATGTATATGTAATTTTACATGCGCTCAGAAGCATTTACTTGGCTAATATACTAAACTAAAAACTCCGTTGGAAGTTTGATAATAGTTATGTTTGAAATATACACTTCTAAATACTGCATTTTGTACTTTCCCGTCAGTACTGTTTTGTACTACATTTAGTATGTTAAGAAACATTCTAACATTTAATATACTATTATTTAATCCGTTTCAACCCAACATGATATTTATAGGACTGTTCATTTTCACTATTATAAATAAAGCTACTCAACGTTGCGCCTATTTTTCCACCCCCTGAAGAGTAATAGTTTTACCTACTTACTTAAACCAATTTGGATCGAATGGAAGCATTTTTCAGCAAGCTACAGACACGTAAACCTCGCTATTTTCATGATTTTTTATTGCTGAATTTTCATTGTAATCTTAAGAAAAGGTTTAAAAAGTAAGTTGGATTATTTTTTCATTATTTACATTTCAAATAATTTATTAATATATATCCTCTAACTTTTTAAAATTGTTTTTACTTTTATTAGTTTCAATTACAAATTTAAAATACTGCTCTAAAAATAGAGCGATTGGCGGATTCATTAAATTTTCTGATGTCTAGTTTATTTCATGGGTTCTCAAGATTTCGTGGAAAAAAAGTTTGAAATGCCTAAGAAGCTGTAGAATATCTAATTTAGGAGGAGTCTGATATGATTTCTTTGTCACCATAAGTAGATGAATTAACAGATAAAGAAGGTTTTGATGACACTGAAACTCTTTACCCATCTGTAAGAGACAACCATCTATCTATTGATAAAATGATGATTAGATATTAGGTCGTCATTACTTCAAACAATACATTAAAGGTAAACCCATAAGGTTTGGGTATAAGATTTGGACATTATGTGGGAACAATGGCTGGTGCTATAATTTTGATTTGTACTGTGGCAAGCAAGTTGTCGATACTGCTTTTACCGTGGTAATTCAAAAGAGCCCTTGGGAACTCGAGTTGTAAAAAAAATGCTTCATCCAGTTACTGATCCCAAGTGCCATATAGTTTATTGTGATAATTTAATTTCTATAATTTGTTAGTTGACCTAAGAAAGAGTGGATTTTGAGCAGGAACAATAAGAAGTGACAGAATAAAGTATTGTCCCCTTGAAATAGTTTCCACTTTCAAAAGAGAATAGCCGTGATTCACATGATTCCACTTTGATGTGAAAAATAAAATTACTGCGGCAAAATAAAATGATAACAAATGCTTTACACTTGTGACAAATTCTGACAAATTGAGACACTAACATCTGTTTCAAGGCGTAAAAAAGGAAAAGCTGAAAAAAATAAAATCGAATAGCTGTCTCGTAAGCAATTATAACAAAAACATAGATGTGTAGATTCGCATGATTGGATTTTAGAGAAACATACCATAAAAATCCATGAAAAAATGGTATTGGCCAATTTTTACAAGAATTGTAGGCATGGCTGTTATAAATACCTGAGTTATTTACAACATGGTTAATGCAGAAAACTAGTATTAAAGAAATAAGGAGACATATTGCAATAGCCTCTCTAAAAAAGGCAACACAGGATGAAAACAAATTGTTAGGCCAAGTTTTACAATTTCATCTCGAGTGAAGCAAATGAACACTGTTAGACGTGAGGGAGTTGAGCATATAGCTGATAAAAGAGAAAAACAAACACGATGTTAAATGCAAAAATGTTCGAAAAAACCTCTTACATTTTGCTTGAAAAATAATGGAACTCTACGTATAAAATGTTTTCCAAATTACCATAAATAGTGTGAATATGTATAAACTTAAAAAAATGTCAAATTTATTTGTGTTTTATTTTATTTTTCATTAAATATTAAAGTTCAATTGTTTGGGAACAGAAAAGCAATCAAGTTACTAAAAACAAAGGAGAAATACTAAGTGTTCAAAAACTTAAACATCCCCCTAGCTTCCTATTTATAGGACAGCAATTATCTCGGATCCTAAATTAATGATGTGGAATATAATTGAATATTATATTTAATTTAAGTGTATAGAACATAATTTTAAAAGTTTTTACAAAATTTAAGTTTTAAATTAAGGTAACGGGTTAATTATATATTTATATGTGTGTTTGTGTAGGTAATGTAACTAAAATGTAGTTTATATTTCACTATGTTATCTGTCAAATATCATTTAAAATGTCCCCTATAGTAGTGAAATTACTTAAGACGAGTAATTTCAAACTTACAAGATTCTGAAAATCTCATGAATAGTAAAGTGCTATAGTTTTAATTATAATATACATTTGTAAATTAATACTGTATTAAAATCATTCACGGTCTTCCAGCATGTGCGTGATTTGCATTAGTACATGTTGGGTTTTAACATAAACCAGTTTACTATGACTTGCATTATTAATAGTTATCACAGAGCAACATTTTCTACACGTGTCTCAAGGACACAGAGATTAAACAATGAAGAGCTGGATATATCAAATAAATATTATATTTACCTAAGAAAACACATAACTTTAGGTGAGTGTTTGCAAATAACAAAGCATCATCGTGTTCTTTAATCAAATACTTATTTGTCTTCAAATTTTATTTCCTAATAATATTACTAATTATAATATTATATATTTAATTCAATTTTATTAATCATTTAATATATAATTTATTAATAATTACAATTTCTCGACCGACTGTGTGGAGCAACACATATTTTTACAATGTTTCTCTATACGATTTTGCTTATTTTAAAACACTAACTTATGTTTTTAATAAATTATCATGAGCTATTTCGTTTTTATTGTAATATATAATTTTTAAGTAAATAACTTAATTCAATAAATAAATGAATATTTTTTAATTAATTTAAAAGGGATGCAGTTAAACACTGTGCACCAGGGTACAGAAGGTAAGGACAAAGAGGTCCCGTAATAGGTCAACTGCGAATTATTTAAAAAACAGGAAAATAAATTTACCTTGTTCTCTATCACGTACTGTTGTCTGCATCCACACACTTGTTTCAGTGTTCATATAATTGTTAAGCACTCCTGGAATCCCTTTTTGAGATATCTGTTAGTGGCTTCGTCGAATTTTCGATCACCTCATCTCAATCCACAAAACGATGTCCCTTCAAATTCATTTTCCGCCGTGGAAATAGGTAAAAATCTTCTGGTGCTAGGTCCTAGGTGTTCCAAAGTGGTAACTGTATTTCAGGTAAGGCACCTTTTCACAATCAGTGAACGATGTTGTGGAACATTATCGTGTGAAAGAAACCGAAACCCATTTTTCAGTTTGTTTTTCGTCCTATTGCATCTTGTAGACGTTTAAGGATCTCCAGGTAAATTTCTTTATTGACAATATGAAGAATCATGAAGAATGCTTGAACACTTTCATGTGAAATTCCGAGTTCAAAGGCAGTAGCATCAATGGTTATTCGTTTGTCCCCACGCAAAATTTCTCGATCGCACTTACCATTCTCAACTGCCATGGAAGAGGAAGGTGACCCGTCCAAATATCATCTCCTGTGCTTGTGCGATCTTCACGAACACACATATGCCATTTGTATGTAACAGTTTTCTTCATTGCATGGTTTATACTTTATTCAGCACATTGACAGTCTCATAAGGTGATTTCTCCAGCAAAATGCAGAATTTGTGGTTTGCACATTGCTCTAATGACAAAACTTTTCATAATGCATCAAATGAAAAATGCTCTTTATTAGAATTGTTCTGCAGCTGACACCGAAAGTACTGGAAATGAATTCCAGATGCCTGTGTGTTTTTCCGATTAGTGCTGTCAACCTACGAAAGAGATATTTCCCCTTCAACAACCCCTTGCATGAATGTAGGTGACCATTTTGGGAACTTATTGATGATACCTCGTGTTGCATCATTTTTAACTTGCAATCCCTCAGAATATTTTGGTATTGAAGACTTCCATATAAAGCAAATTTTAATTTTTTCACAGACTCATTTCATTCTAGGCATTTTCGCTGTTTAAGGTGGTATACCAAATACATGATTGTTTCTATTTTGAACTACATAGAACCAAACTATTATATTTCTACATTTTATAGTACTAGCTTACAACATTTATTCAAATATTTTAGAGAAAATTACTATGTCAATTATTTTAACTTTCAAATTTATTTAGCTATAAAACAAATGAGTAGTTTGATGATGAATTTCAAATGAGTAAAATTTTATATTATTTCTTCGATAGCTGTTCTAACAGTTTAGAATTTTAACAAATATGGAATCATTTAAGTCTTATATTTGAATTTTCATATTTAATTCTTGCATATCGTAATGAGCTAAGGTACATATTATAAAACTTTGATCCATTCCAAATAGACTTCAATACCTTACTAAATATCTTAACCAGCACATAATGAGCTAATTTTATCTGTTAACACAGAAGTAATGCTAACTGTTGATTTCTAATAATATCTGCTATTCCCGCTAAAAATGATCACTATTATTTTAACACGCACGCATTTTTAACACAATTTTTTTTAATGTCATAATCGCAAAAATTTCATTAAAATTTCTTTTTTTAATTTCAAAGTATGTAATGGTTTACCTTAAAAATAAAAATGAATAAACTTATGAAATACGTAGGAACGCCAATAGAAAAATTATCCTCATACCAACATCCTCATACACAACACAGGAAATTCACTAAACTCTGATTTAAATTTTCGTCATTATAATTTTTTTTAGTTATATAATGTGAAACCTTTTTTTTATTTGAAATGGCATAAACGTCCTTACTAAAAATAAAAACTTTAATAAAAAAATGGTTTACATAATACTTTGTTTAAAAATTTTGGATGACTTCTAATTCTTCTTAACAGTTTATTTTCTTTTTAATTCTTGTAATTTTCGCTGGGGACAAACTATAAATACACTAATTTGTTGTATTGGCAAAAATACTGTGCAAAGCATTCCAAAGAGAATATGGTAAACAAAGTTCATTATTTAGAGTTAAAATTTTATAGCCATTCAGTTCTGTACCATATTGCCACTTCTAATTTTCACTGACAGAGCAGAGATCTCATATATTATAACCATAATCCGTAGTTCTTCCACCTAACCAAACATTAACCAATGAGTGAGATTAAATTTTAAACTATTTGCCCTTTAAAGGGTCTTAAAATTCTAAATAATCGTTGGCGTGCGCTGATACTGAATATATTCCATTAGATATAAAGTTCTCAATATCTCGGTTACACAAAATCTTTAGGGGCACTTAAGATATTTTTATCATTCATAAATTAATTATAAAAGCTAAGAATATTTGTTTTCGAGAATGGATAAATCGATTTTTTATTTGGAACAAATCGTTTCATGCAGGGATCTAGTGCTGGATTATGGTCCAAACTATAGATTTACTGTAGTATAATTTTATAGAATCAAACATTTTATATTAATAGTCATTTTTTCAGAATCATATTTTAAATAACAGTTTTTAGATTATAACAGCATATTTGAATTTCTTTCGTACCTGATGACTCTGAAGTCATAAAAAATGTTCTTATGAAAGTTTTCTCCCTGTTTAACCCCTTCCGGTATGATTTAATAATGAAAAACTGTGCATGAAATAACCATTTAATTTTTATTTAAAAACTTGTTTCATTTTACAATTCTTACATATTCTTAATTAAAATCCACTTTTTACATAGTGTTAAATAATATCAGAAACAGTAAAATTAAGAAAATATCAAAGCAAAACATTAATAAGGTATACAGATAATAGTCTTCAAGCTAGTGGTACTTTTCAAAACAAAGTGCAAAGGAATTCTTAATTGTTTACACCGCCAAGTAGTCTCACTTTTAATTTGATTCTTGTAACACACACGGCATTTCTTAGTAGGTTTTCTTTTATTCTGACTCATTAATTTGGCAATGACTTGTACCAAGAAATTCTAAGTAAACAATATGCAATAGTGACTTGTGATTTTCACAAGTGATAAAAGCGTTGCCAAATTCAGTACACTAGAAATTTTAAACTAAATTAATTATCATATTTAACAGTAACTTTAATCGCATGACGAGTGTAGCTCGTCATTGTGCGGTATGGAATGAAAAACTAATGACGAGATAGACTAGTCATTTTACCGGAAGGGGTTAACAAGGTAAAAGAATTAGTCATGGAATTTAAAAAATACTTGAAATCAAACTGTTTTAAGTAGATATTCTCACTGGGTATGCAGTTGTATTCTGCATTATGAATTTTGCATTAATTTATTTACTAAAAAATGTAGCTAAAGTTTGGAAAGTTCTTTGCTCTACATTCAAATATCAAATATAATTATAAATCCTGTTTCTCTTTCTTTCTTTGCATTTACAAAAATTTCATATGGACATGTTTAATTGTATGTCTCTTACTACTAACGAATGATTTCTATATTTCTATATAGCCCTAAACTTAAAACTTTTACATATGAATGTTAAGACTACAATAAAGTAATTTTATCAAGGTCATATATCTCACTACTTCAGATGCAACATGCAGAATAGTTTCTTTCCTCCTGTGTAATATTTTTCTATTAATCTTACAGAAAATACAGTAAGAGTGTTTATATGATTTTTTTAAAATTTGCAACTGTTGAACTTTATGCTAAAGTGAACACAAAACAAATATCGTATCCTCTGATAGGATTAATTCATTTTTTAACAAACAGGTCAACAAAGTATGCTTTCCATACTTATTATATCAATATTTAAATTTTAATGTTGATTCTGTTATAAAATTTCACTTTGAGTCACATTGTAAGATTGTTACAAATTAAAGTTATATTTTCCTTAAAATAGTCTCTATTTGAAACCACTTGTAAAACATCATCATTACATTGTGTTAGAAACACTCAGTATCAGTACCCATTTCTAACTATGCACTTACCATTTCTAACTGTTACACTGTAGAGTAACATTTAGAAATGTAAGTAACAGTGCACTCTGCATTGCAGTGTAGCAATGCAGATTTATTCAATTTAAATATTAAATTCTATATCTGCATTACAGAACATTTTCATAAACTTTTCATTACTAATTTTCTTAATGAAGTAAACATATTTTCTATTATAAACATACCAAGGTAATAAAACAACTTAAAGGTAAATTCAAAGTCAAATTTTGATATATTTATTCCCCTTGACAAATCATAATTCTCAAAATACTTTTAACAATTAATTTTATAATACACAATCTGTATGTAAATTTTATCTACAAAAATAATTTACTTAAATATATGTTAAGAACTAATTTGTAGGAATATATTATATAATAGTACAAGCTAAGATTATAAATTCCTTAAAAATTCAAATCTGTTTTCCGTCATATTATAAAGCATTAATTCTCCTTTAAAAACATAATTATCAAAATATGATATTTATATAGTAATCTGCAGGTAAAAATAAATTCCAAATGAAAGATTCATCTGCAAAACTATAGCTTTTAAAATAGATAGTTCATACATATATCAGCTCTATTTATAAAAAAACACTTACTCAAAAATCCAAAAATTAATTCGTTCAAATATGTTAAATTAAAGAAGTCAATAAGTACACTTTACTCTATAATTACAACTTTAACTTTTCACATACTCAAATAACTTCAGATCACAAATAATAAAAAAATTATTAAGGTTTAAATTATATTTATAAAAAGTTATAATAAACTATGAATCAACATATTAATGAGAGTAATTAATCTTTTGTAATAAGTTATTCAAAATGTTCTGAAAGCAACTCAAATATTCAACTGCGAAATTATTGTTTTAAAATAGATAGTTTGAACCTAAATTCGCTCTGTCTATAAAATACCCTTACTGAAAAATGTAAAAATAAATTCATTGAAAAATGTAAAATAAAGAAGTCAATAAGTACACTTTACTTTATAATTAAAACTTAAACATTTAACGTATGAAAATAACTTCAGGTCACAAATAATAAAAAAATTAAGATTTAAATTATATTTATAAAAAGTTATAATAAACTATGAATCAATATATTAATGAGAGTAATTAATCTTTTTTAATAAGTTCTTCAAAATGTTTATATAAAAATGATTGAAATAAGTTTATTTTCAAACATATTAAAACCAACGAAAAATTCCATTATTATCTGTTCCTGTGTTTACATAAAAATAGCAGCTTAATTAAAATAACAGAAGCTAACCAAAAAAATGACACAAAATTACAAAGAAAGAGTATTCATTACATCGACGTTATATAGTAATTGGAAGGTAAAAATAAATTGCATCTGAAAGTATCAACTGCGAAGCTATTGCTTTCAAAAAAGATAGTTTATACTTAAATTAGCTCTACCTATAAAAACACTTACTGAAAAATGTAAAAAAAAATTTCCTTGGAATATGTTAAATAAAAATAGTCAATAAGTACACTTTACTTTATAATTAAAACTTTAACTTTTAACATACGCAAATAACTTCAAGTCACAAATAATAATAAAATATTAAGATTTAAATTATATTTATGAAATGTTATAATAAACTAAGAATCAAAATATTAATGATAGTACTTAATCTTTTTTAATATGTTCTTCAAAATGTTCTGTGAACAACTCAAATATTCAACTGAGAAATTGTTGTTTTAAATAGATAGTTTGTACTTAAATTAGCTGTATCTATATAAAACACTTACTGAAAAATGTAAAAAATAATTCGGTGAAATATGTTAAATTAAAGAAGTCAATAAGTACACTTTTCTTTATAATTAAAACTTTAACTTTTAACGTATGCAAATAACTTCAAGTCATAAATAATAAAAAAAAATATTAAGGTTTAAATTATATTTAAAAATGTTATAATAAACTAAGAATCAAAATATTAATGATAGTTCTTAAATTTTTTTATCAGTTCTTCAAAATGTTCTGAAAGCAACTCAAATATTCAACTGCGAAATTATTGTTTTAAAATAGATAGTTTGAACCTAAATTCGCTCTGTCTATTAAATACTCTTAATGAAAAATGTCAAAATTAATTCATTAAAAATGTAAAATAAAGAAGTCAATAAGTACACTTTACTTTATAATTAAAACTTTAACTTTCGACATAGGCAAATAACTTCAAGTCACAAATAATAAAAAAAATTATTAAGGTTTAAATTATATTTATAAAATATTATAATAAACTAAGAATCAACATATTAATGAGAGTAATTAATCTTTTTTAATAAGTTCTTCAAAATGTTTATATAAAAGCACTGAAATAAGTTTATTTTCAAACATATTAAAACCAAAGAAAAACTCCATTGTTATCTGTTCGTGTCGTTACATAAAAAAGCAGCTTAATCAAAATAACATAAGCTAACCAAAAAAATGGCACAAAATTACAAAGAAAGAGTATTCATTACATCGACGTTATTTTGATATCTAATAAAAAATATTGAGCTACAGATAAAAAATAATGACATTGACAATAATTTTTCCTCTATTTTTTTCAATGACTGAAAAAATAAATAATGATGTTCATTAATTATGGAAATACATAAAGTGTATATACTTTTTCGTCATTGTTAAAATGACAGCATTAACTAAAAAAATTAAGCTCTGCAACTTGGCAGGACTTCAAAATCACAATGTATTGCTGATATCAGTTTTTTATCCTCTGTGAAATATTTAATATTTAATAAATTTTATAAAAGAAGGGACAAAAAGAAATTTTAAATGAATTGTTAGATGTCATAAATTGTATTTAATATGTGGTGTATTGTTAAATGAATTGAATTATATATAAATAAATATATATATATATATTATATATATATATATATATATATATATATATATATATATATATATATATATATGTAAATATATACATATATATATGTATACATATATATATATATATATATATATATATATATATATATATATATACATACATATATATATATATATATATATATATATATATATATATATATATATATATATATATATATATATATATATACATATATATATATATATATACATACATATATATATATACATATATATATATATATATATATAT
>CM063511.1:132683708-132688708 GCA_032207245.1 Pardosa pseudoannulata
TCTACGTTGGCTAACAATGGTGTTGAGGGAAGATAAGAATATAATGGATTGTACGCCATAGTTTTATAGTGCGGTTTGTATCCCCTCTAAAGAAAAAAAAAGGGAGTGGGCAGAATGAATGAATGGATTTTCATTACAGTTTGTAAGAACCGTTTTACAGCTGTTATATTTTATAGGATTATACGAAAGATGTGTACAATAACTTAGATATCCGAAGGTAAGTAACTACTGGAGGTCTTGTTGTCCCTGATACAATTACCTTTGTTTTTCTTTTGCTGAGTTTACCTCGTTTTTTAAACATTCTTGAGTAAAAGTTCTATTTTTAGTGATCTTAAGAAAGAAAATATATCAGTCTGTAGAATAATAACATTTTGACACATAAAAAGTTCCATATATGTATAGAAAATATCTTTCCTTGACTACAAAAACTAATATATAAAATATTTGATGGCGTAAAGAGTTTGATATCGAGCATCTCAAATGTCTTTGCATAGCATATTCACAGAATCATATACAAATAGGTAGAAAGACAGTCCACTACAAACTCCAATACGCACACATACACAAATAAATATATATATATATATATATATATATAATATATATATATATTATATATATATATATATATATATATATATATATATATATATATATATATATAATTTTTATGTATGATAGCCAAATAGCCTGTATCAGGAAAAAGATGGGAAACTTAAATCATCTAAACAATTTTTATTAAATCTGTATATTGAACTGAGATATCATCTCACAAAATTAACAATACGCTTTCACTGTAATTAACCATCCAAAAAATCCGTATTGACTGTAGGTTCTTTAAATTATACGAGAAAGCTTTCCAATCAATTAACATGTAAAACGCTTCATTACTCTGTGATCTTAATGACTACGTTGTATTTACAGTATATTTGTAATGACATTTTAACATATTTAATTTATTTTATTTTCCAATTATATTCTATAAATGGGTATTCTGTAAATACAGCCTCTGTTATTTGGCAAACATTCGTTTCTTATCTATATTGTATTTAACTGTTGGTTAGTGTTCAGTCGCTAATCTAAATTTTGTTGTCCACAGTTCTTATAAAAACCTTATATCTTTTCAAGACTTTATGATTGGGACGATTTGTAAACCATAACTTTGTTAGATAAGATATTTGTTTTAAACACAGGGTCAAAAATTGAATATTTACTGTGATGTAACGTAGCTTAAGGCATATCTACGATTGTCCAGACCTTCGAATTGCCAGCAGCATCTTTAAAAGATTCTTCCCTAGTTTCAATATTTTGACAAACTTATTCACATTTAAAATATATTTGGCGATATTTTTAATTATTTGATTGGAAACATCACTGGATGTGTAAGAAAATCGTGCAACGCAATGACCAATATTAGAGTAAAGTGTTAAAAATAGATGAATGGCCTCATCACTTGCCGGTTCCCTATTACTTTGTCGAGATTCGAAAATGAAATTAATTGCTATGAATCTTTATTTAAAGTATATTAAACGTATACATCTCTATGCTTCCATAATTATTTGCATTTTTTCTTTTAATCTATTAATTATAGCGCTTTTTTTTCTTAGTTTTAGCTGTTATTAAAGACTGTATTTTCTTAAATTAGATGCTTAAGTCATATTTTTTGTTACACGAGGGCTAATGATACAGGAATCTACTGCTTAAAGCCGATTTCTATTGGCTTCTAATTTCCATGCCACAGTGGGATTGTGAAATTACACCAAATATGCAATTTTTTTTAAAATTTGAAACTCCAATGTATAAAGAGAGATATAGAGATAGTTTGGTTTGGTTTGGAATGCTACGGTCTACTTTTTTCAACACGACTACTAATGAAACAGGGACCTACAGCTTAAAGCCGATTCGGAACGGCTTTCCACTGTGGGAATCGGAAGCATGAATTCATGTACCGAAGTCTAGAGCTGTAAACAATCGGCCATCGTTCGACCAGCTATAGAGATAGAATAGATAAATTGTCACTAAAATTCGAATGAACATACCGTTTAGTCTAACAGACGACCTTATTGAAGCAAAGTAGTAACTCGCAACTTTACAAGATCTAGAAGTTGCCTACAACTAGTGGGTATCAGCTTTTATACCCTAACAGAATATTCGAGGAATAACTAATTTACATATTAAAGAAAAATCTAGAATGTTCGAGAATATAAGGCAACAATAAATAACATTTTAAAATTAGAAATCCATACTTTGGATCAAATGCCACGGCGAGCATCGAACCCACAAACTTGGGGTCGGGATTTCGTGCTTTGACCTATCGGCCACTGAGCTCGTTGACAAAGCTTCTTTATACGGCAATATTGTTTATTAGATATGAAACAAATAACATATATTTGTTTCGTCTCTGTGACCTTTATACTAAGAAATGATTTAATCATATATTTTGGGTGAAACAAATTCAAATTATCATATACTGCGTCCATTTGCATTATTCCTTTCTCGGAGACAAAAAATCATTGTTTAATATTTGAAAGCATTTCCTTTCCTTCCAAAAGAAGAAAAGAAAAGCAAAATAGGGTAAATATGTTCGAGTGAAAACATTAAATCTCAAGCAAAAAGAAAAATGATAAATTTATTTAAATAATGTTTTTAAGAATTCAAAAAATGCGAAACAGTTTAAACACTAATGTGCATCAATGAGATGCGAAGAAAGCCTAGATGAAACAAATAACTATTGAAAAATTCTTGCATCCATTGTTTTTCAATCGATCTAGTACATTCAAAATGGAACAACAAAAGGCGATAAAATGGATATCAATCCATTATAGTTACATTTGCATTTCTTCGAAGCCAATGAAGTCAAAGTTCAAAGATTGAAAAGGTAAAGAAGTGTGTAAGAAATTTCAATGAATTTTTTCTTCCATCCCAAGTGTAATGAATTTTAAAGATATATTAGATTTATCTTTTACATAATATTATCTGAAATTCATTTCATAAATAATTCAACAGCTTTGTGAATGCGCATAAATATACAACACATAAAAATATTGTTCAAAATGTTCTACATTTTTACCTATTTATGAACTGAAAGTGACATATAAGCTGTGCCTGAGGGATATTATACTCACCACTCGATATGTAGGAATTACTTTTAATATATTTTAAATTTTGCATCGTGTTTGTTTAAGTATTTTTAGGTGAAGCAATTGGCGTCCAATTAGAACAACTTTTTCTCTTAAATTTAATATTTATGTCATCTTTAACTTGGTATTTTAATGTTTAATATTTTAATGGAATTTTTAAAGTTTGGTTTAGTATTAAATATATTAGTTTTAATCAATGCTTAAAGTAATATCAGAAATCAAAATATATTTAATATTATAAAAAAATATTAAATACTGAATGTATCTTTACTATTTAATGTAAATCGTTTATTCTGCCTCAGACGTATGCTTGGCTAGAAAAAATACCGAGGAATTTAAATATCTATACTTGGAGGGAGATTTTTATTCTATTATCAAATATCAAATTTCATTTCAATTTGACAGTGGATATTTTTTTCAGATTTAAATATAATTATACATTTTTGTTTCAAATGCAGTTTCAAATTCAGCTTATTAAACACATAAAGACAGTTAAAATCTTTAAATTTCAATTTTTTTTTATTTCTCTTAGATACGAGTTAACCAAATGATATATAAAAATGTTAAATACTGAGTGTATCTTTACTATTTATTATAAATAGTTCATTCAGTCTCAGACGTATGTTTGGCTCAAAAATATCGAGGAATTTAAATATCTATATCTTGGAGGGAATTTTTTTATTCTATTATCGAATATGAAATTTGATTTCAATTTGACAGTGGATATTTTATACAGATTTAAATATAATTATGTATTTTTATTCAAATTCAGTCTCAAATGCTGCTTATTAAACACATAAAGACAGTTAAAATTTTTAAATTTCAAAATCAATTTTTTTTTATGATTTCTCTTAGATACGAATTAATCAAAAGGAAAAGTCTAGAACATGTAATATCATAGTGTAAGTAATTTCGGGGAATAAAAAATATGTTTTTTTATATTTATATAAGCTTTTGAATGATTTATTATCTGGTATTTTAAGTTTTAAAATACCATTAAAAGTAAGTACTTTAATATTTGTGTTGCTTTACAATCGAATACCTCAAATGTTATAAATAATACTTATTGAAATTTCGTACTTCAAATCATATAACTACAGGATTTATTTTATATTGGTGTTTAATTATAAATATTGTAGACATATCTGAAGATTTCTAGCAATATGCGACTGCTTAAATTTATGAGTAAGCTGAATCTAGAAGTAGGCGGAATATTTAAGTAGTAAAAAAATTGCAACATTGCTTATAACAGGGGTGACTAAACTTCTTGACAGTCCGAGTCATTTTTCAAAATTTGAAATTTTTCGCGAGTCCCAATTAAATAGTATTTAAAAGGTATGCAAAAAAGGGGTTAAAAAAAGTTATTTACAGAAATTATATTTATCGAATGTCCTTTGGAAGGTCTTCGTCTTTTGATTTTTGAAAGAAATTTTTGAATGGTAGATGGTTTTTTGCTTTGGTGCGAATGTAATTTCCAATGTGTTACAATGTTTTCATGACATCATGATATTTAAAATATTTTTAACGCGATGTGCTCTGTGAATTTTTCAGTGAATCGTTATGAATTGTTGAATTTGAGAATCATCTCTTAAAAGAACAGTAAGACCTATTTTTTTACCCAGCATTGCCGGACCTCCATTAGTTGTAATATTTTTAAAAAAATATAATAACAGAAACTCGGGTACATTTATCGAAAGCCACAAATAATCCTTCAAAGAGGCTCAGGTTGGCAACCCCTGGCTCTTACCATCAAAGATTAATATTAAATTAAGCAAAATCTTTAAGAAAATCAAAGTAATCCAATCTGTACTATTAGAAAAAGATGGATATATATCTTTAAAGAAAATAATTTAATAATTA
>CM063511.1:132693708-132711208 GCA_032207245.1 Pardosa pseudoannulata
AAGTCTACAGTACTATAGTTTACAGTTTTACACAAAGACTAAGCCAAATCACGTAAGTAATGGTTAAACGTTTTCAGATGTATAATAGAAACTGAAAAGTGTTAATTGATTTTTTAACCCCAAATTGTAGCAGATATGTGCTTGGCAGCATTTGGAAATAATCGAAGGTGGAATACCTTTATTATATATATTTATTTAATATATATTTCTTATATAATTAAAAAGAAATGTAATTTGTAGGATCAGTATGGGTGTATTACTTGTAATTAGTGTAAAGTCTAGATTTAATAAATATTTTACTGTTATATATTACATTACTTCTCACCCTCCAAAAGAAATAATTTCTCACAAAAACGTTGATTGGTTGGTTAAAAGTACACGGGAATTAAGAAGAAACACGTAAGTAAAGTTTAAACATTTTCAAACATCTAATATAAATTGAAAAGTGTTAATTTTTAACCCCAAAGTGTAGCGCAAATATGTGTTTTACAGCTTCTGAAAATATCGAAGTTGGATTACGTTCCTTACATATATTTATTTAATATACATTTTTTTTGTAATTAGCAAGAAATGTAATTTGTATGCTCAGTAAGGATGTATTTAGTTGTAATTAGTGTAAAGTCTAGATTTAATAAATATCTTACAAAATATTTTACTGGTATATATTACATTACTTCTCATTATAACATGTTGCCATTACTGTCTATTTTAGTAAAATTAATCTTTCCAGTTAAATGCAACATTTAATACACAGGAAATTGCTTTATCAAACTTATTACATAGTTAAGGGAGAAAAATACTAAATTTTTTGTTTTATCAATAATTCTGCAAATTCATATACATTTTGAGATTTATAGGTTTAATAACTCTTTTATAACTTCAATACCTAAGCTATTTACATAGATAATTCCATTTATAAAAGTTTTCTTTAACGAAGAGATATGTTAATGGGGTTTTTTGGTTCAAATTTCTCTTTCAAACAATCTCATGCATTATAAAAGTTAAGGTGTTTTGTAATACAGATACAATTGTTAAATTTCCAAAGAGGTTTTCTTTAACACCTAACTTAAGAATGTGTGGAATTAGTAATATGTTGCTTTATTTTATTTCTTATATGGAAATACTTGCATGAAATTATTTTCAGTTATCGTTTATTACGAGAGATAAAAAGTTCTTTATAAAAAAATGTTTTTATAATTTTAATGATATATACAGATGTTACTTTACCTTTTATAAATTCATTGAAAAGATCTTTAAAACATTTTGGTATTAAAATATTAATAAAGAAAAAGTTATACGATTTGAAAAACATAAAAATGGTTAAATATTTTAGTTTTTGATATAATGAATTGCTAAAAAGAGAGTGTTATTTTCCTGAATATGCTTTAAATCCCGTATATAACAATAGACTCAGTTGTCTGTCCTCAAATTTATGAAGCGGTTGGACCTGGAATGGATACATGCATTCATAATTGATTCTCGATGTTATAGGATTACCAAAATTCAAAGTTTATATTCTCCCAAACTATCTATCCGATTCTAAAATAAATTAGTATAAATAGCCTTCATATAACAGTAAAAAAAACTGTGGGCTTGAAAACGTTCGAAATTCACCCTTTTCCACGTTTTTGAGAGTTATTGCCATTATATCCAGCCCTATTTCCCCCGGTTAAGAGCAGAGATTAAGTTTATCAATTTATCACATAATAAATAGGTAAAAATAACCTTTTTTCTACTATTATGACATCATTCTTTCAACCACCTCATATAGAAATTGTATTATTTCTTGAAAGGTAAATCAACAAACTAGAAAATATAGAAATCTAGTAGATGTAAGTATTGTCATATAATGTATGTTATGAAACTTTTTTATGGTAATTTTAATAAATGTTAATTATTAAAATTATAATAACTTACATTAGGTTAAAAGCATTTATGTATGATTATAAGATGGTATAAGAAATATGAAGTCATGATTATAACATACTTTATTAAATTGATCATAAAACAATCAATTTCTGCTCTATTTAATATAAATATTTTACATCCCCTATATAATAATAGCCTGAGTTATTTGTCCATCTGTCTTCGAATTTATGAAGTGATTAGACCTGGAATGGATAGAGGCATCCATATTGGATTTTGATGAGTTAGGGTTAGAAACTTTCGAAATCTACCCCTTCCCTTTTCTAACGTTTAATGCCAATATTGCAAGCTCTATTTTTCCCGGTTAAGAGCAGAAAATTAAATTTATCAATTTATCACATAATAAATAGGTAAGATACTTATTACTCCCGACTTCATAATAAATAAACAGATAAAAAATACCATTTTTTTTTTACAAGCATAGTGACATTATTCTTTTAACTATCTGATTTAATCATTTCTTATTTTAATATGTTTAAATATCATCTGCATTATTTTCGTACGTTTTATCACTAAACTTCATAATAATAATAAATTTATAATAAATTTATAATTTCATAATAATAAATAATAATTCATAATTCATAATAATTTCATAATAATAAATTTATAATAAATTTATAATTTCATAATAATAAATAGGTAAAAAATACCATTTTTTACAAGCATAGTGACATTACCCTTTTAACTATCTGATTTAATCATTTCTTATTTTAATATGTTTAAATATCATCTGCGTTATTTTCGTACGTTTTATCACTGAACTTAGATATTACGGAAATAATTTCCTTTTATATTTGGCTTAAATAATAGATCATGTACATATGTAATAATTTTAAATTTAATCATCGATTATTTTTTGTTGCACGATAATTCTCATCCAACGAACAAACCATTTTTTTATCAGCATCATAGGGTACTTACAATTCTGGAAAATTAAAAATTTTACTGATCCCGTCATATGACGGGCTATTTGCTAGTTGTATCCAAATATTATATTTGCTGTAGTGTACAAAAATATTTTTCATAGCATGAATATTTATCATGTTTCCTCCGCATTTGCATTTAATAGCAATATTTATCCTTACAGCGCACACATTACTCTTTAACAAATCAGTTTAAACGAGCAAAAACAGGGAACACGAAATAAACGTCAGGTATTATCATGATTTATAATAACCATTATTATACAATTCAATCTTTATGACCATATAAGCATTGAATAGCGTTAGAGTGTATACAGCAATATACTGGTCACACATTACTCGGCATGTATACACGGAGCGAGTGTATCTCAAGCACTCAGAGGGAATAGAATTTACCCGATAAGTATGCACACAAGCTAAGTATTAAATAGCCATGCCTGCTCAACAGCGATATTGAATGCAGATTTGCAAGTACGGCTACACTGCAGTTAGGATTGAAATTTCCAGGGCTAGAAGCTTTGTGATTACCCGTTTACGATAAACAGCATTCAAATCATTTTAAAGTAATGGGTTACGTTTCAGACATTATTATCTTGTTATTATGCCGCGTTAGAATGTTTTGGGATGTATGCGAGAGTGTCATTTGAATCTTAATATAAAAGAATTTTAAAATGCAGCAATTATGCTAGAATAAAACACCACCATTCTGTGGCAAATATTAAAGGCTTCAACTCATCTAAATTTCATATTTATATATTTAAATGTGGCTTAAAAAGATAATCATGGTGAATACGTAACAAGGGTGTTTGAATAATGCAGAGCCGATCACACACTGCTTCATCTTCAAAGTAACAAGCATAAGTTCCCTGATTTCATTTCATACATTATTCACATAGATTTTGAAAACAGCATTAATTTATTTTGAAAGAGCATTAAATAAGATGCGCATATTAACAAGTATACGTATGTAATGTTGATATACATATTAAAATGATACAAGTGAATGGAATCATTTTCTTAATCGAAACGGATAGTTGGATATCAGTTATAAGCATTTGTATCAGTACTGCTAAACATAATTACATGCATCTTTCTTACATTAATATTTTTTCATTTTATTCAAAATAGATGGTAGTAGTATAAATAAATTATTAAAATTATTTGTAATCTCAATTATGATTGTAATGATCTGATGTAATTATTCCCCATTGATCATTTTACTGTTATTTATTAAAAACTTTAATTGTTATATATTTTTATATATTAATGTAAAATTAGAAGGATATATAATTACAATACTATTTATTCCTCTAGAACAATTAATTTGGTACTGCGCATTTAATTGTTATACATTTCAGAAAAAAAAATTCCATCTTAAATTCAAGAATCTTTAATTATCAAATATTACTTTTTAGAGCTTAGAGCTTCTGTACTTCTGCATACTTAACCCTAGTTTATATGTTCTATTCTGTGTACTATTTTAATGTTCTCTAAAATTATTTCGCTTTAGAAAAATATTTTTCAAGGAATGTTAGGAATATTTTATATTGTGAAATTACGATATTTCTATATTTAACATTAAAATTTTAAATTATAAGAATTTTAATCCCTTTTTTAACAATTTTTTGATAGTTTTTAGTCTGTAGACCTAAGGGACCTACTGCTTAAAGCTAATTAAAAATGTCTGCGAAATTCCCTGCCAGAAGCGCGATTTGAGCAAACAAACTCCAGTATATGAGAGTAGAACCTTTCCCATCATATAGTGATTTCTGATTGTACACAAGTTTGTATATTTAATTATATAATAAACATACACTTAATTTCATGCAATTTTATAAATAAAGTTAATACAATATATTTTATCTCTATTATCCCTATGTTACTAACAGAAAGAGGGATCGTGTATATTTGAGTAACAAAACATTTTTGATTTTCTTACTCTTACATTTATTGAGTAAAATGTGCTATGAATTTCGTCCAGTTAGCAAAACACCGTGTGTCAGTTTTCTTAAATTATCTATGTATTTTGAAAAATAAAAAAGGGAAAATTTTATTTTTAACACATGAATCATTTATTATCTAGGGAAATTCACATAAATATTTTGAAGGAATTTTTCAGCAATTTTTTGATTTTGCGTTGCTTTACACATATATAATAAACATAATTTTAAAATTAAATTAGTCTTACAAATTTACTTCTTATATTTTATCTCTATTTTTCAATCTGTTACCAACACAAAAGGTTTCTTTATTGAGTCCATTGCAGTCTTAATTGAGTAAAGTGTGTTTTGAGATTCGTTTTATATGGTAGTATTTGTCCTCTGCCAGTATCGAATACATAGGTGTATAGTTTAAGAAATAATAAAGGGGTGTTTTGCTGTTAAGCTGTGAATCATCTATTGTCTATTCAAATTAAAATAACAAATTGAAAAATATTCAAAATTTAATTTTTTTGCATTGTAACATTTTATTCTCTTAATAATTTATTTTTAAAATTCTGAGCATCCACAGTAATTTCCCAAGATATTTATCTATACTATATGAAACATTGATATTTTTTATTTAGACCGATGAAGAATATAATTCATTTTTCTCCAATTCTATTTATCTAAACTCTAGAGATCAAACAAGTATTTAATAGATTAATTAGGACTGTACCACCCTTCTAATTACAGAGCATTCAAAAGTGAAATATATATATATATATATATATATATATATATATATATATGTGTGTGTGTGTGTGTGTGTGTGTGTGTGTGTGTGTGTGTGTGTATGTGTGTGTGTAAAATTTGCCTGAAGCGTGAACTGCAAGTATTTTGTAAGCAACCTTCACTTGTAAAAAATAAATAATTCCACTAAAGTTTTGTGTATGTTTTTCTAACTATATAAACTTTTATACATTGCAATATCTTATGATTTTTTTATCAGTTACCATAACTATTTAGTTCCTAAAACGGACTGAATGTCATTTTGTATAAATAAAGTTTACTTATTAAATAACAACATATATTCATATTAATCGAGTTTGTGAACCAGACCGCTATTTTAGGTAAACTCAAGCTGTTCTAGGATTAGGAATCATATTAATCACTCTACAGGAAACTTAATTGGAATGTCCTGCTGTTTTTATTAAAATATAACATTGAAATAAGAGAACAAGTAATCCGAAATGTTTTTAAAATAGGTTTTTCCTTTGCACCAATGTATAGAACATGCACAATTTTTAAAGAATGCTTAATTTATTTAAGAGGATGTAAGATGATTTCACAGATATATAATTGTTATTGTAGAAATTTTTGAATGTCTTCGAAGTCGTTACAATTGTTTTCATCATTGTACAACTTTCGATATTTAAAGTCCATTTATTCTAAATAAGCGCTGACTATATAATATAAGTAACTGGTATAAAATTTCGAATATAACTCTTCTCTAAAAGGAGATTTATTTTAGCATACTCCCATTTTGTTTTTGTTTTTTTACCTTTCATCTTTTTCCCTGGGTTACAAAACTAAAAATAAAATACTTCGTGACACACATAAACAACTAGGTATAGCGAATTGTTTGTGTGTTTATTTAGGAAAAGGATATAGTTCTTAAAAGTGACTTTAGTGAATGTTTAGGTAGAAGAGCTAAATAAATAAGATTAAATAAATCTTAAAAATGTTTTTCATCAAAGTCATCGTATTTCAGTTCTTACATTTAAATATATATAGAGAGCAGAAAAGTATTCTCTTATATACAAAAGGCTGAGCACTTTTTTATTAGGAACATTTTAAAGATAATCTCTGAGTTTGTTTACATAAAATGTGAGTCAAAGTTAGCTAAATTACACTAGTGATGACATCAAGCCGGGGCACAAGGATTCTCATAACATTCTAAATTTTTATTGGGCTGGATTGAAGAGAAGTAGAAGGCAATTTATTTCATAAAGGCATTTTATTTAGAATTGTTATATAACTGAAAGTAAACTTAATGTATAACTGAAGCAGTATAATGAAAGCAGGTACCTGAGCGTAATGTAAGCAAAAAATGCAAATAATATTTTCTAAAGTAGTAAAACAATCTACTTCTGCTTAATTTTTTCAAGAATGTATTGTTTATATTTAACACATAAAAATTATTAAGTTCTTTATACAAAGGATTTATAAAAAATATCTTTGTTTATTTATATAAGACATAATCCAAAGATTTTCATTTATACTACCAGTAATTGCATGAAATTCTAAAACATTTCAATATTAAGAGTGGTGGTACATATGCAGGTTATACGATAATCAATGTCGCGAAGTGGTAAAACTAGGGAAAATTAAAAATTGAAAATTTAATGATAATTATTTTCTATAATAAAATGTATAATTTATGTGTTGAATTTTATTATGGAGTAAATCATGTCATATTTTTTTACAAACCTCTACTGAAAACATAAATCAAATACTTAAAAACAATATATAAAACTATCAATTATTTTTTAAATTATTTCACAATATATTGAATACAAAATACTATTTTATGCAATACAAATCTAATGAAAATAGAAATAAAAATTAATAGATATATTTTACTTTAACTAATAAGTGTATAGTTAAAGATGAGTAATTTTGAAGGTCTTCCTCTCCCTCTTAAGCTTTGGAATTTATAAACCTTTCAGTTGAATATGAGTAAGGATAATCTAAATGTAAGTCCTAAATTTAAAATTTAAACGTTCATCTGCTAATTGTTTTTCAGTTATTCGTGATCCACAGTTACGTACAAACATCGAAATGAACTTGAAAATAAATGAAATTTATTCAAAAAAGATTAAAAAATATTTTTGAAAAGTCAATGTTTCCTTGTACTTACAGACGTAATACAAACTCTAAACAAATTTACTTCAAAACAGTTTAGAAGAATATATTACTATAGACTTCAATACCGAAATATTTCGCGATTACTTGATATCATTTCTAAGAAACAGAAATATTGAATAATCTTGATCTCATGGTTCTTAATTGATATAAAATGTTAAAATATGAAAGAGACTTTCAATTCAGGGATTGATTTCATATTTAAAATGAGTAACAGCCTAAATTTAGTTTGGTTTTAAGAGTTACGTTCTATGATGAGAGCTAATAAGATCTGGACCTACTGCTTAAAGCCGATTCTGTACGTTTACGTACATCCATTCCATTAGTGAAAATCAAATCAACGACCTCCACCGCCGAAGAGCACCTATCTATCCATTGCATTAATATTAGAAAGCATTTCATATGTATTGATAACCAACTTGATTGGAATACCATTAAGTTAGTTTTTACTATGTAATGTTAACATTATTATTTCTCTAGCGATAACACTACAGTGAAAGATTCAAAAAATGAGTGATAATCTAAAACGTAATTTGGAACATTAGTTAAAAACTAGTATTTATTTTAATAATTAAAGGATGGAATAATGCAAAATATGTATGATTTTTCAATGATTTGAATGTAATGCTGTAACACTGTAAGCTGGACATGTACTAATACGTTTTCTGATGATTGACACTTGAACGCGGGTAAAGTACCAGTCCGGGTTAGTATAACAACATGGTTTGTTTGTGGGTACAAAAATAGCAGTATATACAGGAAAACGAAGGCGAATGTTCTTGTGTTTCATTTTTTTTATAATGTAAAAATTTTTATATATAACATAATTCGGAAATTGTTCCCTCGCCACTTCGTTTTTCATGTTTTGTGGCTTCAGAGTTTCTCGGGTTTTTCCAAAATATTCATCCAAATATAAAAATGAGAAAATACAACCATGTTGGCAGCCACATTGCGGAAAGTTGCGTTGTTTCATGTTGATGCGAGAGAGAGAAGGATCCCTGCGTGTAAAAAAAATAGATGAGTTGACTCAGAGTACATATCAAGGGTTCTTCAGATGAAAATATCTGCAAGTGAGGAAGAAATTAAAGAGGGAGAAGAAGAACTAACTGAAAAGTGTGGCCTTACACTGGAGAATCTGCAACAACTTTGCAACATGGCAATAATTTGCAAAAGACATTGACGACAATATCGTTCGAGCTGTCGAGTTCAGCAATCGCGTCGAAGGGGTTATGTCCTTGTACAGCGGAATTACGAAGGAAAAGGAAAAACAAAAGCCAACAACTACCCTCCACCATGTTTCTCTCCAAAGTAAAGCCTCCAGGCTCTAACGTCAGCGCCTTCAGAAGAAGAGTCTTCGAGTGAGCCTAAAACTTCTACGAATCAAGTGAGAGCCTCTCCTCCGTCACCAACACGACTCTTCGCCTCTCTCAGAAAGCAATGTTGATTAATGTTTATTACTCTATAAGGTTTTGTAATTAATCTTATTAATTAGCACTGACACGTTTAAATAAATACGTATACTGTTGTAATTTTTGTCTTAAATGTGTAAAGTATAAATACTGTTTACATATTTAAAACATTCGTGTACTCGCATAAACGAAAACTTCTAGGGGCAAATCGTATTTCACGACTTTTCAGCGTTCGCGGAAGATTCTGGTCCCCATGAACGGCAAAAAACAAGGGATCACTGTAGTAATATTTCTATTTGATTTTTCATATTTATGATACTATTATAAATTTATCCGCTAAAAATATATTTTTTGTTTACAAAAATCTTACGGTTGTCATTTATATATTTCTATTTATATATTTGTTTTTATATTTCAATATAAAATACGAAAAGTTGTTTAAAAAATTAAATAATTTTCGATCTACTGAGGTTTAACACTAAACATACCAACACTTAATACATACCTATTTCTACCATAGCCAGTCAAATGACCGGACTTTATTTTTTCTGATTATAAATGTATGAAATATGAAAATTGGAAGGAAATACACAAATAAACTTTATTATAAGTAAACAAAATTTTATATTGTCAATTTTTATGTATTGCAAACACAAAGAATAAGAATTTATTATTAATTTCCCATCGCATTTTTTACATAAACCTTATGGGTCATTTGACCCGTTATATGGTATGTTTAGTGTTAACTGAATAACTAAATTTACTCTCAAAACACTCCCCTTGCTACAATTAAGCTGCGAAATGTACCCTCACATTATGTGTTCATAAAGTTTTCATTCAGTTCATTTACTAAGGGATATGATTCTATTTATAAAAGTAGTTCTTAATACAAAGAATATTAAAAAAATAGCATTTATATTCATTAAATAAAAATATTGATAAAAACTAAATTTACTACCCTTGTACTAACAAATATGGAAAGGTGCTCAAAGAAATAATGATAATTTGCTTCTCTCTAGCCTTTCAAATTTATTAAACTTTTGAATATTTAGAGCGATATTAATGAAATCTGAACTTAGTAATTAACACTCATAGATTTCCATTAATGCACTTAATTAATCTCGTGAATTAAATTAAAACAAAATTTATTTTAACGGAGACGGTAGGGTAGCCGGTGTATTAAGTAAACACTGCTAAAATTAAATAAAGTTAAATATTTATAAGTTTTCTACTAATTACTCGATTTAGACAAGGAAATGCATGTAATTGACATTAATTTTATATTTTATTTTATATTAAAATGAGAACTTGAAATATTATTACTTTCATTAAAACTGATCTTGCTGAATACTAAAAAGTACGTTTACTATCAAAAGAGATGTTAACACCCTTATTTCTCTTCCTTTAACTTTTAAGGTTAAATAGTACTGCACGTAAAATATGAACTCTAGATTATACTCTAAAGGAAAAAGAAATACACATTCTAGGAAAAAAAAAAATTAGGTTTGCAATGAATAAGCATATTTTTTATGTATTATTATGTTGTATTAAAAAACATGTTACCGTGGTAACACTTTCTAGTTTAAATGCTTAAAAATCATATTTTCCCTTAATGCAATTTTTTAATCTTTACTGTAAATCTAATTTATTAAAAAGTTTAAAATGTTTCAAAAGTGCTTTTTTATTTTGAATGCTTTTCCAAAAAACATTTTATTTTAAATATTTAAATATTTGGATTGATAAATGCCATATTAAGCTGAATATTTCAGATTCCCAAATGTCAAAATGTGAGGATCTATAAATATCTGAAGCTAAACTTTTGTGTAAATTTAAGAATTGACATTGGATAATTATTACAGAAGAACTAGGGTATTAATATTAAACAAATGAGATAGTTCATTACATACTTTATTGTACTTATTCATTCTATTGTACACACATAATTCTGAGATGGATACAAAAAAATCCATTGGCTAGCAGAAGATAAGAAAATTCAAAATCAAAGGAAATTTATGTTGAAAGATAGTAATACAAAATGATAGCCGAAGAAATGATAATGGCACACCCGCTTAGTTAACTGTCACAAATTGAATTTCCTTGCCGAGGATAACGAGAGATAAGTGAGTTTCATGGTTGAAATTCGAAATTCGACGATTTGTGCCCATCATATTATTGATGTATAGGACCTTAAATTGTTAATAGCTGAGCCTTAACTGTGTCAACAACCTATCGTTGTTCAATGAATATTTCTATTTTTGTTCTTATATATATATATGCACATACATACATAACTACATACATAATACATATATATATATATATATATATATATATATATATATATATATATATATATATATATATATATATATATAATATATATATATATATATATATATTTATATATATATATATATATTATATTATACACTATATATATATATATATATATATATATATATATATATATATATATATATATATATATATATATATATATATATGTGTGTGTGTGTGTGTGTGTGTGTGTAATCCATTTTTTATAACACTCCTTCACAAGGAGAAAGCTCAACAGCTATAACTAATGAGAATGCAGCCGGGCTTCATATTTAAGAGAACTCAGAAGTCTAATTTTAAACTTTATCTCAGAGCGGCAACACGGCACATCTATCATTCTGGACAATATACAATCAAAAGCCACAGAGTTCACTCTGCTCTGACACAAGTACACCCAAGAGCGCTGACAACAAGAATTTTCCCACAACAAAAACAACTTACTAAGCGAATTAAATGCAATATCAGCAAAACGAGAAAACATGTTCCACCAACGCCTGGGAAATTGCTCTATAGACAGAAAGTTTACAGTTTTATGACAGAAAGGAATGTTAAGTGGAAAATACTCAGTTGATTAAACCATTTAGAGGCTGGGAAAGATTTTTAAATGAATTAAAATTGGGGAGAGGAGGCTTTTGAAGAAATATTAAAGTTAAATAATTTTGATATATTACATATATATATATATATATATATATATATATATATATATATATATATATATATATGACATGATCTGAGTAAACACACTAGAGTCCTGACATCAGCTTCATATCTTTATTTAAACTCACCAACACTCTACTCACAATGGCGTCTCATTTTGGCGCCCAACTGCAAACAAAGGCAGTATTCACTACTTCGAGGAGCCACGTCTGCCTATAATAATTGCTTATCGCTCTCTCTGCCCATATCACTGCGCGTGAGCCGTATTTATGTGACTAATAACGCGAGGCGCGTTACTCCCATTAAAAGAATCCCTAATTAAATCTCTTAAATTACTCTATATTTTAAATCCTGACATATATATATATATATATATATATATATATATATATATATATATATATATATATATATATATATATATATATATATATATATATATATATATATATATATATATATATATATATATATATATATGTATATATATATATATATATATATATATATATATTATATATATATATATATATATATATATATATATATATATATATATATATATATATATATATATATATATATATATGTATATATATATATATATATATATATTTATATATATATATATATATATATAAATATATATATATATATATATATATATATATATATATATATATATATATATATATATATATATATATATATATATATATATATATATATATATATATATATATATATATATATATATATATATATATATATATATATATATATATATATATATATATATATATATAATATATATATATATATATATATATATATATATATATATATATATATATATATATATATATATATGTATATATATATATATATATATATATATATATATATATATATATATATATATAATATATATATATATATATATATATATATATATATATATATATATATATATATATATATATATATATATATATATAACCCACATACTTTTCTCTTTACGGTTTTAAAGTAGCGCATGTATAATGCATAAAGCATGAAATAACTATTAATAATATAAAAAGCTTATTTATTGGAAAGTATGACACCGCTGATATAGTTTTGGCCAAAATTATATGTAATTTTTATAATCTCAATAGTTGTTCAACCTTTAAAAAGGAATGTAAATCCGTAGCACGAGATCACTAGAGTCAGTCCGTCTTTGTCTTTTTCTTTACTTAAGTGTGCTGTAATTGCAGAGTGTATATATATTCACGTGTGTTAGAAGATGGACTGTTTATTAAATTAAGTTTTATTTATTCGACATTTGATTTTCTGTTCATTCAGACAACAATATTGAAAACCTTTAATGTAAAATATGTAATTACTTATTTGTGTATAATTAAATGGGATGTCTAAGAGCTATAGCATACATTTAGCTCACACACCTGGGTTAATGTTATTTGTGTTTCCTGCTTGTTGTAAAACACAAATGTACTCTGAAACACGAATAATTTCCATAAACTGTATCCGGATTAAGCGGAATCACATACGCAACTTGTAAAATATAAAGAAAAATTACTCTTGTGTAACTGAGATTTTGAATATTTCTGAAAAATGTTTTTTTTTTTAAATTTAAAAACTTATTTGCTAAAGGTTTTTATGTACTATATATCAGAAAAAATAAAATTATCATTCTATTAATGGCAATAATAAACCAAACTGTTAAAGTTCCTGTACGATTATAATTGTCAGGATAATCTAAGCTAAAATAAAATAATACATTACATTGCAAGTAATTATCTCTAAATTCAAATTTTAAATTACCTTATATTAAAAATATTTTATTTTTATTTTGATCATTTTAACTGTGGCAAACTACCGTAGCATGTTCAGATTATTCTGTTATTTCTAACTGGAATAATATAGTTTCATTAATTTAATTTCAATTTCAGAACTCTGAATATAAATCATCATATAAAATGGAACAATTCAAAATATTTTCAATTTAATGGGAAAACAGCATTGTTATAGGTTTTAGTGTCTTGTAAATGGAATGAAATATCATTATTTATTAACTTATAATAAAAGCTGTTTAAATTTAAAATGTAAGAAATTGAGATATAACTTGCCTTTCCCATTTTAAAGAGAATACAGTGCCCTTTTATTTCGATTTTAAGTGCGGTGTTAGAAATCTTTTACATTTTTAAACCATTATTTAATAACTTTCTATATTTAATTAAATATTTCATTGTTAAATATTTAAGTGTATTGTAAAATTTTAGAAATATAATTATTCTTTACATTATTAAAAATTTTTTAAAAATGGAATAATAGTTTATTTTTCTGATTTTGAAATACTATCATGTTTTTATTTCGGTATTGAGATTGTGGCGTTAAATAAACTATTATATATTCTACTTCATTTACTGCATTCAACTGAACGCTCTTTTTTCATAGGACTACATTTAATTTCGAATAACTTATAAAACTTTATACAAATATTTTTTCTATATATATTCATATTTAACGAAATATAGCATTGTTATAGATTTCTGTTTATGTTATATTATATTATTATATCATTATTTATTATTCATTAATACATTATAAAAATTATAAAAATAAAGTATTTAAATTTAAAAAGTCAATTTTTACTTTTAAGTAAATATGTTGTGTTTTTATTTTTACCTTTTAACTGAGATGTTACAAATAGCTGTTGTATTTCCAATTTCTACAGTTTATTCAACTGCACAGTACAATTTCGTGTTACTCTTAAACCCTAATGCAAATAATTAAATCGTGATATATTTATTTTGTCCAAAAATTTAAATGTTATAGACTTTAATGCATTGTAAAATAAATAGATGATGTTTTATTATTCATTAACTTATTATAAGGATTCTTTCAAAAAGTCTTAGAATTCTTAAAAATCGAAAAAATGTCTAAAAAGTCATTTTTGACTTCTTCCACTCTGAAAATTACCAGTTTTATAAACATAATTTTTAACATAGAAGAAATTATGATGTATACACACATATCTCATTCATTTTTGAAGCATAAAAAACAACTTTTGTAAAAATGTTTTAAGTAAGGGACACTTTGTTGTTAACAAAAACGATATGAAGGCAATTAATAGGCTTTTAATGTAACTTTTTAAAGGTAGTGTTGCTAATTATCGTAGCATGTTCACGTAGTTTTCTTACAGTTAACTGAAATCATATTGCGTCATAATAGTACAATTACTTCACTGCTAATCATAGTCTAAACCTTTCTTGTAGTTCCCACAATTCCAGATACTTCCATTAGTAGCCCGCATAAGAAAATTCTTCGGTAAAATTATATTGATATCTACATAGAAATGAAGTATTGTTATTTATTACATTATTTTAAAAACAAATTGAAACTAAATATAAAAATTAGATGTAAAGCTCCTTTTCCAATATAAAGTGAAATTAATGTGCTTTTACTGTGATGTGCTTTTACATTTTTAAGAGTGAAGTTACAAATAATCGTAGCATGGTTTCTTATAGTTAACTGAAATTAATCTGCTTTTAGTATGATATTTTCTCTATGGTGTTACGAATGATTGCGTCATAACATTACTTTTAATTCAATGCTAATCATTGTCAAAAACCTCTCGTAGCTCAAGCAACTCCCGATATTTCCATTTATTAGTGTACATAGGAGAATACTTCGGTAGAATTATATAGATATCTACATGGTAAAGGAATATTATTATTAATTCTTTATTGTAAAAACTAGTTGAAACTAAGTATAAAAAATAGTTGTATATCCCTTTCCTATATAAAGTGAAAATAGTATGCTTTTACGTTGATATTTTAACGGTGATATTAAGAACAATCGTAGCATGTTCACCTTGTTTTCTTATAGTGAACTGAAATTAATCTGTTTTTAATATGACATTTTTCACTGTGCTGTTACCAATAATTGCGTCATACTATTACATTTAATTTAATGCTAATCATAGCCAAAAACATCTCGTAGCTCTCGAAACTGTATATTTTCACTTATTAGCCCACATAATAGAATACTTCGATAGAATTATATTGATATCTACATAGAAATGAAATATTATTATTCATTCTTTATTTTAAAAACTTATTGAAACTAAATGTAAAAATAGATGTAAAGCCCCCTTTCCAATATAAAAGGAAATTAATTACTTTTATTTTAACGGTGGTGTTACGAATAAAATTTTTATGTTCACCTAGTTTTCTTATAGTGAACATAAATTAATATGCTTTTAATATGACATTTTCACTGTGGTGTTACGAATAATTGTGTCATAATATTACATTTAATTCAATGCTAATTATAATTAAAAACATCTCGTAGCTCTCGAAAAACTATATTTTCATTTATTAGCCTACATAACAGAATACTCTGGTAAAATAATATTGATATCTATATAAAAATAAAGTATTATTATTCATTGCTTTATTTTCAAAGCCAGTTCAAATTATATTTAAAAAATAGATGTAAAGCCACTTTTGAAATACAAAGTGAAATTAATGTGCTTTTAATATAACATTTTAATGGATGTGTTACGAATAATCATAGCTTGTTTATTACAATTAACTGAAATCATATTGTGTCATAATATTACATTTAATTCAATGCTAACCATAGCGAAAAACATCTCGTAGTTCTCAAAACTCTATATTTTCATTTATTATCTAACATAACAGAATACTCAGGTAAAATCATATTGGTATCTGCATAGAAATGAAGTATTATCATTAATTGCTTTATTTTAAAAAACTAGTTGAAACTAAATATAAAGAATAGATGTAAAGCCCCTTTTCTAATATAAAATGAAGTTAATGTGCTTTCATTATGACATTTTAGCTGTGGTGTTACGAATAATCGTGGCATGTTCACCTCGTTTTCTTCGAGTTAACTGAAATTAATCTGCTTTTAATATGACATTTATTTTAACAGTGGTGTTACGAATAATTACGTCATAATATTACATTTAATTCAATGCTAATCATAGTCAACAACATCTCGTAGCTCACGCAACTCCCGATATTTTCCTTTATTAGCCTACATAAGAGGATACTTCAGTAGAATTATACAGGTATTTACATGAAAATGAAGTATTATTGTTCATTCTTTACTTTAAAAACTAGTTGAAATTAAATATAAAAGAAATAAACATAAAGCACCTTTACCAATATAAAGTGAGAATAATGTGCTTTTACTATAATATTTTAACGGTGGTGTTACGAATAATCGTAGCATGTTCACCTCTTTTTCTTATAGTGAACAGAAATTAATCTATTTTTAATATGACATTTTCACTGTGGTGTTACGAATAATTGCGTCATAATATTACATTTAATTCAATGCTAATCATTGTCTAAAACATCTC
>CM063511.1:132716208-132721208 GCA_032207245.1 Pardosa pseudoannulata
CTTTTGCTCTACTTTTTAAATGCTAGGATTAGAAATTGATCTCATGTGCCTATTGGAATTGAGTATGATGGCCAATGAATAAACCATTAAGAGTGGGAGTGGACGATGGATGCGATGGCAAATTTAACACAGGGTAAAGGTTTCTATCTCAAATTTTATAGGAATTTAATTTTTGTCTCGAGTAATGTTTAGTATATATTACATTAAAAGGAAGCGAAAGTTCTACAGCAAAGATAGCCACTCTGTCGGAAGCACAAATGTTTGTCTATACAAAGAAGACGGTTACAGCATTTGTAAGAAATTGAGAAACAAATATACCCTTTTCCTCTACGGTCATACTTAAAATAAAGAAGTCGTTGAAACATGGCCATTTACTGTTGTATGTAAAGTTATAACATTTTGCTTTCAATTAAAATGTTTCTTGATGATATCCACTGGTCTACAAGCCATTACTGGAAGTTTATCAGAATTCATCTGGAGTAAATAGAAGTTTTAAGACATAATTATATACTGCTTTCGAGACATGTCGACCAGATCTTCAATTTACATGAATATGAATACGTTTTGGATGGGAGGTATTAAAACACCGCAGTAACAGTCTACAACATTAAAGCGAATTTCATCTCTACAGATCGTTGGAAAGTAACTTGGAATTTCGACACCATTTCCAAACTGATTCCGAAGTTACGAAAATTGTTTTAATGTAGTTCCACGATATTTACTGAAAGTGTCAGTAGTTTTATTTACCTATAAAATATATCGTTCGACAATTACTGTGAATTTTCGAAGTTTGCAATGTATTACAACAAGTTTATTACCACCGAGTGTCGGAATAAAACTGGTATTCTTAAGGTTGTCTTTTAGAAGACTTTTATCCTCATTTTTTTAATATGTCCTCTAATGCATGTAGGTATCCATGAATGTATGTATACATGGCTGTCTGTTCCTTTGAATTTAGAAATGGTTAGACAGCTTTTCAGGACATTTTACATTGTAATTAAGGTAAACCCTGGCAAGGTTTAGGGTAGCAATTTTTTTGAATTTCAAAATGTATATCAAATGCTTATTGTCTGGCGTCTCTGTATAGTTATCATTACTAAGAACGTAGTCCAGTGATCCAAAAAGATTTCAGTTGAACCTATTTAAACAAATGTATTAATCCAATCGTATTGAAAAATAAACCCAATAATAAAAATTCAAGTTTTCATTTATATAATTGACCAATTGCTTGGTGAATAATTTAGAAAATTTTTACTTTTCCTAATACTAGTAATTAGACGGGGTTTAGTAATACATCAGTAAATGTAAGAAATGCTTTTAATTCTTTCACTTCGCTGAATAACATAATATGTTTATGATTTATTAACTGTTTGGAGAGTACTAAGATAACAAAGATTGAGTTTATGCATATATGTTGAATAACGACCCGCGGTATCTCAATAGGCAAAAGCAATGATCTCGTAACTGGAGGGTTGCAGATTTGAAGATCGAGTGGACTCTAATGGTGACTGGAACATGCAAAATTGTTCGTGGTCACAATGTCATCCAAGTTTTCAAAATATATTTCTGATGATGACAGGATGATCCTGGAGGCTTTCTGCTCAGTACCAGCTTCTAAACTTTGAAGACCTTTGTGGGCCCTTCCTCAAAATAAAGCTGCATTTTGCACTTAGACATACATCTGTAGCATATTGCAACGGTATTAATGGGCAGGGAGTAAGCTTTCCTACATGAGAGACATAAGTAAACAAACAACATATTGATTAACTGTTTAGCAATTAATTTAGAGTTTCTAAATATCAATATCTACTTTATTTTTCAAATTATATTTGTTTCGATATCAGGAATCGAAATACATATAACAAAAATTTTTAATACCGGAAAGTAATATCCAAGGTATGTAGTTTCTTGGGGAAATAGTAAAAATGGTTGTTCCCTAGGATCTTAACTTAAAAATATCCATTCCCAGGATAAATGCTGTTGCAGTACTTGCGAATATCAATAAAATTATTTTCATCACTTTTCATTCATATAATCCCATTAATTTTAATTCTATTTAAAATAGATTTAATAATTATATATTCTATCTAGTTTAAATAAAACAATAGTTTGTGGAACTATAATTTCTCTAATTATATTTATATCTTCATTCATAATAATCACAGCAATTATCTTTTTCATATTAAGAATTTATATAACAATTAATAATTTATTCGTTTATATTTCAATTATTCCATTAATCAATCAATTATGGATTGAATTTCATGCTTATTTTTTGGAACAGTATTAATAATCTCAAGAATAATTCTAATATTTAGAATATATTATATTCCTAAAAAAGAACATAAAAAATTCTCTTTAATATTAATTATATTCGTGTTATCGATAATAATTTTAATTATTAGCAATAATATATTCTTAGTATTATTAGGCTTGCGTACTATTCATTTATATTTCAATTATTCCATTAATCAATCAATTATGGATTGAATTTCATGCTTATTTTTTGGAACAGTATTAATAATCTCAATAATTTTAATATTTAGAATATATTATATACCTCAAAAAGAACATAAAAAATTCGCTTTAATATTAATTATATTCGTGTTATCGATAATAATTTTAATTATTAGCAATAATATATTCTTAGTATTATTAGGCTTGCGTACTAAGAACAATTCATTTTAGCCCCCAATTTATTATCATACAGTGTGACTAAAATTATATATAATTATGATTATAACGTGCCATCCTTAATGAAATTTTAAAAATACAAGTTTACTATTTAAAAAAAACAGCAAAATTCATCTGCCCCAGACATTTTGTAGGGTTTTGACTGCAGGGGTAATATACACCTGCCATAAACTGATGGAAAATTTTCCAGTTAATATATATATATATATATATATATATATATATATATATATATATATATATATATATATATATATATATATATATATATATATATATATATATATTATATATATATATATATATATATATATATATATATATATATATATATATATGTATATATATATATATATATATATATATTTTATAGTGCAGTAAAAACTTGTAAGATTTTGAATGACTTTTTTACTTTATTTATTTTAAATTGCTTTATGTTATACGATCACACGATTTGCTGTCTTCGTCTATGTTCTGTTTAGTTATTTGGTTTAATTAATTTTTATTTGGTCTATTTTTAAATTCTTAATTTTTTAACTCTTTTTATACTGGAATGATATATTTTGTTGCTAAAATAAAGATGCAATAATTTACCTAATTTATAGTTCTTAATACTTCATTTTTATCACATTTCTTTTATATAATCTCACAAATAACTTAAGTCTTCTACGTCAAAGAAGCAAAAAATAATTTACCCAATATCACTAAATAGTAAATCTTTAATTCTTAAGTTCTACTTTCTTATGTTTAGAAAGAAAATTAAATTTAAATAAAATGCTTTACTTGTTTGGAGGAAATAAGTTGATTTACTTTTAAAATTGTTTATAGCGCTGGTTTTAACTTAATCTAAAAACTAATTTAAATTTTGGAGAATTGATTTTTTTCTTAACGTTATTAACCTAGCTCAAACAATGGTCTCTAGGCCGTTATCAATAAATAACCTTTCTCTACAAAATACATATTTCTATGTTTTGAAGAATAAATTTTATTACGAAGGTTATTAAATTACTCTTTAGTATATTATTATGATACTTTTTTATAAACTGATACCAATGAAAAATTGTATTATTACTTTTACAGAATGAAACTGCTTTATGACATTTAAATTTTAAGCATTGCTCTTTAGGGAGAAATCAAATCTTTAAACTTCCCAAATAGTATTGAAAATAGTTCAAATCTTTATATTTTATTTTCTTGCATGCATTTTCTTAATATTCATACACTGTTATATTTTTAACTATTAGAATTTAATATTTCCAAGATTAAATATATGGAAAAATTTCAAAAATAATCTTTTTTTAAATAGCTGAAAATTCAATTGAATTTAATTATAGTGGGAAGTATAGGAACTTCATTGTAGTGGAAAATAAGGTAAAACTGTCAGTTTTTGAGTTCTTAATGCGTTTTAAAGAAATTTCTCTTTATTCAAAATATGGAGTTTTTTTAATGCCAAAATGCTATTCATATATTGTTACATTTTTAACTATTTGTATTAACATTTCTAAAAAGAAAAAAAAATAAAATTTGTAGAATGTTAAATATTTAAAAAAATAATTTTTTTTAAAAGCTGAAAATTCAATTGAATTTCATTATATTGGAAATTATAACAACTTCATTGTAGCAGAAAATAAAATAAAACACTTTTGAGTTCTTATTAATGCATTTTTAACAATCATTCTCTTTATTAAAAATATGGAGTTTTTTTTTAATGCCAAAATGCTATTCATATATTTTTACATTTTTAACTATTTGTATTAACATTTCTAAAAGGAAAAAATAGAAAATATGTAGAATGTTAAAAATTTGAAAATTCATATTTATTACAGAGCTGAAAATTCAATTGCTTTTCATAATAGTTTAAAGTATAGCAACTTCATTGTAGTGGAAAATAAAGTAAAACTGTCAGTTTTGAGTTCTTAATGCATTTTTAAGAAATTTCTCTTTATTCAAAATATGGATATTTTTTAATGCCAAAATGCTATTCATATATTGTTACATTTTTTACTATTTATTTTAACATTTCTAAATAGAAAAAATGGAAAATTTATAGAATGTCAAAAATTTGAAAATTCAATTTCATTTCATTATAGTGGAAATTATAGTAATTTCATTGTAGTGGAAAGTAAAGTAAATCAGTCTTTTAGAGTTCTTCGAATATGTTTCACAAACTTTCTCTTCATGGAAAATATGGTGTTTTTTATGTCAAAAATGCTATTCACATATTGTTACATTTTTAACTATTTGTATTAACATTTCTAAAAGGATAAAAATGGAAAATTTTTAGAACGTAAAAAATTTGAAATTGT
>CM063511.1:132726208-132736208 GCA_032207245.1 Pardosa pseudoannulata
CAAAAGGATCCATTTAATGCTATGAAGGAATGATTTTTATGCCTATAAAATAAATTTTTATTTTTGTTCGAATAAATTTAAGTAGATTCTACATATATTGCATAAATCATAGAAAAACTAGTCAATTTTTGGGAGATAAATAAATACTATATTGAGAAAAACATGAGTTTTTGTTTTATCTTTAAAAGTTAAATAATGCTACATTCAGTTAAATAAACAGGAATTATTTAAGTATAAATGTAAAACTTTTAAGTACTTCACAAACATGTAATCACTTTCTGAAATTGACATTTTAGACAATCGCAGCATATATGAATCATAAAAATGAAGACAGAGTTTATTATATTAAGGATGAACACTTTCCATGTAAATTTAGATGACATATTAACACTGCTATATCAGATTTATATCAGACCAACGACATTTGAGATATTATCTTCACCATATATAAATACTAAACCCGAGTTAAATTATATAGAATCCATTGAATTATATAAAATACTACCAGTAGTAGCTGATTAAAATATACATTATAAGGAATTAATTTACATCAAATATATATATGTATGCATATTACAAAAAAGAATGCAAATGAATCCATTTAATTCTATGAAGGAATGATTATTATGCCTAAAAAATAAACTTTTATTTTTGTTCGAATAAATTTAAGTAGGTTCTACATACATTGCATAAATCGTAGAAAAACGAGTCACTTTTTGGGAGATAAATAAATATTATATTGAGAAGGACATGTGTTTCTATTTTAGCTTTAAAAGTTATATAACGCTACATTCAGTTAAATAAACAGGAAATATTTAAGCTTAAATATATAACTACACGAACACGTGGATTTTTTAAAATATCATTTTACAAATCTTAACACAAAATTAAAATCAATACAGGAAACGTTTTAGAATTGAAAAATTAAATAATCTTTACTAGATTCAAGTATTATTATAGACTTAGTAAAAGAGTATACAACAGCATCTTTATAAGCAATTGATTCATGTTTATATTTGACAATAATATTATTAGAATTTGTATTAAAAACCTTCTAAGAAATCTCTAGTAATTAAACCAAATCTTAAAAAAATTAATTGAATACAGGAAGCGTTTTAGAATAGAAAAATTAAATAATCTTTACTAGATTCAAAAATTATTTTACACTTAGTAAAACATGTTATTACAGCATCTTTATATGGTATTGATTCATGTTTATATGTGACAATAATATTATTGCATTTATATTAAAAACCTTCTAAGGAACATCTAGTATTTGAACCAAATATTAAAATTAATTGAATACAGGAAACATTTTAGAATAGAAAAGTTAAATAATATTTACTATATTCAAAAATTATTATTGACTTAGTAAAAGAATATGCTACAGCATCATAATATGCTATTGATTCATGTTTATATTTGACAATAATATTATTGTCATCAGTATTAAAAACCTTCTGAGGAACATCTAGTATTTAAATGAAATCTTAAAAAAATTAAATGAATACAGAAAACGTTTTTGAATAGAAAAATTAAATAATTTTTAATAGATTAAAAAATATTATATACTTAGTAAAAGAGTAACTGCAGCATCTATATATGATATTCATTAATGTTTATATTTGACAATAATATGATTGGCATTTGTATTAAAAAACTTTTTAGGAACATCTAGTATTTGAACCAAATCTTAAAATTAATTGAATACAGGAAACGTTTTAGAATAGAAAAATTAAATAATCTTTACTAGATTAAAAAAATTATTACAGGCTTAGTGAAAGAGTATACTACAGCATCTTCATACGTCATTGATTCATGTTTATATTTGACAATAATATTATTGCAATTTGTATTAAAAAACTTTTTAGGAACATCTAGTATTTAAACCAAATATTTAAAAAATTAAATGAATACAGGAAACGTTTTAGAATAGAAAAATTAAATACTCTTTACTAGATTCAAAACTTATTATAGACTTATTAAAAGAGTATACTACAACATCTTTATATGTTATTGATTCATGTTTATAATTAACAATAATATTATTGTTATTCGTATTAAAAACCTTCTGATTATCATCTAGTATTAAAACCAAATCTTAAAAAAATTAACTGAATACAGGAAACGTTTTAGAATAGAAAAATTAAATAATCTTTAGTAGATTCAAACATAATTATAGACTTACTACAGCGTATTTATATGCTATTGATTCATGTTTATGTATTACAATAATAGTATTGCCATTCGTATTAAAAACCTTTTGAGGAACATCTAGTATTTAAACTAAATCTTAAAAAAAATTAATTGAATACTGAAACATTTTAGAATAGAAATATTTAATAATCTTTACTAGATTCAAAAATTATTATAGACTTAGTAAAAGAGTATATTGCAGAATATTTATATGCTATTGATTCATGTTTATATTTCACAATATTATTATTGGCATTTGTATTAAAAACCTTCTGAGAAACATCTAGTATTTAAACCAAATCTTAAAAAAAAATAATTGAATATAGGAAACATTGTAGAATAGAAAAATTAAATAATCTTTACTAGATTAAAAAAATATTATAGCCTTAATAAAAGAGTGTACTACAGTATCTTTATATGCTATTGATTCATGTTTATATTTGACAATAATATTATTTCCATTCCTATTAAAAACATTCTGAGGAACCTCTATTATTTAAACCAAATCTTAAAAAAATTAATTGAATACAGGAAACGTTTTAGAATAGAAAAATTAAATAATCTTTACTAAATTAAAATTTTTTTATAGACTTACTAAAAGAGTGTACTACACCATATTTATATGCTATTCATTTATGTTTATATTTGACAATAATATTATTGCATTTTGTATTAAAAACCTTTTGATTAATTTCTAGTATTTAAACTAAATCTTAAAAAAAAATAAATGAATACAAGAAACTTTATAGAGTTCATGGCATATGAAACATAAAGATGTGAATTTTAATTTTCTGAAACACGTTTTTATTTTATAAAATTTCTGCATCACTCAGTTGGAACTCTGAGCCTTACGTATAAAAATTCGTGGCATTCCCTAAGGAGATTTTAAAAGATATAAGTTATATCTTTCCTGGTACTTCATACTTTACAAAAGTACAACCTCATTCATCAGATTTTATGCCACCCCTTTAAATATCCATAGAAAGGAATCACGTTGCCAATTCTGCGCCATATATCTAAAACATAATTTTTCATCCCAATTGGTTAAACAGATTGCATGATAACAATTCGCTTTAAGATGAATATATGATAAATTCATATTGTAAATTTCAAATCGGTTAACTGCGTTATGCTAATTTCAGAGACCATTAGTGTATAGGTAATTGATATGCATAGGTGATAAATTAACATTATTAATACTAAGTATGTTAATGGTGTTGTGTTATTTTGAGAACCTGTTAATGCAAGGCTAATGAATATTAATTGATAAATTCATTTTAATGCTCATGATTTTAATAGCATTATGCTGATTTTAAAGCCTATAACAGGTTTGTAGTTAATAAGCGTACATGATAAATTCACATAATAAATAATGTTTATTCTAACAGTGCTGTGCTAATTGGGAAACTTATACGTGAGTTAACTGTTAAGCATATGTGATAGGTTAATATTATTAACAGTGATTATAAGAATTGGGAGATTTTACATGCCCTATGCGAGAAAATTGAATGAAAGGAAAATAGTTTAGAATTTTATTTCAGTAATAAGCTGTAGGAAAAAATATCAGCTATAAAAAGTATTGCTTTTCTATTTTTAACATATTGTTTGAGGGTACATTTCGCAGTGAAATTTTACCAGGATCGGGCGTTTTTCTCATAAATTTAGTTAGTCAGTTAAATCTCAATAAATCTAAAAGGATTTAATTTTTTAACCAACTTTTCGTATTTTATATTGAAATATAAAAACAAATATAAGCACATGTGATAGGTTAATATTATTAAGAATGATTATGATAATTCTGGGATTTTACATACCCTATGCTAGAAAATTGAAGGAAAGGAAAAAAGTTAGAATTTTATTTCAGTAATAATCTGTAGGAAAAAGTATTAGTTATAAAATTATTGCTTTTATATTTTTAATATATTGTTTGAGGGTACATTTCGAAGTGGAATTGTACCGGGAACGGGCGTTTTGAGCGTAAATTTAGTGATCACAATAGATCGACAATTATTTAATTTTTTAACCAACTTTTCGTATTTTATATTGAAATATAAAAATAAATATATAATATAAAAACAAATATATAAATAACACCCGTAAGATTTTTGTAAACTAAAAATATATTTTTTAATGGATTAATTTATAATAATTAATTAATTTATAATAATTTATAATTTAACTGATTAATTTATAATAAATAAGAAATAGAAATGGTAGTATATAATTTAAATTTTTTCCGAATTTTTTTTTATAAAGACGTTTTTACATCATAAAAAAAGAAAGACAAGAACACTTGGCTTCATTTTCCTGTATATACCGTTATTTTTGTACACACAAACAAACCATGTTGTTATACTAACCAGCACTAGTACGTGACCCGTGCTCCAGTATCAATCGTCAGGAAACGTACTAGTACATATCCTGCATAGAATTTGTTAATAATTTCAAAATAAAATATTGCAGAAAAATAATTTTTCATGCATTGATGCACTATATAAAAATAAGTATTAGCAGTTTTTGTTTGTTAAATTGAGTAAAAAATATTTAAAAAATATATACGTACATTTTTGAATTTGTAAATTTTTCATCATTTTTTTTTATTAAGTACTTATTAAACCAAATACACTTGTAATAAATATAATTTAGCAATCTATCATGATTTATTGCATAAAATATTACTAATGTCATAATATTACCTAGATTTTGGTTATTCTACATTTTGTTAATTTCAGATTAAAACGTAATGACATAGCATTATAATTTTTTACATAATTTTCGGAAATTTCACTGTGGCAATATTGTTAATAATTTTCTTCTAGGTCTAATAAAGTGAAATATATCAAGTTTTTAATTTTGTTTTGCCAATCTGAAAATCATATATAATTTGAGTGAAATTACGGTTGCTGTCAGATCATGATTATGAAAAAATCCCTAGATATTCATCATAAGGTTTAACGTAAGTGAAAACCCTAATATTACTTACTGTTTATAGGTGATCATGCACATGTTTAAGCAAATAATTAAAGGAAATTGAATAAAACTTACCACAGACACCAGATGACAAAGTAAATTATAATTTTCCATTCTTGGTAGTAGAGAAGTTTAAAAAGTTATAAAATAGCCATCTTTTTTTACAGTATCTGTATCTTTTCAATTTAACTGTACATTAAATTCCTGAAACATTTTCAAAAAATACTTTTCATCCATATAATGTTAAATTTGTGTTTCACTATTTGAATAATGAAATTATTATTTAATTGATCATTTTATCATTGTATTCGTATCAAGTTTCCGTATGGCTCAAATGTATTAAAATTTGAATCACAATAATATACTAATTGATTCCAATCATTAACTGATCATTTTTATAAATTGTGAATTTCCAGGCTTGCTAAATATATTACATTATTAAAATATTTTGGAATGTTTCAAGCTTTCAAACCTGCATTCTTTAATTGTATCTGCACTGCATTTCAATAAGTTAATTCTATGGATCATAATATCACAAACCAGGTTGAGAGCATGAAATTCACTGTAAAAGTATGTACGTTTTAACACTATGGAAAGATTGAAATACAATAATAACTGATGAAGAGTATGATTTATTATTTTAAGAGTTCCTCAAAGTGTATAACACTGACAACTTCGACGCTAACGGATGTCCTGGATACAAAAATATTAGGTTTTTTCCTATCCATAAACTCTTTCCCTTCTAGTTTTTGTGGTATGTAATCACAGAATCCCAATTAACTCTCCTATTTACTATTTAGATGTTTATTTTCTATATCGCTGCTAGACATGCTCACTAAAATAAATTCAGAAATGGTAGGTTAGGTATATATATTTCTGTTAGTATTGAAGGCAACTGACGTAATTTTTATATTTGTTCTTTGTGTAACTACAATTTCTGGATATGTCGGAAAACACTAGAAACATTTTTTTTGTCAATCGCAGAGACATTAATGCTTAAATGGACAACCTTTTAGTCTAGAGAAGATAACAGGTAGATATCAGTCCTAGCTTCACTCCCCACATCTGATGTAAGGGGCGTCACAAACTGCATGAGATCATGTAATATGAATAATGTAAATCTGCGTTACTATGATAGTAACACCTACGTGAGTTTCAATGAGTAATGCAACTTAACTTGTTTTTTAGAAATGCGTCCTCGATAAATGAGATCTGTTTTTCATTCTTGATGGTTCTACAATTCTATTTCCGTGCTCCCTTGTAATCACATCATTGTTACATAGCCAAGGAAGTGGATTTGACTCTCGGTACCTTTTGTTTGGGATTCAATTTCACCGGATCATAATCCAAAGACAGTCTAAGCGAAACCAAGACAAGCGTCTGTCTAAGGCGGGAAAATTGTGTATTTCTATAGAGGAATGTTCCGTAAAATTTTCATTAGTACCATAAATTTGATTCAATTGAAAAGGCAATTTGATACAATGGTGATTGTAAAATATCAAGATTTATCTCTACTAATATCACAGTACATTTTGATAATAATATGTGAGTATCTAATATACAGAGAAATGTCGTACTTTGTTAATTTAAGTCATTTGTTAAAATATACATTCTACTAAGTAAACTGTTTGGCAATAAAACTGAAAAAGTTAATTTTTTAGAAATAATATTGACAGTAATATTATACATTTACTAAGTCTTTTTTCAAGTTTCCATGTTTAATTTAAATTTTTGTTATTTTATCCGGGACGATTCTTAAGTATTTTTAGTAATCCTGGGTGTTAGAACTGCTTATGAAGGCAATCAGTCTAAAGCTGTTTCTCAGCCCACCAGGCTTTTCATTCTGTGGGGCCAACAAATTCATCGCTTATGGACACACGAGTTTTTATCGTCACTATTCCAAACTTCAAACTAATATCTAGAACTTCTGATTCCGAAATGGAATCGATTTTATGTCATTGCATGTAGTGTAATAACATGAGTGAAAGATATTTTAATAACTCTTGAAATAATTAATAAAATAACCAATTTTATAGCTATTGTTTTACTTTTAGTCTCACTTCAGCATAATATACAAGTAATATACATGTAAAGTTCCTCTTTTGAACTTTTTTTGAACTATCATTCTCTATACTTCACTTCTAAAACCTTGCTCGATATATGTGTCCGTGTTGTCTGTATGTTTTTGTAATCGAGAAATTATAAACGTGTGGGAATTTCTCACTTATATCTATGATTTTTTTTCAAATAATTTTATATTAAATAAACTAATTTGTTGTTATATTTTTAAACGATAAATTATCATGTTCATTTCCAATATATACATATACCTATACATACATACACATATATTTAACTATAAATGTATATATATATATATATATATATATATATATATTATATATATATATATATATATACACACACACACACACACACACACACACACACACACACACACACATATATATATATATATATATATATATATATATATATGTAGCGACGGGGAATAAACTGGCTCCAAAATTTAACACTTGAAAATCATTACAAATTGCCCCAATTATTTTTCTCATCCCGGGCATACTGGGCTGCCAAGTGTACCGCTACATTTCTGTTCTGAAGAAACACATCAGTCGTCGTGGCAGAGAGTAATCTTTATTTCATCTTCTCAAATTAGCACAAAATCCAGAGGCATCTGAACTGGACGGTGTCTGAACGCTCTATCTAATGCCAAAATTTTGCGAGTTACGACCAAATGCCATGTGTGGTTTAGTGTCGTGGAAAAATTCTGAGGCAACATTTAACCTTTGATTAGAGAAGATAGTAACCTTCGATTAGAGACATCCTTCAAAGTGTGATGTTTCAGATGAGTATTATTGCTGATCGTTACAGATTTTCCTGGGAGAGTTATTGCTTCCTCTTTCAAATGCCAGCAATATCATTTTGTATATATATATATATATATATAATATAATATCAAGGATATACCTGTCTAGAAGGAAATGAGACCGACGAGTGCTGTCCAGCAGAAATATCGGAAGAACCGACACAAGATGATTAATCCCACTCCCGAGGAGTATTAGCAGGCATAATTATATTTTATATGATAGTAATAAGGTAGCACATCTGTTTGGTTTTCATGGTCGTGCTGCTGCCCATAAGCCTTTGATCACAGGTGTCCAAATACTTATTGGTAGAGAGAATATATATATATATATATATATATATATATATATATATATATATATATATATATATATATATATATACATACATATAAACATGCGTACAAATGTACATATATACATATAATGGGAAGGAAACAGGAATTCTAGACATACTTCTACGTTAAACAGATGTCCTTAGTATCTTACTACTATCTTCTTTTAAGCGAAATTGATTGCTTAGAAATTATTATGTTTCTTTTAATTTCGCACCTTTACTGAATTTTTGTGTACAGTGTAAATGGCAGTTTGAGATAAGATCTGCCATGACATTCAAACACCGAATGTAGCATTTTCCTTACAAGATATCGTATCATTGAAAACATCTCTTACTGGAAAAGTAAATTCCTCCTTTATCTTTGTTGGAGAAATAAAAAAAACCTCCCTAGGCGCTATTGATAAGTGTCTGTTTTATTTCACGTGACACAATATTATCAGGGGCTATTGATTATATCCTTTTATCTTGATTTCCGTTTTCACTAAACTTCTTACACTATAAGTAAAGATTGAATGCAGATAATATGTGTCTAAGTTACGTTTTTGTATATAAAGAGAGTTTATTAGAATTTATATGTTTTGTAGCATTCTAAATAAATTCATAATATATTCCATGACAAACTAAGAGTATATTAGTACATATGTTTCTTAACAAAATATAATAAATAATTATTTTTGGTTTATTGATAAATAATAAATACAAGTATTTACATGTGTTGTTTATAATTTCAGTCTAGTAACATTCATTTAAACATAATAATATTAATCATATCTAATTTCTTTTCTGATATGACTAAAGATAAAATTAATGTAATTATTGGTATATCTTATATTGTATCTCTTACAGTGTTTAAAATAATATTATTTCAAATCAAATAATTCATTTTTATAGTATGGTAGATACATTAATGTTAAGTTTATCGAAAATATTTTCTTTAAATAAAAATTTTTGTTTGAAAAGGTAAAATTTTGTTTCATTCTACTGCCTTTTATCTATTAAATATGGTTTTGAAATATGTTTTATCAATATTTAGTGTTTATTGAAAATAATTATCCATATACAGATAAAGCATGAAATATCTGTTCATAATACCCATTTAATCACAATTTTCATTTAATATTTTACGATCAAGTAATATAATAACATAGGAAATTATTCAAGTAAGTAAACGTGATTTTGAGTACGTAAAAGCTTGTTTTAGGAAAATTACCACATGTTGTGATTTATTTTTGGCAAGATCGGGTAATCGCATTGAGATCCAAACATTGTGGCAAGTTGTTTTAACATAGGTGTCAAAATATTAATTAAATCCACTAACATTACAGAATGACTGAGTATTCCCTTATGTTTCTGTAGGCAAAGAGCCAAATTTTGGATTTGCATTGCTTGTATTTCAGACTGTTATTTTGACTTTAAAGCGTAAGTAAAATATTTGAAATACCTGTAATTTTCCTTCACCAAAAATACAAAGCTACTAAACTTCATTTTTTAATAATATAGTATAAGCCAAGAAAAGATAAATAACAATTTTTTTTTATTCATCATAGATATGTTTTAGATAGTAGTTATAAGAAAGCATATTATTTTATATACATTTAAACGGATCCCG
>CM063511.1:132743708-132773708 GCA_032207245.1 Pardosa pseudoannulata
ATTGGGTTTCTCTTGGTGACTCCTTGTAATAAGACGGAATCTACGAAGGGTGGTGGCAGTCTTATCAAGATGAAGACACCGTTTCAGACAAAAAACCTTAACAGCACGACGCTGCGTATACGCGTTCCCACTTCATTAGAGGAACAGGACAAATTGAGATATCAGCTAACAGTGGAAATCTAAGTAATCATATGAATAAAAACTATGTGAAATTCTATGTAAACACATGTCTCCGACAACATACATCTCCTTTTTTTCCGGAATGTCCAAAATTGTCAGCTAGGACATAAAGTTTTAATTGGTTAGACCCCATTCCTGATTACATGAATTGTAGCTTCAGTGATCAGTGTACATTAAATGTTAAAACGAGCAAAGGAAAGAGACATGGGGCCGTTGAATTTAGATTTGAAAACTTCTGTGAATTTTTTCTGTCTTTAATGAGGGATTTCGGTTATAAATTTACCTCGACATCTTTGAACTCTCAGATTACTAGAAATTCCGTGACACTATATTTATTAAGGAACCTTATTTGGGATTTTATACAAAATACCAACATTAGTTTCTCGGTCTAGTTTACTTTTCCGTACAAACACACACACACACACACACACACACACACATATATATATATATATATATATATATATATATATATATATATATATATATATATATATATATATATATATATATATATATATATATATATATATATATATATGTATATATATATATATATATATATATATGTATATATATATGTATATATATATATATATATATGTATATATATACATATATATATGTATATATATATGTGTATATATATATATGTATATATATATATGTATATATATATATATATATATATATATATATATATATATATATATATATATATATATATATATATATATATATATATATATATATATATATATATATATATATATATATATTTATATATATATATATATATATATATATATATATATATATATATATATATATATATATATATATATATATATATATATATATATATATATATATATGTGTGTGTGTGTGTGTGTCTACATAAATAGATGTGTTTGTATTTGTATAAAGAACTTTTAAACTCCTAAGAGAATATTCAAATAATAGAAACCAATAAAGTTTTTACCTTGAAAATATTAAGTCATCAACTTTATTTTCCTTTTATTATTTTTCTTAACTAAAATGTATTAAGAAAAAATAATTTTCTTGAAGAGTATTATAATATAAACAATTTTCTTTTCACCTTCAAATCCATTTCTATTTTCTAACATCAATAAGAAAATAATGCAAAACAAAACATTTATTCCAAAAGGACGAAATGTATTCTAGAATTAGAAAGAGAGAAAGGGAACATAATGAAAAGAACAAGTGTAATTAACAACTTAAGGTCAGGTTATTTATTGTCATTTATCCCAGGGGAATAGTAAGTATCCATGACCTGAAAATTTAGCTGAAGTGTTGACGGAAATCTTAATGAGAACTTTCGTAAGAAATAATAAATGTTAAGGAAAAAAAGCTTGCAGCATTTCAACTTCGAATTTCCATAAATACTTTTGAAATATGAGTAGAATTAGAAAAGGCTAGAAAGGCAGAATCTAATTTCCTTTCGAAGAAAAAATATAAATTTAAAGTATAAAAACACTTGAAGACATTTTATCTCTGAATTTTTAGGTATTTTATTATTAATTTTATTCGTAAAATTAACATAATTCTGCGGTATTACAAGGAAAATTATAAAATAAAATGCTTTTATGCTTATAAAATAACAACTGATGTTGTAATATTTAATCTCTGATTTATATTTCTGGAATTAAAACAATTGCAGAACACTATTTTAAATCAACCTAATGTATTTAATAATCAGTGTTATTAATTCAAACTGTTCCATTACCTGTTTAAATTAGTTAATTTTAATTCCTTGTATTAATATTTGGATAAATTTTCTTATTTATTAATATTTTTTATAAAATTTCTTATAAAGTATACATAAATTCTTATATTTCCTAAATTAAAATGTACTTTTAATTTTTTCTTTAGTTTAATAGGCATAAAGAATAATTTAAATTTTGAAATATATGGTTTGACATAAGAACGGGGTATCCCCCTCTAACTTGCAAATAAAACTTTAAACATGTAACCTAGCGTTTTTTCCTTATCTTGCCGTTTCTAAATAATCTACATTTATATTTTAATTTATATTATATTTATTTCCAGCTCTTCTTTCAACCATGTTATTAAATATAATACTTAAATAACTTAGATACAGTGAACCACTAATGCCCCACTATGGCTAAATTTTTAATAATTTGGAGCTTTTCAATTTTAAAACTGTTGGGAGATTAATATAAATGACTCGTTTCTACGTGGATTTTGTGGATTAATTAAAAGTATATAATTATATTACATTGGCACACTGTTCATCAATATACGTCGCCAAAGAAATGCAAAGGATACACTGTTCTTATGAGATACGTATGTGCTTTAGTAAACATAGCCAGTAATTTCACTAATCTGACAATGGGTACCCTATTAAGTAGTACGAAATGTATATATAATTTTTAATTTGGGAGCTTAATTTACCCAGACTGGAATCTCGTCCCTACGAGGCCTTGAAAATTATGAAATGTTTGCTCACTATACAAATTTTAGTATTCCAACCTGTAGGTACTAAACTGAAAGCAATTTTGATTCATTTTGAAGAGAGCATCGTAGAATTTAATTTCATACCAAGGTGATCCACAAGTAACACTATGTATGTACATAGTTATCACTGGGATTATCTGTTAGCAATAAACAACCATATAACTTTCTAAAGGTCATTGTGTGTCTATCTGTTTATGAACACCATAAATTTTAAAAATATCGAGATAAATTATAAAAAAAAATTATGTTTGAATGTCAACACGATAACATAATACTAACTCAAAAGAGGGAAGAAAGTTTGCTATTAAAATATTCGGATTTATTAATTAAAAACACAAAAGAATCTAAAAATAATAAATTTTGTTTTTAAGAGTGTGAACATCAAAAACACAAGCAACAATAAGACATATTTTTTACAAATTACAAGCTTGAAAAAGATAACTGGCAAAAATAATTTCATCTAGAATGTTGGAATTTGATTATAAAAAGGAATGATCAAGGGTAAGTGAGTAACCAAAATGATTACAAACTGGAACCAACTGCACGATCCAAAACTGTTTAAGAAAATGCTACTTAGTTGAAATATTGAAATTGTCTTATGTTATGTGTAAACTTAATTGAAATACAACGAACTAGAAAAATGAAGTTGATTTTGGATGAGTATGAATATGGGGATACAAAAAAGAAAACGAACTAGAAAGGAGAATTTTGCTATTAAGTGTTCAAAATTAGTTTCACTAGAACATATATCAGCAGACATTTTAAAAATCAAGAGATAAATTAGAATAAGACAAAGTTAGTATAGAAAAAATTATGTTACTGATACATAAGTATAGGTGTGAGACTGGAGAGCAAGACGCACTTATTCAGCAAAGCTAAGTCAATTGTAAGTTTAATAATTATAAGTTTATTGTCTCATTCATAGACTTACATTTCCTATAGGTAAATAGACAGGAATTATATCAAAAAGACTTATTTACTAAAATCTGCATTACATCCAAATAAAGTACTATAAGGCACTTTGTAATATATTGTGTACATGTAATTCTAAATAAATGTCATATAAAATATTTTTTTTTAATTTTTTAAATAACATTATTATTACGTAAAAAAATGCACCGTGTCACTAATAAGAACAGGCTGTTTCATATTTATTTTACTCTGTGCTGTCAGTAATAGCTTAGAATTAATACATTTAGCGATAAACATATACAAGATAAATTAAAAGGGCTAAAAGAGAAGTTGAGTATATTTTTAATTATAAAGGAATTATTAAGAGAAAGATTTAAAATCCAAAGTAAATTATAAGCAAGCAAACTAATACATTTACAATATGGTTGATTACATTTGAAAAGTGCTGAATAACTCAAAATTATAGAAGGAAAAAACGGCAATTTGTAGAAAATTTTTTATTTAGAACTGACAGACAAAACAATACATTACAGAATCTTATTTAGTTAGTCAAGCAAAATAATACATGGAAAATGTTTGGTTAAATTTATAAGTGCTGGATACTTCAGAATCATCTAAGAAAAATACACTAATATGTATTAAAAGTTTCCTTTAGATAGTCAAGAAAAATGATACATTACATGATATCATTTAGTAAGTCAAGTAAGTAAAACAAGATATTATATGATTTCATTTAGTTAGCTAAGCAAAATAATAGATTTATAAAATGTTGCTGGATACCCCAAAATCCTGGAAGAAAAATAGTTTATACATATTAAAAGTTTCATTTAGATAGAGAAGCAAAATATTACATTAGATAATTTTATTTCGCTATTCAAGTAAAATAATACATTTACATAATGCTTTGTTCATATTTTAAGTGTTGTATACCCCAGAATAATCTATGAAAATAAGTTAAGATGTATTAAAAGTTTTATTTAGATACCCCAGAATAATCCAAGAAATATAAGTTAGCATAAATTAAAAGTTTCATTTAGAGACTCAAGTAAAATAATACGTTATAAAGTTTCATTCAGGTAAACAAGCAAAATAATACATTTATTAAATATTTGGTTAAATTTAAAAAATACCCCAGAATCCTTAAAGGAAAATACATTAATATGTATTTAAAGTTTTCTTTAGTTAGTCAAAAAAATGATAAATTACATGATTTCATTTCGTAAGTCAAGCAAAGCAAGATATTATATGATTTCATTCAGCTAGTTTAGCAAAATAATACATACTTTACATAATTGTATTTGGCTAGTGAAGTAAAATAAGATATTTACATAATGCTTTGTTAATTTTTTTATTATAATAATAATATAATATTTTAATATAATAATTTTTAATATAATAATTTTGTATATCCCAGAATAATTGAAGGAAAATACGTTAAAATACATCAAAAGTTTCATCTAGATAGTCAAGCAAAATAATACATTACATAGTTTAATTCAATTAATCAAGCAAAATAATGCATTTTTTAAATGTTCGGTTAAATTTTTAAACATACAGCAGAATCCTGAAAGAAAATACATTAATATGTATTAAAATTTTCCTTTAGCTAGTCAAGAAAAATAATACATTATATGATTTTATTTAGTAAGTCAACCAAATAAGGTATTATGTGATTTTAATTAGTTAGTTAAGCAAAATAACATCTACAAAATATTGCTTTATACCCCAAAATCCTCGAAGAAAAATACTTTTATATGTATTGGAAGTTTTATTTAGATAGCCAAGAAAAATAAAACTTTATATAATTTTATTTGGCTAGTGAAGTAAAATAATACATTTACAAAATTTGTTAAATTTTTAAGTGTTGTATACCTCAGAAAAATCGAAGAAAAATACGTCAAAATTTATTAAAAGTTCCATTTAGATCGTCAAGCAAAATAGTACATTATTAAATGTTTGGTTAAATTTAAAAAGTTCCCCAGAATTCTTAACGAAAATTACATTAATATGTATTAAATATTTCTTTAGATAGTCAAGAAAAATAATACATTACACGATTTCATTTAGTAAATCAAGCAAAATAAGATATTATATGATTTCAATTAGTTAGTTAAGGAAAACAATACATTTACAAAATGTTGCTGGATACCATAAAATACTAGAAGAAAAATATTTTTATATTTATTAAAATTTTTCTTTAGATAGTCAAACGAAATAGTACTTTATTTTATTTGGCTAGTCAAGTAAAATAATACATTTAAATAATGCTCTGTTAAATTTTTAAGTGTTGTATACCTCAGAATAATCGAAGAAAAATAAGTTAACATGTATTAAAAGTTTCATTTAGATAGTTATGATAAATAATACGTCATACAGTTCCATTCAGTTAATGAAGCAAAATAATACATTTATTAAATGTGTTGTTAAATTTTTAAAAATACCCCAGAGTCCTTAAAGAAAAATACTTTAATATGTATTAAAAGTTACCTTTAGATAGTCATTACATGATTTCACTTAGTAACTCAAGCAAAACAGGATATTATATGATTTTATTCAGTTAGTTAAGAAAAATAATACATTTACAAAATGATTCTGGATACCCCAAAATCCTCGAAGAAAAATATTTTATATGTATTACACGTTTCATTTAGATAACCGAGAAAAATAATACTTTACATAATTTTGTTTGGCTAGTCAAGTAAAATAATACAATTACATAATGCTTTGTTAAATTCTTAAGTCTTCTATACCCCAGAATAATAGAAGAAACATATATTAACATGTATTAAAAGTTTCATTTAGATAGTCATGCAAAATAATACGTCACATTGTTTCATTAAGTTAACAAAGCAAAATAATACATTTATTAAATATTTGGTTAATTTCAAAAAGATATCCCAGAATTCTTAAAGAAAAGTACATTAATATGTATTAAAAGTTTTCTTTAAATAGCCTTGAAAAATAACATAATTTAATTTAGTAAGTCAAGCAAAACAAGATATTTTATGATTTCAATTAGTTCGTTAAGCAAAACAAGATATTACATGATTTCAATTAGTTAGTTAAGTAAAATAATATATTTACAAAATATTGCGGGATACCCACAATCCTAGAAGAAAAATAGTTTTATATGTATTAAAAGTTTCATTTAGATAGCCAGACAAAATAATACTTTGCATAATTTTATTTGGATAGTCAAGTAAAATAATACATATACATAATGCTTTGTTAAATTTTTAAGTGTTGTATACAACAGAATAATCAAAGAAAAATGTATTAAAAGTTTCGTTTAAATAGTCAAGCAAAATAATACGTTTCATAGCTTCATTCAGTTAATTAAACAAAATAATACATTTATTATATGTTTTGTTATATTTAAAAAGATACCCCAGAATCCGTAAAGAAAATTACAAATTACACTAATATGTATTACAAGTTTCAATTAAGATTTTTCTTAATTGAAACTTGTAGTACATATTAGTGTAATTTGTAATTTGAAGTTTTTATGGTATAAAATATAAAATAATGTTTTGGTATTATAATCTTTTACAAACGTTATAAAAACCCGGATAAATTAATAATTCACATGGAATATTGCGTATTAATGAAAAGAATATTTTATAGAAAACATCTTAAATATCCATTAAAGGTCTAACTATGCACGTATATACATTTGATCTTTTAAAAGCCAAATAGCTATTACTGATACTAAGCAATTTAGACTGCAGTATATCGAAGTAAAATGAAGTATTTTAATCCCGCATTATAAAGTTTTACTCAACGTCTGTTTGTCATAATATTAATGCTGAAGTTATCTCCCGCGAAGTGCTTTTATAAATAAATCTAATCAGTTTATTAGTCACGCTAATCTCTCTGGCTGCTGAAAATGCTATTAGTTCACTCAAGTACGATGCAGATTTGGCTGACAATAAAATGTTCATTTCGCTCTGCATTCAATCGTATATCAGATAAGGGACATTCCTAGAACAGCTTGCGTTTGTAGATAGGAAGCTAAAGAGCTTTATGTATTTCCTTGATATATTGCTCTGCTTATTTCTCAAAATGGATTGTGCACTTACAGACTCTATGCTTAGAGATATTTTATATTATTTTCATGAAAAGACGATAACGGCATGCATTTACATGGATAAAATGAATCCTATCTCATTTTAATTGCAGATGAAATATATATTAGACTCACAAAAATATACATTTTTTTAATGTAAAAACCGAAAGATAATCAATTAAACATGTAATATATATATATATATATATATATATATATATATATATATATATATATATATATATATATATAATATATATATATATATATATATATATATATATATATATATATATATATATATATATATATATATATATTGTATACATATATATATATATACATATATATTTATACATATATATATATATATAATATATACATATATATATACATATAAATATATACATATATATATACATATATATATACATATATATATATATATATATATATATATTTATATATATATATATATATAAATATATATATATATATATATTATATATATATATATATATATATACATATATATATATATATATTTATATATATATATACATATATATACATATATATATATATATATATATAATATATATTATAGATATATATATATATATATATATATATATATATATATAATCAATATATATACATATTTATATATAATATATATATATATATATATATATATATATATATTATATATATATATTATATTTATATATATATATATATACATATATATATATATATATATATATATATATATATATATATATATATATATATATATATATATATATATATATATATATATATATATATATATATATATATATTATATATATATATATATATATATAATATATATATATATATATATATATATATATATATTTATATATATATATATATATATATATATATATATATATATATATATATATATATATATATATATATATATATATATTTATATATATATATATATATATATATATATATATATTATATATATAGATATATATATATTATATATATATATATATATATATATACTAATATATATATATACTGAGAGATAGTCATAGATATTTTTTAGAGAAAAAAATTTAAAAATAATTGACCAGAAAATGAGAGAAAATACTATTCATACTATATATTTCATATCCACAATACATAGCCATAATTTTATTATTTAATCCTGCATACAACACTACTGGAGAAATTATTATAATTGCTCAATTTTTATAATAGGAATTTTAATAAGTTTACCAGTAGTAATGACTAAAAAATTATATAATAAAAGTGTGAGTATATTTCACAAATGCACAAAAAGGAAGTATTTCCTTTACATGATGATATCTCGATGTCGGTTGGTTTATTTTTAAATTTTACTGTATTATACTCTTTATATTTCTTTTACCAGAATTTCATGTTATTTGTAAAATTAGTAATCTGATGTTTTAAACTTATAAGAATTTTAAGGACAGAAGATGCAATGAGTTTGAAATATTTAAAACATTTTAAGTCTTCTTTAATGTATGACCCACGTTTGCAATATTACATTGCAAAGGTTGTCTGATTTTAAAGACAAAATCAACAAGTATTTCTTTAAAACATTTAGTCCAAAGTGGTCATAATGTTTTGCACTTTTTTTTCCTAGCTCAACTGGCTATACAAACACTATATGCCGTTATGCTAATACGAGGCTGCGAAGCTGTTACCCATTTAGAGCCACCCGAAATTCATATGTAACTTAAGGTGTTCTAAGGACGCAAATAACATTACCCCATGTGGGTCTTCGTAATTTAAAAGCAGGCGTTTAACAGAAAAACCCAGGCTTGGGTTACCACACCCAGAGGTATCATTTGAGAATTTAAAAGAAATTGTGACCATGAACATATTGTTACGAATTTGTTTAGTAAACCGTAAATTTAGCATGGGACTCTATGGGTATCTCGCCAAATTGGCGAGATACCGGCTCGTTGGCGATAGTTTTGGCAACCTATTTTTATCTCCAAGTTCGTCGCCAAGTGTCGCCAAATGTTTCCAAGTGTGGCGATAAGTGACAACTTCCGTTTCCTGTTTCTGGAATATTCCAGCAGTTTCTTCGGGCCTATATAAGGCAGGCTGAGTCCCAAACAGAGAGTCGTTAAGTGGATCTCTCGGGTTTACAGAGTACGCACGGTGTGTTCTCCAACTGAATGCTAATAAATGATTGTTTTCGTGCTGTAGTCGTTAAAGTCCATTCAATCCACGAATCCAGTTTTGAAGTTTGTAACAATATTTTGTATGCCCCAGTCTCCTTTAATGAACACGGCGGAACTTAATCTGGCTCAAGCCCCAAACATGCAACTTTTACCTTACGAGATAGCCGACTATGCAGACTGAGCTCCCGCGGCTGTTTATTTTGAGTCCTTAATGTTTGCGTGACTCTTAAAGATTTATTTTTTTGATTGTTTTAAAAACAATTCAAATTCTTACATTTTATTTCCGAAGGAATTCTTGACTGCTGTTTCCCATTAATTTTGTTATTAATTATCTGAACTTCAGGCATTATAATTTAAATACGTGTGGTAAAGTATAATAGAAAGTTAAAATTATGTTCTCGAATTCATTGTTAAGTGTAGCCGGATGTTCCAACATAATGATGTTAAATTTCTTAGTAATTTAAAGACATTAGGAAGGGGGAACTAATTGGAATTTTACTATGAATATCGCACTTAAATATTTACCCAAGTGAACAATTATGGAAGTGGGAGCTCCTGGAATAAATCCCTCATAATCGAGGAGAAGCTTCCCTTTTACTTGAACAAGTTAAAGCACTACATGATACAACAGCCAAGTGAAGAGGAAATCTTTAAGTATAAACATTAATTATATGGGTGAAAACAGATTCAGGCAACGTATACATTCCTATGCTTATTAAACATTTATACTACAGAATAATAATCTGGTATTAGCTGCATGTGTTTCATCAAAGATCGTGAAATTTCTTCAAATTTTATCACATGATCATTTATATAATGTATGGTGATTTATGATATGCCTTTAACGTTTAACGTTTAAGTTAAGAGTTCATAATAAGCATTTTAAAGAGCTCTAAATTTAATTTAAAGATGATCTTGATAGATAAATATGTATTTTATTATAATTTGTTTTTGCTGTAATAGATATAAACAAATTTATTACGGTATAATATAAATCCCTGTGACTGCTAAAGTATAATATTGGAAAATATTGTTCTCATTTGCAATTTGATGATTAAAATACTTTCGTTTTCGAAATTGGATTATTTGAAATGTATGCAATTGTTTGGTTTCGGATATTTTGCTCGAAATGTGGACTAATTTGATAAATGAAAGATATTAAAGTAAAGATATGAAATGTTTAGTTTATTGGCATTAATTCCACGTCGTAGTAGTTTCAGAATTTTCTGGAATGCAGTTAGAATGTATCTCAGTCTGGAATACAGTTAATGACTAAATTGTAATATTTTCAAAAGTATAATTGTACATTGTATATCAGTTTAAATCACTGCTATCGAGGATTGCTCTGTAGCGTTAATATGAATGAAAGATTTTTCGTTAAACATATTTCATAGTATATCAAAAATATTATGTTATTAAAATAATTCTTTTCCTTCGTACGAGGTCTGAATAAACAATAAAATTTAAATTTATTCACAGAAAATAATAATTATTTATTTTTATGTTCTAAAATGTACTTGAAAATCATTGCTTGAATAATGAATAAAAAGCCTAAAAAATGCTTATGAATATGTCTATAGTATAGTGTTACATTGTTATACGCAGGTAGTGCTAAAATTCACACTATAATGATTTTTCTTTAGCGTAAGGTCTTTTAAATTTCAATGTAAAAAGCTATATTTATATCAGTGATATGCGAAACCTTATTCTACAGCTAATTAATTTTGAGTTTCTTAAGATGCATAACTACATACAAATGTTTCCGGGGAATATGCATATAAATATGTCTATGGCTTAGTGTTTCATTACTGTATACCAGTTACACTATTGTTCGTTATATTACGATCTTATCTTATATAGAATGAAGGCTGCATTTAAAATTTGATGTTGACAACTATATGTTACAATAATAATAATTACAAATTTTAAGTTTTCTAAATCTAATCGTTTTTGAATTACATAAGATACATACGTACATACATACAGACGTTACTCTGAAAGATGCATTTTCAGGTAGATGTCTATTTCTTAATATTTCCTGACTGTGTATATGTTGCGGTAACAGTTTTGTCATTAAAATTTTGCTTTATATAGAGTGATGATTGCATACGAAAATCAAGGTGTACAAACATTTCTTACAATATTCGAAAATACAAACTTTAAAAATTCTAGGACTTATCTGATTATACATACTTAAGCACGTATACAGTGACGTATACAGATGAGCACGTATACAGACATTATACAGTGAAACAAGATAAAATTATTTAAGGCATGATCAATCTGTATATTTTTGATGAAAGCTGACATCTAAAATGTATGAATTTACAAAACTTTCTTTTCTTAATAAAATGAAGGGAAAAAGAACTATTGTATAAGTCGGTCTATATGGAAGTAAATCCCCTATAAATGTAATAAATGTATATAACACAGCTGTACTAATGTAAGTAAGACTTTTGGAATTCTTACAAAATAATTAATAAATATTTTTTAAACTTTAACGCGTTCCCTCTTAAGAATCCCTTATATAATAATAGCCTAAGTTATCTGTCCGTCATACTTGAATTTATGAAGCTATTGGATCTGTAATGGATAGAGGCATCCATATTGGATTTTGATGAGTTAGGGTTAGAAACGTTCGAAATCTACCCCTTCCCTCTCTTCTAGCATTTAATGCCGTTTTGCAGGCCCTATTTTTTCTCGGTTAAGAGCAGACGATTAAATTTATCAGTTTATCACATAATAAATAGGCAAAATAAGGATTTGTTTTCTAGCATTATTTTATCATTCTTTTAACCATCTCATTTAATAATTTCATATTTTAAATTATTTAAATACTGTCTGCATTGTTTCCATACATTTTATTACTTAACTTAGATATTACGTAAATAATGTTCTATTATATTTAGCTTAAATAAAAGATTAGGTACATATGTGAAAATTTGAAATTTCATCATCAATTTCTTTTATTGCAATAAAACGTTTATCACCAGTATTAACAACAAACTCTATCTTCTTCCAGGGTGTAGTGGAAATGACAGTTTTATACCTATATTTCCATTAATTATTTTGGTAAATATTTGAGAAGAACTTAACAATAATTTCGACGTAGATAAAAAAAAAACTTTGAATTATCTTTCTAAATGAATTTAACATGATCCTAAACTGCATTCACAGTATCAGGAAAATTTAGAGGATTATGAAAATGAACAAATTATTGAGGATGTAACAGATAATTTTCAGCCAAAAAACAAACCATTTTTTACGTGTCTCGCAAGGTATTTTACAATTATGGAAAATTAAAAATTTTACTGATTCTTTTATATGACTCACTATATGATACTTATTATTATATTGTGTAAAGCATATATCTTTATCATTATAACTTGTGTTACCGTTTTATTTGTAACGAAGTCATGTGTCAAGCCTTAAAATGAATACGACGGAATCTATAGATGCATGAGTGAGTCTCTGAAAATATCCATTGGTGTAAATAAGCAGATATAACATGGTACATCAAGAAGAATACCTTATTAGGAGTGCAGTGATAAGAGGAATAATAGATATTAGATACTTTATTCATTGAAGCAGACACATCAATGATTATTTGATACAAAAACAAGGATAACATTTCATGTCCTGACTATAATATCTAGTGAATTGAAGTGCGTATGTTTTTCTAGAAATAGATATAGTATTATTTCTTGTACGGTATATCAACGAATAACTAAAAAATAGAGAAGTCTAGTAGATGTAAGTATTGTCATATAATGTATTCTATGAAACTTTTTATGGTGATTTTAATAAACGTTAATTTATTAAATTATAATAAATTACATTAGGTTATAAACATTTAGGTATGATTATAAGATGGTATAATAGGCATGAAGTCATGGTTATAACAGACTTTATTAAATTGATAATAAAGCAGAGAATTTCTGATACATTGAATATAAATCATTTACATGCCCTGTTCAATAGTAGCCTAAGTTATCTGTCCGTCTGTCTTCGAATTTATGAAGCGGTTGAACCTGGAAGGGATAGATGCATCCATATTGGATTCTTGATAAGTTAGAGTTAGCAATATTCAAAGCAATTAAAGTTTATCTTCTTCTAAACTATCTATCTAATTCTAAAATAAATTAGTATAAATATGTTTCATATCACAGCCAAAAATATTGTGTATTGTTTTTAAAATTTTCGAAATCCACCCCTTCCATAATTTTCGATCGTTTATTGTAATTATTTCAAGCCCTAACAAGCATGTAAAGATCAGGCGATTAAATTTATCCCATAATAAATAAGTAAAAATAACATTTTTTCTAGCATTATGACATTATTCCTTTAACAATTTCGCTTAATTATTTTTTATTTTAATTTATTTAAATATTGTCTGCATTATTTTCATGCTTTTTATCACTTAATTTAGATATTACGTATATAAATTTCTTTATATGCTTTTATGTTCAGTTTGGAGCGCTACGGTTTACATTTTGCAACACGAGGGCTAAAACTTTAAATTATTTTTCTAAATGAATTCAACGTGATTCTAAACTGTATTCACTGTATCCGGAAACATTAGAGGAGTATAAATATAATAAAAATTATTGATAATGTACCAGATAATTCTCAGCCAAAAAACAAACCATTTTTTACCTGCCTCACAGGGTATTTTACAATTCAAGAAAATTAAAAATTTTACTGATACTTTCATATAACTAGCTATATGATACTTATTATTATATTATGTAATACATATATCATTCTCATTCTAACTTGTGTTACTCTTTTATTTGCAAAGAAGTCATATATCTAGCCTTAAAATGAATACGACGGAATCTATAGATGCATGAGTGACTCTCTGGATGTATCCATTGGTGTAAATAAGCAGATATAACATGGTACATCAAGAAGAATACCTTATTAGGAGTGCAGTCATAAGAGGAATAATAGATATTACATACTTTATTCATTGAAGCAGACCCATCAATGATTACTCCATACAAAAACAAGGATAACGTTCTATGTCCTGAATATAATATCTAGTGAATAGAAGTACGTATGTTTTTCTAGAAATAGAAATAGTATTATTTCTTCAAAGGTAAATCAACAAAGAACTAGAAAATATAGAAATCTAGTAGATTTAAGTATTGTCATAAAATGTCTGTTATGAAACTTTTTATGACGGGTTTAATAAATGTTATTTTATTAAAATTATCATAAATTACTTTAGATTATAAGCATTGAGGTATGATTATAAGATAGTATAAGTTGTATGAAGTCATGATTATAGCAGACTTTATTAAAATAATAATGAAACAAACAATTTCTGCTGTATTTAAGGTAAATATTTTACACCCCTGTATAATAATAGCCTAAGTTATCTGTCCGTCTATCCTCGAATTTATGAAGCGGTTGGATCTGGAATGCATAGATGCATCCCTATTGGATTCTTGGTCAGTTAGGGTTAACAATTATTAAAGCAATTAAAGTTTATCTGCTTCTAAATTATCTATGTAATCCTAAAACAAATTGGTATAAATATGCTTCATATCACAGCCAAAAATACTGTGTACTGTCTTTAAAACATTCGAAATCCACCTTTTCCATCGTTTTCGAGCATTTAATGCAATTATCTCAAGCCCTCAATTTTCCCGTTAAGATGTTTTCCGGTTAAATTTTTTACATAATAAATCGATAAAAAATAACATTTTTTCTATCATTATGACATCATTCTTTAAACCATCTCATTTAATCATTTCTTATTTTAAACTATTTAAATATTATTTGCATTATTTCCATAAGTTTTATTACTGAACTTAGATACTAAGTAAATAATTTTCTTTTATATTTGATTCAAAAAATAGATTAAGTACATTTGGGATAATTTTAAATTTAATCATCGATTTTTTTTGTTGCAATGTAACTTTTATCACCGGTATTAACAACAAATTCTATCTTCGTCCAGGGTGTAGTAAAAATGAAAGTTTCATTCCTTTACTTCCAATTATTATTGTGACAAAAAATTAAGAACTTAACAATAATTTCGAAGTTGTTAAGAAAACGTTGTATTATATTCCTAAATGAATTCAACATGATTATAAACTGCATTTACAGTACCCGTAAACTTTAGAGGAGTATAAATATAAACAAATTATTGAGCATGTGCCAGATAATTCTCGGCCAAAAAATAAACAATTTTTTACCTGCCTCACAGGGTATTTTACAATTCTGGAAAATTTAAAATTTTACTGATTTCTTCATATCACTTGTATATGATACTTATTATTATATTGTGTAAAGCATATATCATTGTCATTATAACTTGTGTTACTCTTTTATTTGTAACGAAGTCATATGTCTAGCCTTAAAATGAATACGACGACATCTATAGATGCATGAGTGAGTCTCTGAGAGTATTCATTGGTGTAAATAAGCAGATATAACATGGTACATCAAGAAGAATACCTTATTAAGAGTGCAGTGATAAGAGGAATAATAGATATTACATACTTTATTCATTGAAGCAGACACATCAATGATTACTCGATACAAAAACAAGGATAACGTTCCATGTCCTGAATATGATATCTAGTGAATAGAAGTACGTATGTTTTTTCTAGAAATAGAGAACGTATTATTTCTTGAAAGGTAAATCAACAAAGAACTAGAAAATATAGACGTCTAGTAGATTTAAGTATAGTCATATAATATCAGTTATAAAACCATTTATGGTAATTTTAATAAATGTACATTTATTAAAATTATCATAACTTACTTTAGGTTATAAGCATTGAGGTAGGATTATAAGATAGTATAAGATGTATGAAATAATGATTATATCAGACATTATCAAGTTGATAATATAACAAACAGTTTCTGCTGTATTTAAGATAAATCTTTTACATCCCCTGTATAATAATAGCCTATGTCATCTGTCTGTCTGTCCTGGAATTTATGAAGCGGTTGGACCTGGAATGAATAGAGTCATCCTTATTATGAGTCTTGAGGAGTTCGGGTTAGTAATGTTCGAAATGCACCTCTTCCCTTCTTTTCTAGCATTTAATACCAATATTTCAAACCTTTTTTCTCCGGTTGCTTAAGTTTATATGCTCCTTAACTATCTGTCCAATTCTAAAATTAATTGGTATAAATATGCTTCATATCACAGCAAAAATACTATGTACTGTTTTGAAAACGTTCGAAATCCACCCCTTCCAATTTTCGATTATTTAATGCAATTATTTCAAGTCCTAAATTTTCCTGTTAAGAGCAGGCAATTAAATTTATCACATAATAAATAGGTAAAAATAACATTTTTTCTAGCATTATGACATAATTCTTTTAACCATCTCATTTAATCATTTCTTATTTTAAATTATTTAAATATTATCTGCGTTACTTCCATACGTTTTATTACTGAACTCAGATATTACCTAAATAATTTTCTTTTATATTTGATTTAAATAATAGATTATGTACATATGTGATGATTTTAAATTTAATCAATCATTTGTTTTTTGCAATGAAACTTTTATTACCGGTATTAACAACAAATTCTATTTTCTTCCAGGGTGTAGTGGAAATGATAGCTTCATTGCTTTACTTCCATTAATTATTGTGGCAAAAAATTGAGAAGATCTTAATAATGCCGACTTAGTTAAGAAATCTTAGAATTATCTTCCTAAATGAATTCAACATGATCCTAAACTTCATTCACAGTATCCGGAAACTTTAGAGGAGTATAAAAATAATTAAATTATCGAACATATACCATATAATTCTCAATAAAAAAAACACATTTTTACCTGCCTCACAGGGTACTTTACAATTCTGGAAAATGAAAAATTTTACTGATGCCTTCATATGACGTTCTATATGATACTTATTATTATATTATGTAATACATATATCATTGTCATTATAACTTTTGTTACTGTTTTATTTGTAACAAAGTCATATGTCTAGCCTTAAAATGAATACGACGGAATCTATAGATGCATGAGTGACTCTCTGGATGTATCCATTGGTGTAAATAAGCAGATATAACATGGTACATCAAGAAGAATACCTTATTAGGAGTGCGGTGATAAGAGGAATAATAGATATTAGATACTTTATTCATTGAAGCAGACACATCAATGATTACTCGATACAAAAACAAGGATAACGTTCCATGTCCTGAATATAATATCTAGTGAATAGAAGTACGTATGTTTTTCTAGAAATAGAGAAATTATTATTTCTTGAATGGAAAATCAACAAAGAACTAGAAAATAAGGAAATATAGTAGATGTAAGTATTGTCATATAATGTCTGTTATAAAACTATTTATGGTAATTTTAATAAATTTTAATTTATTAAACTATCATAACTTACTTTAGGTTATAAGCAATAAGGTATGATTATAAAATGGTATAATAGGCATGAAGTCATGGTTATAACATACTTTATTAAATTAATAATAAAACAAACAATTTCTGATACATTTAATATAAATCATTTACATCCACTGTATAATAATAGTCTAAGTTATCTGTCCGTATCTCCTGGAATTTATGAAGCGGTTGGACCTGGAATAGATAGATGCATCCATATTGGATCCTTGAGGAGTTATGGTTAGCAATGTTCGAAATGAACCCCTTCCCTTCTTTTCTAGCATTTAATACCATTATTTCAAGCTTTTCTACCCCGGTTGCTTAAGTTTATCTGCTCCTTAACTATCTATCCAATTCTAAAATAAATTTTTAAAATTATCCTTCATATCACAGCTAAAAATACTGTGTACTGTCTTTAAAACGTTCGAAATCCAACCCTTCCATCATTTTCGATCGTTTATTGAAATTATTTCAAGTCCTAAATTTTCCTGTTAAGAGCAGGCAATTAAATTTATCACATAATAAATAGGTAAAAATAACATTTTTCTAGCATTTTGACATTATTCTTTTAACCATCTCATTTAATCATTTCTTATTTTAAATTATTTAAATATTATCTGCGTTACTTCCATACGTTTTATTACTGAACTCAGATATTACCTAAATAATTTTCTTTTATATTTGATTTAAATAATAGATTATGTACATATGTGATGATTTTAAATTTAATCAATCATTTGTTTTTTGCAATGAAACTTTTATCACGGATATTAACAAAAATTCGATCTTCTTAAAGGGTGTAGTAGAAATGATAGTTTCATTCCTTTACTTCCAATAATTATTGTAGCAAAAAAGTGAGAAGAACTTAACAATGTCGACTTAGTTAAGAAACTTTTCTATATGAATTCAACGTGATCCTAAACTGTATTCACAGTATCCGGACACTTTAGAAGAGTAGAAAATAAATAAATTATTGAACATGTACCAGATAACTTTCAGAAAAAAACACACCATTTTTTAAATACAAAATTTTAATGATACCTTCATATGATGCGGTATATGATAGTTATTGCTATATTATGTAATGAATATATCATTGTCATTATAATTAGTGTTACCGTTTTATTTGTAACAAGGTAATATTTCTAGCCTTAAAATGAATGCGACGATATCTATAAATGCATGAGTGAGTCTCTGAAAGTATCCATTGGTGTAAATAAGGAGATATAACATGGTACATCAAGAAGAATACCTTATTAGGAGTGCAGTGATAAGAGGAATAATAGATATTAGATACTTTATTCATTGAAGCAGACACATCAATGATTACTCGATACAAAAACAAGGATAACATTCCATGTCCTGAATATAATATCTAGTGAATAGAAGTACGTATGTTTTTTCTAGAAATAGAGAAATTATTATTTCTTGAAAGGTAAATCAACAAAGAACTAGAAAATAGAGAAGTCTAGTAGATGTAAGTATTGTCATATAATGTATTCTATGAAACTTTTTATGGTGATTTTAATAAACGTTAATTTATTAAACTATCATAACTTACTTTAGGTTATAAGCAATAAGGTATAGTTATAAAATGGTATAATATGCATGAAGTCATATTTATAGCATACTTTATTAAATTTATAATAAAACAAACAATTTCTGCTCTATTTAATATAAATCTTTTACATCCCCTGTATAATAATAGCCTAAGTTATCTCTCTGCCTGTCCTCGAATTTATGAAGCGGTTAGACCTGGAATAGACATATGCTTCCATATTGGATTTTTGATCAGTTAGGGTTATCAATATCCAAAAAGAGTAAAGTTTGTCTGCTTCTAAACTATGGATTCACTTCTAAAATAAATGGGTATAAATAAGCTTCATACCATAGCGACAAATTCTATATACTGTCTTTAAAACGTTCGAAATACACATCTTAATACCATTATTTTAAACCCCATTTTCCCCTGTTAAGACCAGGCTACTAAATTTATCACATAATAAATAGGTAAAACTAACATTTGTTTCTAGCATTTTGAAGTCATTCCTTTAACCATCTTATTTAATCATTTTTTTATTTTAAATTATTTAAATATCATCCGCATTATTTTTATACTTTTTCTCTTTTAACTTAGATATTACGTAAAAAATTTGTTTATATTTGGCTTAAATAATAGATAAGATCCATATGTGATATTTTTAAACTTAATCATCGATTATTTTTTGTTGCATAGAAAATTGTATCACCGGTATTGACAACAAATTATTTTCATAAAAGTCTAGGAGTCTATTTCACTGACTAATAAATATCTGGCGTTTAAGTTATATATCTTTGAAAATTAAGAAGTTTGTTCGTGTGTCTGTTTTTAATACATAACCACATGATTTGGAACTATCGGTGGCATTCAAACAGCTGATCGCTGATTGCTTTATCACTCATCTAGCTCTCTCGTTATTTGTGATTTACTTATACCCATCGCTTTCCGAGTATCGCTGTTGAACTTTGGTAAATTTCGGAATATTTTCTCCCAACCACATCTTTGAAAGAATTACATTCTTCGGTGTCAAAATGCCTGGAATGAATAGAGGCATCCATATTGGATTCTTGTTAGCAAAATTTTACTAATCTTAAATTTTACTTAGATTTAGATTACTTACTTAGATTACTTAGATCTACTTAAATTTTACTTAGGGTTAGCAAAGTTTTACTAATCCCATCATATGACTGGCTATATGCTACTGTTTTTTTAATAATATTCTATCTTTGAAGTGAATAAATAGTTTTCACAATTAAAATCATTTATAATTAATTAAATATACACTAAACGAATAAAATTAAACTCGTTGTTGTAATACTATGTAACTATAATATGTATAAATATGTAAATTATAAACTAATTTTTATATACAATTTAAGTGAAGTATCTTCTTTATTTTGAAAATGTAAAGTATAAAAGATATGGAATATTTTTAAGTTAAAAACTCCTTCTTGTAATACTATGTAACTGTAATATGTATAAATATGTAAATTATAAACTAATTTTTATATACAATTTAAGTGAAGTCTCTTCTTTATTTTAAAAATGTAAAGTATAAAATATATGGAAAATTTTTAAGTTAAAAACTCCTTCTTGTAATACTATGTAACTATAATATGTATAAATATGTAAATTATATACTAATTTTTATATACAATTAAAGTGAAGTATCTTCTTTACATTGAAAATGTAAAGTATAAAAGATATGGAATATTTTTAAGTTAAAGAATAAATTTAAAAAGCTATTTATTATCATGCTATAAATAAAATATATTACTTGCGTTAATATAATTGATGTTTACAGACAGGAAAATATGGTTAACCTCTATTTGATACAAAAATAGTTTCTAATTCTCACGTTTCAAAAAGTTGTTTTTAGGATATTAAGTATTATAGATATATAGAATTAAGCAACTGAGGATTCCAGGAAATCTCACTAAAAAACTAATTCAGTATATTTCGACGAATTTTGTTCTTTATATAGCTAAACCATTTCCTTATAATTAAACTATTTTTTTACGACGTGAGTAAAGAGTACCTGCTAAATTGCATGAAATTTAATTACATTTAGATTGAATTAACCTTCTTCTGCTACATCACCAAAACCATTTACATATGGAAATTAAAGCGTTACAAATTACATTTATTAAGGATTTAATGAGTATAAAATGAAATATTTGATTCACATGAAGTTATTTGTTTAAAAATTATTTATTCGCATCCCTTTAAATATAGTAATAAAATCCTAATTTAAAGGTTACATTTTAAACCCCAGACTATCAGTTGTTAACATAAGGAAATATAAGGATATTGAGCGAAATTAAATATAATAGTAACACATAAAATAGAGAATTCGTCTTTAATCCTTTAAAAATAGTTACCCTTTGATCAAATGTCCTTATTGTTCGTGTGATTCCGTGTAACTCTCTCTTTCCTTAAATATGCATTAGTAAGATTCAAATTAGAAGATATGTAATATTATTTATACCCAAGATTAAGAGATTAAGGTGCTCTTCCAGTTTTCCCAAAAGGTATTGCTTTTGAGACATGAGATTTGTTGTTTCGACAACATTTTGATTTGGAAGCAGCAGATTTCTGCACCTTAAGGTATTCCTGCCCCGATTCTCATTATACTTTAATCTTTACATGGCTAGAATATTTTAAGATGCATACATTTAAATCGTGATACAATCCAGTGAAATTAATTTTCTGTGTATATTTTTCCCGCATCACTAATGGTTGGAAAGAACCAGAATGCGACAAATAAAGAACTGCCGTTTGGATCAAGTCTCGACTTTCAAAGCAACAAATTTCTGAACCCCAAAAGATTTTTCACATGATCCTACCTATGCTATAATCTTTACATCGTTAGATTGTTTTAAGATGCATACAATTAAATCGTGATACAATCCAGTGAAATTAATTTTCTGTCTATATATTTTCCTATATTTTCCTATATCCTATATATGCTGTCTATATTTTTATGCATCAATAATGGTTGGAAAGAACCTAAATGCAACGAATAAGTATCTGTCGGTTTGTAGCGACTTTCAAAGCAACATATTTCTGAACTTTAAGGAATTTTTCACTTAATCCTATCTATATTTTAATCTTTACATCGTTAGATTATTTTAAGATGAAGACATTTAAATCGTGATACAATCCAGTGATATTAATTTGCTGTCAATATTTTTTCCTGCATCACTAATGGTTGGAAAGAACCTGAATCTGACTAATAAAGATCTGTCGTTTCGATGACAACATGACTTTGGAAATAGAAGATTTCTGAACCTTAAGGAATTTTTCACGTGATCCCATCTATACTTTAATCCTTACATCGTTAGATTATTTTAAGATGCATACATTTTAATCGTGATACAATCCAGTGAAATTGATTTTCTGTCTATATTTGTCTGGATCACTAATGGTTGGAAAGAACCTGAGTGCGACTAATAAAGATCTGTCGTTTCGACCACAGCTCGACTTTGGAGGCAGCAGATTTCTGAACCTTAATTGATTTTTCACACAATACTATCTATATTTTATCTTTCCCTCATTAGATTATTTTAAGATGCATACATTTAAATCGTGTTACAATCCAGTGAAGTTAATTTTCTGTCTATATTTTCTCGCTTCACTAATGATTGGAAAGAACCTGAATGCGACTAATAAAGATCTGCCTTTTCGATCACGGCGCGGCTTTTGAAGCAGCAGATTTCTGAACCTTAAATAGTTCCTCCCCCGATCTTATCTATACTTTAATCTTTATATTGCTAGACTATTTTTAGATGCATACATTTAAATCGTGATACAATCCAGTGATATTAATTTTCTGTCTATATTTTTTCAGCATCACTAATGGTTGGAAAGAACCTGAATGAGACTAATCAAGATCTGCCGTCTCGACTACGGCACGAATTTGGAAACAGCAGATTTCTGAACTTTAAGGGATTTTTCACCTGATCTTATCTATACTTCAATCGTTAGGTTTTTTAAGATGCATAAATTTAAATCATGTTCAAATCAGTGACTTTAATTTTGGGATTATATTTTTTTCTCATCACTAATGGTTAGAAAGAACCTGAATGCAACTAATAAACATGTGTGGTTTTGAAGCGACTTTGGAAGAAGCATATTTCTGAACCTTAAGGAATTTTTCACATGATCCTACCTATATTTTAATATTTACATCGTAAGATTATTTTAAGATGCATACATTTAAATCGTGATAAAATCCAGTGAAATTTAGTTTTCTGTCTATATTTTTCCCGCATCACTAATGGTTGAAAAGAATCTGAATGCAACTAATAAAAATTTCCGTTTCGACCACGGCGTGATTTTGGAGGCAGCAGATATCTGGGGTTTTCCACGCAATCCTTTCTTTCCTTTACATTGTTAGATTATTTTGAGTTTCATACATATAAATCATGTTATAGTCCACTAAAGTTAATTTTCTGTGTATATTTTTTCCACATCACTAATGGTGGGAAAGAACCCGAATGGAACTAATAAAGATCTGTCATTTTGACCACGGTACGACTTTGGAGTCATCATATATCTGAACGTTATAGGATTTTTCATCCGATCTTATCTATAATTTATTTTTTACATCTTTAGAGTATTTCAGTAAGCATATATTTAAATCGTGTTACAATCCAGCGAGGCTAATTTTGTCTCTATATTTTTGCTCATCACTAATGTTTGGAAAGAACCGAAATGTGACTAGCAAATTTAAAAAAAAGGAAACGACTACAATACTGTTAACACAAATCAACGATAATCATTTTAAAAGATATAAATAGTTTTAAATACCATAAAACAATTTTATCAATGCTTTACAACAAAGTATTTAAAATTAAAGATACATTTTGTTTTGGTAATATATAATTTTATGTCATCAAAAATCACCTTAAATTATCCTAAAATTAAATTCCGACTTACTAGACAGGTTTCTTTAAAGATGTGGAATATTCGATATAAAGTACAATGTGTATTATTAAAATTTGTAAAAAAAAAGACAAAAAATAAATAATTTTATCCAATAAAATAAAAAGCTGTAGTTAAAAATATAAAATTACTAAAACTTAATTATGAAAACAATTGAAAAATAGTGAGTATTTTGTATTAGGTTAGATATTTCAATATCATCTTTAAAGTCTAGCTATTAATTCATATATCTAAATTTCATTGTACATGAAGACACAATCTTGCACTACATCGTTGTATATTCCAGAAACAGTTTAAATAATTAAAACTTAATAAAAATAAATTAAAAATCCTGAAATTCACTCATTTATAATTACAAAGATTATTTAAAAAATTTTATTTTTTATTGTATAAATAATCATTTTTGTGTTTAAATACATAATTTTCATAGCATTTTAGCTTGATTAAAAAATTAATAACCATTTTTTCACCTAATTATATGATTAGAAGTGTGCTTACACCTTTATGATAAGAAATATGTTCTGCAAAAATAATTTAAAATACAGTATAGTAGTCTATCTCAAAAATTCAAAAAGTTTCACTTGAAATTTATAAATCTTCATCGAAAAATTAATCAATGATATTTTTGTTTAAAAATTCTTGTAGTATATTAAAAGTGTAGCTTAAAAGTTTATCACTACTTTAATAATTAATATAAATTTTGTTCCATTTGCGAAAAAAATGTTTCGTTTTTCAACCAATAGTTTTAAAAATATTGCTATAATTGCTATAATTGATGTAATATAAGATTACAGACAACAAACGCAATGCTTTTAAGTATTGAAATTTTAACAATAGAAGTATCAAGTTTTGTTCATAATTTCCTTTTTGTTAGTTAATTATGTGCCTGATATTTTAATTTATTTTATTAAACTATAACCTAAAAATCGAATTTTGCAGGTTTTAAAAGGTACCAAATCTGTAGTATGACGCAGGTGGCCCACATGAATGTTAGTGTAAAATACATTGTTCAATATTCTCAGTGATTGTCTGTAAAAGAAGTATTATATTTGTGACTCTGGTAAAACAAATTATTGCAATTTAGTGCATTCTTGATGTTCTGTGACGAACTACATTATAAGAAATTTCTTGTACACTTTAAAATACGAACTCGAGAGAAATTATCGTTAATTGTCAGTGGAACATACTAGTGTAATACCGCTTAATTAACAATTTTAATGGATAAGATACCGGGTGGTCTAAAAGAAACGTCCCCTGTATATGAGTCTCTAATGGCTGAACCATTCAATCAATCGAAATGAAAGTGTAGATATAGTTATTTGAATGCATGAGCTCCAGATTGTGATGATTTAATTCAATAAACATTTCACAATTACGCTTGCAGTGAAAAAATTCTAAATTTTTAAATAACAACACCCTTTTTTCATGTGCATGTTGATCCGAACACGGTAAAACCTTAAATGACCTTAAGTGGCATCTTCTTCGCCAGAAACGAGACGGATTAGCATGAACATGAAGAAGAAATCTTTCAACACTGCTTAAATCACAAGAAGTGTTTTGCAAGAGTGTTCTGTAATTGGTTCTCTACAATTCTCTTCTTTGCAAATGTTTTACGCCGGTAATTTACATCATATTTGTCTCGTTCTAACGCCTAAGGTTTTTCCATGATCTGATTAATTTGCACACGAAAAAAGTGGGTGTTGCCACTGTAACTGTAACTGTGAGAGGTTTATGTTTTGTTAATCATCCTAATCTAGACCCCATGCATTCAAATAACTATATACAAACTTTCATTTCGATTGGTCGAACGGTTCGGCCCCTGGAAATTCATACCTAGGGGAAGTTTCTTTTAGACCACCTGGTTTTTGCATGTTAAATGTGCGCGTATATATGTACACAGGTATATACACGTGTTGTTAGGATGGAATTATTCATTACAAATGCATGTAAAGAATTAAGTGTTGTATTACGTACAAAATTAACTTCTTTATTCTTCGTTTAACCCCTTGACTGAGATGCCCGAACTAGGCTCGGGCAATGTAAAAATGTCAATTTTCGAATGCCCGACCTGCATTGTGGCAAGAGAAAAAACAATGTTCAATTTCCGTGAATCCCGAAATCAGTTCGTCCAAAGCATGATATTTACTTTACCCTTTTCCTAATAGATAGAGACAGAAGAGTTTTTCAAGAAAAGGTCGGCAGTTTCAGGCTATTTGTTGCTATTTCTCGAATACTGTAAACGATCTGTGAAATTCAAAGGAATCTGAGGGACTTGGAATTCATGACAGTTGACATAGGTAATAATATTTTTCTATTAGTTTATTATATTTATCCATAAAATTACGTCATTTGATTTATTTTGTTGTAATTAGAGCAAAATTTACTGTAAGCTATTAATATTTCCAATACATGTTAAAATACTGAAAATAGTACTTATGCTTAAATCTTTTTTTAAATAATCTATTTCGAACCTTTTGATGATAATTACTAACAAAATGGAAGAGAGAAAGAAAGGTTTTGGATTTCTTTCCGTTTTTCAAATATAAGGCAAGTTGATAAGATAATTATTCTATTTTTTTTGCTTGAATTATTTAAGTTATGACGATAGAAATAATTACTTTTTTAGCTTTCATCAACTAAGTTTTTAAATAACCATTTAAATTAGATATTTTTTAAGTTCAAGATTATATATCTGGTTTTGAGTTATATACTGGTAGTTTTTACAATATTTCAATGTTTACAAGAATATTTATAAAATGTTAATTATCAAATGTTAATTATTATATGTTATTAAAATTTATAAATCTTTTATAAAATGTATATAAAAATTTTCTTCCTAAAAATAATCACACAATTTTAGGCTCTTTTGATATTGTTTGAGTAATTTGTATTTTTAAAGAATTCAACTTTAATATATTATAAAATTAGTCTGGTTTGAAAGGCAGCTTTACTTTGAATATTTTAATATATAATTAGAATTAATTACATTTCGTACGAAAATGTAGCAGTCCTCAAGAATTTAATTTGCAATTGAAATGAAACACACAGTGATCCTTTTCAAAGATTACAACATTCTTTATTAATCTTAATGCATTAAAAGTTTGAATTCTTTCATTAGCTAAATCACATTTTGAATTTAAGATAAAAAACAAATGACAATCATTTCAAAATGTTTTACTTCTTCATTATTTTTATAAAAATACATTGTTGAATTTAATAAACTTTCCGAAATATATTACATTTTACTCGTCTTAAATACCTAAACAGAGAAATGCATTTCGAAGTGATATTTCGAATGTCAAAATTGTCTCATTCAGTAATATTATTAAAATCTACGATTAGGTTATTGAATTTTATGTCAGACTTATTACTCTTGATAAATCAATTAATTTACTTCTGTCAAAAACCGTGGTTTATTTAAACTCAATACCGAAACATTTTATTAAAGTGTCATTCACTGCAAATAGAAATGGTTTATTATTTACACTAGATATATTTAAGTTGCATACAGGTAGATGGACGAGATATTTTATTTTGTTTTATATAAAGAGACTATTATTTAAATTTTTTTTTAAATTAAAGATTGTTTAATTAAAGGATTTGTATAATCAAATTAGGAAAAATTTACGTATGAGGAATTTATATAAACAAATTTCAATTTGAAATAAATAAACCAAAGATAATAAATTTTGATAAATTTTACATGCATCCATTTTCTTGTCTTATGTTGCATTAAAAAGAATCATTTCAGTAAAAATATTGCAATTATGACATTATTTTTTATCTTAAGAACAGCAGAATTCTTCAGAAAAAAATATATATTTAATATTTCCGTTGAATTCTATACAATATTAATATAATTAAAAAAATTTATTCACAAAACCATATTTTGATGGTACTAAGAAACATTCCTTCCTCTATCTATTCAAGATTATATATATCTTGCCATCAATCGACACAATTTCAAGGGACACAGTAATTATGAAGATGTGTTATATATATATATATATATATATATATATATAATATATATATATATATATATATATATAACTTCATTCAACAAAATTAGACAAGTATTAGCCAATTAGAGTTTTATTAATAGTCTCGGAAAAAATTCTACACAGACTAGTATTATTTTATTCCTTTGAATAAAACAAACTATTATGGAATACATTTCCCAGCTTTAAAGGTACGGTGAAACCTTAAATTATAAACTTTCAGAATTATTTCTTAATACTTAAATTTATATCGAATGTTTTGAAAACATGATGTTTATATGTAAAGATAAGAATAACCTAATTAAGGTAAAAGTGTACAACTGTTAGGTAATGTAATGTAGTATATATATATATATATATATATATATATATATATGTGTGTGTGTGTGTATATATAATATATGTATATATTTATATATATATGTATGTATATATATGTATATATAATAATATATATATAATATAATATATATATATGTATATATATATATATATATATATATATATATATATATATATATATATATATATATATATATATATATATATATATATATATATATATATATATATATATATATATATATATATATATATATATATATATATATATATATATATATATATATATATATATATATATATATATATATATATATAATATATATATATATATATATATATATATATATATATATATATATATATATATATATATATATATATATATAATGAAGGTATTTTCAACATAATACAAAAGTACGAAGGAATAAATTAAAGAAATAAAGACGAAAGCAGAAGGAATTATTTCTTATATTTACGTTGCCCAGGATACAATGAATATTGGTCAGATATTACGACCTTAAAATACCAGAGGAGTCTTCAACATAACTATGTTCCCTAAGGCAATATGATATCAGTAACCCTTAGATACAAATGAAATCCTTAAAGGAGGGATGATAATGTTAATTTACTAGAGATGATGATGTAAATTTTCGGTTATTGACGGAACTGTTAACTCAAATTATTATTTTTGAGCTAAAACTTTAACAACTTTTGAAACATTGTTTTGAAGCATTCACATTTTTAATAATAATGAAATAATAATTTAAATTATGAACGTAAAATTAATGATAAGTTAATTAAAATATGAGATATGAGAGATAATTTTAATTAATGAATTGTTTCAAAAAATAAATTTAACTTTTATTAAAGAAAATATCCATAAAATATTAAAATATTTTTTTATTTTATGAAA
>CM063511.1:132778708-132816208 GCA_032207245.1 Pardosa pseudoannulata
TTATGAATTCTGTCACATGTACAAAATGCTCATGAAATCTTTAAATATTACCTTTGGTTATTGCAGCATTTTAATAAATTAATGAAAGAAATATTATTTTGCTCTACCAGTAACTATTTCTGAAATAAATGGAAAATTCAATATTGAGGAGAAAAGGATTATTGTTTTTAAAATATATGTTTTCGAACTTTATTTTTCATACTAGTCTTCATATAAATCTCTAAACATTAAAGATTACCAAAAATTTGGGAAATTAAAATTTAAATATTCAGTAACTATTACTACAAAAATAATTCGAAACTTTGATACAAAGATTTTTTTTTAAATTTAAATATTACATTTCTGTTTCGAAATAGTAAATCTTACAATACCCTTATTCAAAATCGTTAGTAATGTAAAAATAAAAAGAAACTGTGTAAGATATTTTAATATTTGAAAATATAAAATTTTAAAAATTATATCATATGTTGTAAAAAAGAAACTATTATATCACCTTCAGAAATCGGAAGATTAGCATAAATTCTAAAAAGGAAACATTTTATTCTACAGACATCTATCGCAAAAATAAATGAAGAATTCGAAATTTTGATACAAAGAAAAATTATTAATTGTATTTATAAGATATATGTTTTCGAATAGTAAAAGAAAAAATACATGACGACAGTGCATTATTCTAGTATTCAACAGTAATCTACTTTTAACATGCTTTCAGTGTAGCTATGAAAAATTATCTTTCACCGTTCTTGCTTTTATAATGGTGACTAGATAAAGCCCTGGAGATGAGGATGAATCACCCATCATGAATATCTACATTGCGTGCTTGAGATAAATGATACCGAAATTATTATGCCTTTTTTGCTACGTAGTGAATAATCTGTGAAGACTAGATTTCATTTATGCAAATATGATGAGAAATTTTATATCAGTTGAGGCTGTTAGATATTTGTGTATTGTAAAATAGGACGAAGTTGCTTTTAAAATGTATATAACTCCAAAAAATGCATTCGATCATTGGGGAAATATAACAGATTCTATCTCTTCAGTTAAATAAAGTATATAGAAGAATGGACTGCGAAAAGTGTAAGTGTAAATTGCGATAGGATGCATTGATCATTAACTAACTCGAAGAAAGAAAAATATAAAAATATTCTTAAGAATAAACAGTTGTTTCTTGTAACAAAAGCTTTTGGAGAAAAGTGTTGAAATATTAACAGTTTTATTTATACCTAAATTACGATTGAAGATGTATATTATATACATGAAGAATGTTTTTATGTGTGGGAATATTATATGTCTTTATTACTACAGTAGTAATCATACACTTTTAAATATTTAAGGTGTTTGTATATATTTGGATTTTGTAAAAGTTAATTCATAGTTATATTTTAAGCGATATTATATATTTTTTTTTTTGCTACGTAGTGAATAATCTGTGAAGACTAGATTTCATTTATGCAAATATAATGGGAAATTTTATATCAGTTGAGGCTGTTAGATTTTTGTATATTGTAAAAGGGGAAGAAGTTGCTTTTAAAATGTATATAATTCCAAAAAATGCATTCCATCATTGGGGACATATAACAGATTTTATCTCTTCTGTTAACGAAAGAATATAGAAGAATTAACTATGGAAAGTGTAAGTGTAAATTGCGATAATATGCAGTTATCATTCGCTAGATCGAAGAAAAAAATATAAAAATATTATTAAGAATAAATAGTTGTTTCTTGTAACCAAGGCTTTTGATGAAAAGTGTTGAAATATTTACAGTTTTATTTATATCTAAATTTCTATTGAAGACGTATATTATATGCATTAAGAATGTATTTATTTGTGGGAATATTATATGCCTTTATTACTACAGTAGTGAACATATACTTTTAAAGATTTAATGTTTTTGTATATATTTTGATGCTGTAAAAGCTACTTCAGTGTTATATTTTAAGCGAACTTATTATGCATTTTTTGCTACCTAGTGAATAATCTGTGAAGACTAGATTTCATTTATGCAAATACGATGGGAAATTTCATATCAGTTGAGGCTGTTAGATTTTTCTATGTTGTAAAAAGGGACGAAGTGGCTTTTAAAATGTATATAACTCCAAAAAATGCATTCCATCATTGGGAATTATAACAGATTTTATCTCTTCTGTTAACGAAAGAATACAGAAGAATAAACTGTGGAAAGTGTAAGTGTAAATTGCGATAGGATGTATTGATCATTAGCTAGCTTGAAGAAAGAGAGATATAAAAATATTCTGAAGAATAAATAGTTGCTTCTTGTAACAAATGCTTTTAGAGCAAAGTGTTGAAATTCGCTATACTATTTACAGTTTTATATATATTCAAATATCGGTTGAAGATGTAAATTATATGCCTGAGAAATATTTTTATTTGTAGGATTATTATATGTCTTTTTCACTAAAGTAGTGAACATACACATTTAAAGATTTAATGTTTTTGTTTATATTTGGATTTTGTAAACGACAATTAAGTGTTATATTTTAACTGAAATTATTATGCATTTTTTGCTACGAAGTGAATAATCTGTGAAGACTAGATTTCATTTATGCAAATACGATGGGAAATTTCATATCAGTTGAGGCTGTTAGATTTTTCTATGTTGTAAAAAGGGACGAAGTGGCTTTTAAAATGTATATAATTCCAAAAAAGGCATTCCATCATTGGTGAAATATAACAGATTTTATCTCTTTTGTTAACGAAAGAATATAGAAGAATGGACTGTGGAAAGTGTAAGTGTAAATTGCGATAGGATACATTGATCATTAGATAGATCGTAGAAAGAAAAAATATAAAAATATTCTTAAGAATAAACAAATGTTTCTTGTAACAATTACTTTTGGAGCAAAGTGTTGAAATCCTCAAGAATATTTACAGTTTTATTTATAACCAAATTTCTGTTGAAGTTGCATATTATATGAATGAGCAATGTTTTTATTTGTAGAAATATTATATGTCTTTATTATTATAGTAGAGAACTTACACTTTTAAAGATTTAAGATTTTTGTTTATATATAGATTTTGTGAAAGCTAATTCAATGTTATATTTTAAGCGAAATTATTATGCATTTTTTGCTACGTAGTGAATAATCTGTGAAGAATACATTTCATTTATGCAATTACGATGGGAAATTTCATATCAGTTGAGGCTGTTAGATTTTTGTATATTGTAAAAGGGAACGAAGTTGCTTTTAAAATGTATATAATTCAAAAAAATGTATTCCATCATTGGTGAAATATAACAGATTTTATCTCTTCTGCTAATGAAAGAAAAAAGAAGAATGGACTGTGGAAAGTGTAAGTGTAAATTGCGATATAATGCAGTGATCATTAGCTAGATCTAAAAAAGAAAAATATAAAAATATACTTAAGAATAAATAGTTGTTTCTTGTAACAAAAGCTTTTGGAGCAAAGTGTTAAAATCCTCAAGAACATTTACAGTTTTATTTATCAACAAATTTCTGTTGAAGCAGTATATTATATGCATGAGCACTGTTTTTATCTGTAGGAATATTATATGGCTTTATTACTATAGTAGAGAACTTACACTTTTAAAGATTTAATGTTTTTGTATATATTTGGATTTTGTAAAAGGTAATTCAATGTTATATTTTAAGCGAAATTATTATGTTTTTTTTCTTTTTTTACATAGTGAATAATCTGTGAAGACTAGATATCATTTATGCAAATACGATGGGAAATTTCATATCTATTTGGGGCTGTTAGATTTTTATATATTGTAAAAGGGTACGAAGTTGCTTTTAAAATGTATATAACTCCAAAAAATACATTCGATCATTGGGGAAATATAACAGATTTTATCTCTTCTGTTAAAGAAAGAATATAGAAGAATAGACTGTAGAAAGTGTAAGTGTAAATTACAATAGGATGGATTGATCATTAGCTAGATTGAAGAAAGAGAGATATAAAAATAGTCTGAAGAATAAATAGTTGCTTCTTGTAACAAAGGATTTTTGGAGCATAGTGTTGAAATTCGCTATAATCTTTACAGTTTTATATATATTCAAATATCGGTTGAAGATGTAAATTATATGCCTGAGAAATATTTTTATTTGTAGGAATATTATATGTCTTTTTCACTAAACTAGTGAACATACACTTTTAAAGATTTAAAGTTTTTGTATATATTTGGATTTTGTAAAAGCTAATTCAGTGTTATATTTTAAGCGAAATTATTATACATTTTTTTGCACCTTAGTGAATAATCTGTGAAGACTAGATTTCATTTATGCAAATACGATGGGAAATTTGATATCAGTTGAGGCTGTTAGATTTTTCTATGTTGTAAAAAGGGACGAATTGGCTTTTAAATGTATATAATTCAAAAAAAGGCATTCCATCATTGATGAAATATAACAGATTTTATCTCTTCTGTTAACGAAAGAACATAGAAGAATGGACTGTGGAAAGTGTAAGTGTAAATTGCGATAGGATGCATTGATCATTAAATAGATCGAAGAAAGAAAAAATTTTAAAATATTCTTAAGAATAAACAAATGTTTCTTGTAACAAATACTTTTGGAGCAAAGTGTTGAAATCCGCAAGAATATTTATAGTTTTATTTATAACCAAATTTCTGTTGAAGATGCATATTATATGCATAAGCAATGTTCTTATCTGTAGGAATATTATATGTCTTTCTTACTATAGTAGAGAAATTACACTTCTAATGATTTAAGGCTTTTGTATATATTTGAATTTTGTAAAAGCTAATTCAGTGTTATATTTTAAGCGAAATTATTATGTTTTTTTTCTACGTAGTTAATGATCTGTGAAGACTAGATTTCATATATGCAAATACGATTTGATATTTCATATCATTTGAGGCTGTTAAATTTATGTATGTTGTAAAAGAGGACGAAGTTGCTATTTAAATATATATAATTCCAAAAAAAGTATTTCCCCATGGGAGAAATATAAGAGATTTTATCTCTTCTGTTAACGAAAGAATATAGAAGAACAGACAGCGGAAAGTGTAAGTGTAAATTGCGATAGGATGCAGTGATCATTAGATAGATCGAAGAAATGAAAATATAAAAATATTCTTAGGAATAAATAGTTGTTTCTTGTAACAAAAGCTTTTGGAGCAATGTGTTAAAATCCTCAAGAACATTTACAGTTTTATTTATAAACAAATTTCTGTTGAAGATGTATATTATATGCATGAGCACTGTTTTTATCTGTAGGATTATTATATGGCTTTATTACTATAGTAGATAACTTACACTTTTAAAGATTTAATGAATTTGTATATATTTGGATTTTGTAAATGGTAATTCAATGTTATATTTTAAGCAAAATTATTGTTTTGTTTTTTTTTTTTTTTTTTTTTGGGGGGGGGGGGGGGGGGGCTACATAGTGAATAATCTGTGAAGACTAGATATCATTTATGCAAATACGATGGGAAATTTCATATCTGTTGCGGCTGTTAGATTTTTGTATATTGTAAAAGGGGACGAAGTTGCTTTTAAAATGTATATAACTCCAAAAAATTCATTCGATCATTGGGAAATATAACAGATTTTATCTCTTCTGTTAACGAAAGAATACAAAAGAATGAACTGTGGAAAGTGTAAGTGTAATTTGCGATAGGATGTATTGATCATTAGCTAGCTCGAAGAAAGAGAGATATAAAAATATTCTGATGAATAAATAGTTGTTTCTTGTTACAAATGCTTTTGGAGCAAAGTGTTGAAATTCGCTATAATCTTTACAGTTTTATATATATTAAAATATAGGTCGAAGATGTAAATTATATGCCTGGGCAATATTTTTATTTGTAGGAATATTATATGTCTTTTTCACTAAAGCAGTGAACATACACTTTTAAAGTTTTAATGTCTTTGTATATATTTGGATTTTGTAAAAGCTAATTCAGTGTTATATTTTAAGCGAAATTATTATGCATTTTTTGCTACATAGTGAATAATCTATGAAGACTAGATTTCATTTATGCAAATACAAAGGGAACTTTGATATCAGTTGAGGCTGTTAGATTTTTTATGTTGTAAAAGAGGACGAAGTTGCTTTTAAAATGTATATAATTCCAAAAAAAAATGCATTCCATCTTTGGGGAAATATAACAGATTTTTTCGCTTTTGTTAAAGAAATAATACAGAAGAATGGACTGTGATAAGTGTAAGTGTAAATTGCAAAAGGATGCAGTGATCATTAGCTAGCTTGAAGAAAGGAAAATATAAAAATTCTCTTAAGATTAAATAAATGTTTTTGTAACAAAATATTTTGGAGCAAAGTGTTGAAATATTTACAGTTTTATTTATATCTAAATTTTCGTTGAAAATGTATAGTATATACATGAATAATGTTCTTATTTGTGGGAATATTATATATGCCTTTATTACTACAGTAGTGAACATACACTTTTAAAGATTTAAGGTTTTTGTATACATTTGGATTTTGTAAAAGCTAATTCAGTGTTATATTTTAAGCGAAATTATTATGCATTTTTTGCTACGTAGTCAATAATCTGTGCAGAATAGATTATTCAAATACGATGGAAAATTTCATATCAGTGTAGGCTGTTTGATATATGTATATTGTAAAAAGCGCGAAGTTGCTTTTAAAATGTATATAATTTCAAAAAAGTATTCCATCATTGTGGAAATATAACAGATTTTATCTCTTCTGTTAACGAAAGTATATAGAAAAATGGACTGTGAAAAGTGTAAGTTTATATTGTGATAGCATGCAGTGATCATTAGCTAGCTCGAAGAAAGAAAAATATAAAAATATTCTTAAGAATAAATAGTTGTTTCTTGTAACAAATGTTTTTGGAGCAAAATATTGAATATTTACAGTTTTATTTGTATCTAAATTTTGGTTGAAGATACATAGTATATGCATGAGCAATGTTTTTATTTATGGGAATATTATGTCTTTAATACTATAGTAGAGAACATACACTTTTAAAGATTTAAGCTTTTTGTAAAAGCTAATTTAATGTTATATTTTAAGTGAAATTGTTATGCATTTTTTGCTATGTAGTGAACAATCTGTGAAGAATAGATTCCATTTATGCAAATACGATGGGAAATTTTATATCGGTTGAGGCTGTTAGATTTTTGTATATTGTAAAATGGGACGAAGTTGCTTTTAAAATGTATATAATTCCAGAAAATGTATTCCATCATTGGTGAAATGTAACAGATTTTATCTCTTCTGTTAACGAAAGAATACAGAAGAATGGACTGTGGAAAGTGTAAGTGTAAATTGCAAAAGGATGCAGTGATCATTAGCTAGCTGGAAGAAAGAAAAATATAAAAATATTCTAAAAATAGTTGCTTTATGTAACAAAGGCTTTTGGAAGAAAGTGTTGAAATACGCAATATTCTTTACAGTTTTATATATATGCAAATATCGTTTGAAGATGTAAATTATATGCCTGAGCAATATTTTTATTTGTAGGAATATTATATCTCTTTTTCACTAAAGGAGAGAAAATGCATGTTTATATATTTAAGGGTTTTTTATACATTTCAGTTTTGTAAAATATATTTCATTGTTATATTTAAGGGGAAAACCTAAAATTAAAAATTTATAAAATAAGAAGTTTTTCATGCAAGAAGAAAAAAAAGAATTAAAATATTTCTTTCTGTCAAACTTAATCTCAATAATTTTTTTTTTAATTTTATAAATTTGAGAATTTTTGAGACAGTTTTTCCTATTAGGACTTTTATTTATTGAGTTATGTTTGTCTTAAAGGTTTCATACCAAAATTGTTGCTGAAACATGTAAAAGCAAAATATATAAATAGGATATATTTCATCTAAAAGTAATATCCGAATATTTTTCTTTTAAGTTATCATATATAATTTTTAATTATTTAAAATATAATATTTATTATCTAAATTTAAAAAGAGATTTGCCAAAAGTGCTGTTATCAGTAAAACCTAAATTAATTTTTTGTAACGGTCCTTTACATGACACTAGAGAAAGAGGAGCGGAAGGTGACCTTTCGCCGCGGACAAATATGGTTAGCGGCAAGTAGAAACGGGTGGTCTAACAATACACTTTGTGTACTAGGTCCCGGACTTAATTGAAAACTGTTCGTATGCTGGAACCAGCGTGTCTGACACTTTGTGAGACTGTTGAGTGAAAAGACACGGTGAATTGATTGTAAATAATTAAAGTGCCACATGTGCTCCCATTAGCGGTAGCGGAAAAGGCAATAAAGTTGTTTAGGTCGGCTGATTTAAAGACGGGTATTTGGCCCCACATATGGAAACGAAACTGCTGATTCAGGCGGGTAGCGATCGCAGGATTGCATCATCCTGCTTCTGAAAGGTACCAGAAGAATCGCGTACTGGGAACCGGGACCGCCATAAAAGAAGTGTGGCAGAGCCAAGATGGGGCTTTTTCATCTTGAAGCTTCTTCTTGAGAGTTGCTTTTGGAGCTGTTGTGTGGAGCTCGAGAGGAGTCCACTCGTTTCTCCGATTTAAGGAGTTTGCTTGTTTAGAGACCGCCAGCGTCTCTGTTTGATAAGAAGTCGACCTTCGACTTGGGAATCACATTCCCGTTATTGTATTATTTTTTTTTACTTCATACATAGAAGTAGGAAGCTGAGAGTGACCCTTGCTCTCCGTTTGGACCGTCTTGCATCTCGAGTTTCCTTCACGAACCCCAGCGTGAAACGCACTCTCAGCTTTCGAATCTTGCTGTGAAAGCCGACTGTACTAATCGTCAGCCCGGAGGTGATAGTGTCAGCGTTTATTACCGGCACTAATTAGCAAACTGTTCCAGTGATTTAGAAGCCCTAGCCACATTGTACCCAGTACCCACGCTAATTGAGTGAATGTCATCTCAGCACGAGATCCCAGAATATTTAGAAATCTACTGAACCTTAACATAGCTGTACATAATGTATTCACCTGAATAAAATATTCAGTCTAGATGAAACAGTTTTTTAGCCTATTTCATTGACGGCTTCGACCATATATCCATACGTTACAATATATATATATATTTTATATATATATTTATATATATATATATATATATATATATATATAATATATATATTCACGATATATATATATATATATATATATATATTATATATATATATATATATATATACTGTATATATATATATATATATATATATATATAATAATATATATTATATAATATATATATATATATATAATATATATATATATATATATATATATATATATATATATATATAATATTTATATATATATATATATATATATATATATATATATATATATATATATATATATATATATATATATATATATATATATATATATATATATATAATATATATATATATATATATATATATATATATATATATATATATATATATATATATATATATATATATATATATATATATATATATATATATATATATATATATATATATATATATGTGTGTGTGTGTGTGTGTGTGTGTGTGTGTGTGTGTAATATATCGAAATTATTTCCTTTAATATCTCTTAAAAATTCTACCATTTCCATTCTTATTACTTCATATCTATTATCCCAGCCATAAAATATCTTAATTAAAGAATTACCCTCTACTTAAAAGTTTTCTACCCATTTACCAATGCTTTGCAATACATGCGAAATTTTTTTTCGCTCACTGCATTTTCCAGCCAATGGATCAGGTTTTCCCATACGATCTAAGTTACTTTTTATTGTTTTATTCACTAAGTTGCCTGTTCCTGGAGAAAGTTATATGCGTCGCTTGCTGTGGAGTCCATCCATGTTCCAACACCTGTTTTGATTGTCAATTCCCTCGTCTGTCGTTATACATGTACATGTCTTATACGTCTGACTGTTATACATGTCATTTTAGAAGCTCCTGAATAAAATTTAAGTTCCACATTGGTGTGCAAAACTTAAGCAACAGGTGGGTGTTTTGCCATAACTTTACGAGGAATCATATGAGAGACATTAAATTCTGAAATAATGGAGGGTATTATGTACGTAAAGATGACGAAAGAATCGGCGCTGAAAAAGGAATACAATGCATACGGTATGGAATCAAACAAAAACAAGCTTTATTTATCGTATAGTATAGTGATTCATGATTGTCTGTACAAGAGGAAGAACAACCAGCAGATGTTCCATAATATGGGATATACCCTCCTGTAACTGCAATGGTTGCATCGCACCATCTCCGCATTCGCAAAATCAGCTGGTCCAACATTTTTTTGCAGTAGGAGTGTCCATACCACAATCAGGATCTGTTTGAGTTGTTGGTATTTGAGGAGCTACTACAAAGTGAAGATATCACTCGAATGGTTTGGCCAGCTTACTCCCTTGATTTAAACCTCATCGAACATGTGTGGGATGCTTTTTGGAGATGCATTGAAGAAAGCTTACATCCTCCGGACAACAGCCAACAACTAGATATTTCTAGTTATCCTTATTACTAAGATACCTATAAAAATAAATAATTTCAACACTTTCAAATATCTTTCAAGCAACAATATACGAAAAACAGAAATTTCTTCTACCTATATATATATATATATATATATATATTATATATATATATATATATATATATATATACATATATATATATATATATATATATATATATATTTATATATATATATATATATATATATATATATATATATTATATATATTATATATATATTTATTATTTATTTATTTATTTATTTATTTATATATACACTATTCAAAGAGAAGCATGCATATTTTTTACAAATATTCAGAAAACTATACCGACTCATAAATATCAATCCCAATGTTATCGATATTTATAGTTACGCAAGCAATTTATTATACAGTATTTTTAGAATATTTGAAAGAGTCAGGTGAATGATAGTTTGTCGTTCATCAATTTTATTTTCCCTCTCATGATTTATGGCAAAATGCAAATACACCTCGCTAAAGGATAAAATATTCCGAAGTTCGTCTTTTTTGCTTCTATTGTAACTTACAAATATTTGTAAAGATATATTTCATCATAAATATAATTACCTATTTCCATCGTAGGTAATCATATTTTCCATATGGTTTGTATATCAAAAAGGAATGTGATTCTTGGTGTTAGTGCTCATCTATTTACTTAGAGGTTCGATAACGTATCTGCTTTCCAAACTTCACTTACTTAAATTCTTGACCAAAGGTATTTAAATGATGCAATATATGACTAAAATATCCATAGTTCTAAATTATTATATGAATAAATAGGGTCTATATAAACAGGGTATATATATATATGTGTGTGTGTATGTGTGTCTTTATATATAGAGAGATATACATAGATAGACAGATATGTGTTTATGTGTATACACGCATATATACAAAGATACACAATATATATGTATATATAGATAGATATGTGTATATATAGATAGATGTGTCTCAGTTGGTCTGTATATTGCCTCATAAAAAAGCTTTGACAGTAAGCTCAGTGGCCGAATGGTCAAAGCGCGAGGTCTAGACCAGAAGATTGTGGGTTCGATGCTTGCCATGGCAGTTGATGCAAGTACGGATTTTAAAATGTTATTTATTGTTTCCTTATGTTCTCGAACATTCTAGATCTTTCTTTAACCCTTTAACGGACAGTGGTTTCGTAGCAAAACCACCTATTAAACATCTTTTTTTTTAAACTTTATTTTTTGAATTACTTTACTTTATCTATTTATAATTATTTACGGCTCCAATCTCATACATCTGTGATATATGGAAGCCAATGATGTAGAATCAAGAGCTTTAGCAATTAAAAAAAAACTTTTTGTAGACATAGATGAGTTTTCGATTATATATATATATATATATAATGTATGTATATATATGTATATATATATATATATATATATATATATATATATATATATATATATATATATATATATATATATATATATATATATATATATATATATATATATATATATATATATATATATATATATATATATATATATATATATATATATATATATATATATATATATATATTTATTATATACATATTATATATATATATACATATTATATTTCTGATATTTTTAAATATATAACAGATGATAGTTATACTTTTAACTTATTTATTTCTTTTTCAATTGAAATATATGTATTTAAACTTTTGTGTACTTGAGAAGTCAGATTCAATTTATCTTACTTATTACCTCAAATAAAAGTATCTGTACAAACAACACATTTAAGTTGTTAAGCAATAAATTTATTATACCAGTTTAAGGATTTTCATTTATTGTTCTTCCAGTATAGTTAAACTTTTAAAAATGCATAATGTTCAACCTGTACAAGGGTAGGGGTTAGTCAGTTAAACCACTTCTCAAACCCTAATTTGGTATCCTCTAAGGCACACCCTTCTATAGAATGTAAAAAAAAAAAAATATATATATATTTTACATATACAACGCTTATAACATTTATAAACAAATTACATTAAATTCTCATGAATTTATTTTGGTGACCTTTAAAGGTTTAATATGTAAATTAGTTATTTCTCGAATATTGTGTTCGAGTATAAGAGCTGATACCCACTAGCTGTAGGCAACTTCTCGATCTTGTAAAGTTACGAGTTGCTACTTACCTTCAATACATTCGTTTGTTAAGTTAAACGGTGTGTTCATTCGAATCTTCGTGACATAGATAGATGTATATATAGATGTGTCTCAGTTTTTCTGCATATGACATCTGGTTTGATACATAATTTCCTCGACTAATCGCATAGAGCCAATGCCTGAACTTCCTGCTTGCAGCAAGTTTCGTTTAAATCACTAGTTTTATTTACTCCTAGGGCTAATGTTACCATCCCAAATATTTAAGAAAAAATTGCATTAGCTACATATATGTCTATATTCAAATATTGTAGTAGTTTAGGATATATGTAATTATTAAATTGCTAACATAGTTCCATAAAGTATTGTGCTTCATCATAAAATTTTTTTCAAACTTTGTGACCAATTAAAACAAACATGGTTATTTTGTAGCCTGGTTATATACCTATATACCTGCAATTGCTATATCTAACTGAATGTTATGACTACAAGTTGAATCCCACATGTATATTTAAAAAAATTAGTAATATCAAGTTTTTATAAGAGTTCTCATAAATATGGTGTTTAGTTTTAGGTGTTTGTCATAAAAAGTTTGCACATCACATTTCAATGTGATTTAGCCTGAAATCATAACTAACTTTTAAAATATTGAAGTTTTAAATGTATTTGAAGAAATATAAGAACGGTAATTAGAGTCAATAACATGTTTTCCATATTAATATAGTTAATAGAATTCCATGTCTCCAAAATCTAAGATTATCCAACATGTATTTAACATAAGTCAGATTAAAATAATATAGTGTCTTCAACACTGATAAATGATCACCACGAGATCTGTTTTCTACTAAAACACACCGTCAATGTACATATTTAAATAATATCAATAGTTTTATGAGAAATACTCATAAAATATTATCTTTATATTTAAAAATTGTTAAATTAATTACTGCAACATATTGCAACAATTTTAGTATGCTTTTCTAAACTGTTTTCTTCAATTTACAACAATAACAGTTACATTTAAGGTTGTAAGTCTCGGAATATCATTCTCATAATTTATGTAAACACATGCACTTACATGCAAACATAAACAGGAACAATCACTATAACTATTATAGTATGTATTAAACTCAAATATTGAGCTAAGATCCGTACCATAATGATAAACGTACGTCATAAATTTACGCCCTATTTAAAACCTCTTAAAATGATTACTTCAATTTATTGCAACAGTTCCTTTGTCATGTCTTTCAAAAAGGTTTTTCTCCGAGTACAACCATATAAACCAGGTCTTAGTCTGTAATTCTGCTGTGATAGAGAGAATGGCGTGATATCAAAAACATCAGTTATGTTGACACCGAAAAAAAATGAGAATGCAACAAAAATAACATCGTTTTCCTTTCCTAATGAAGAAAAATGTATGTTCCATTTTCCGGAGGGGTTATTTTCTTTTTAATCTTGGCAACAAAAAATTTCTTATCCACTAGAGGGAGAATCTTCATCGCATATTTCTTATCTGATATTTGATTTTTCAAAAAATGTTTCCTTTCGAGTTTAGTTTATCGGATGCACTAAGATTCATATTTTTTGGATGCATGATTACTCAGAAGTAAAAGAGAAAAGAGTAAAAGTTGAAGTACGTATTTCGATAAAATGTTAATCAAGACGAAAATATCAGATTATGAAGGAGTTTTTATACTTTAGCTTTTACATAAAACTACGTAATGTATGAGGGGATATCTTGGCGTATACATTTACACCCACCCACACACACACACACACACACATATATATATATATATATATATATATATATATATATATATATATATATATATATATATATATATATATATATATATATATATATATATATATATTATATATATATATATATATATATATATATATATATGTATATATATATATATATATATATATATATATATATATATATATATGTTATATGTATATATATATATATATATATATATATATATATATATATATATATATATATATATATGTATATATATATATATATATTTATTAATGTATATATGTATATATATATATATATATATATATAGGTAGATAGATAGATAGATAGATAGATAGATAGATAGATAGATAGATAGATAGATAAAGATATATCCAGAAAGTAAGTTTCCCAATTTTAAAGAAAAAAAATGAACTCACACTTTCACGGACATATATATAGGCAACAAGTACAGCAGTGTTTCAGCTATTTTTCAACATAGGCACTACCAGAATTGAGACACTTGTCGTATTGTGGGATGAACTTTTGTATATCTCTGTCGATATTAGGTTCTATGCTAAATATTGCTTGTCTGCTTCGGTGCAATTAGCCATCTTCAAACAATAAATCAGATTGTGCAAAATTTAGTATTATCCCTTTGATTTTACAAAATTCTTCTAAGTTCTACTATTCAAACTATTCTGGAAGTATAACTTTACTTTTTTCTACCTCTTAGACTGCACTACGATCATAGGTTCTATGGTAATTAATGCTCGACTGTTTCGGTGCAATTAGCCACCTTCAAACAATAAATTGGATTGTGCAATATTTAGTATTATTCCTTTGATTTCACAAAACTAGTCTAATTTCAACTATTCACACTATTCTGGAAGTATAGCTTTACGTTTTTTCTGCCTCTCAGACTGGAATACGATCTTAGGTTCTATGGTAATTATTGCCCGTTTGCTTCGGTGCAATTATCCACCTTCAAACAATAATTCAGATTGTGTAAAATTTAGTATCATCCCTTTGATTTAACAAAACTATTCTATGTTCTACTATTCAAACTATTCTGGAAGCATAACTTTACTTTTTTTCTGCCTCTCAGACTGGAATACGATCTTAGGTTCTATGGCAATTATTGTTCGGCCGTTTCGGTGCAATTAGCCACATTCAAACAATAAATCAGATCTTGCAATATTTAGTATCATTCCTTTGATTAAAAAAAAACTATTTTAAGTATTGCTCGTCTGGTTTGCTACAATTATCCATCTTCAAACATTAAATCACATTGTGCAAAATTTAGTATCATTGATTTGATTTCAAAAAACTATTCTAATTTCGACTATTCAAACTATTCTGGAAGTATAAATTTACTTTCTTTCTGCCTCTCAGACTGGAATGCGATCTTAGGTTCTATGGCAATTATTGCTCGTCTGATCGGTGCAATTAACCACCTTCAAACAATAAATCAGATTGTGCAAAAATTTAGTATAATTCTTTGATTTTACAAATTTATTCTACATATTACTCGTCTGTTTCGGTGTAATTAGCCACCTCCAAACATTAAATCAGATTGTGCAAAATATAGTATCATTCCTTTGATTTTACAAAACTATTGTAATTTGTACTATTCAAACTATTCTGGAAGTATAACTTTCCTTTTTTCTGCCTCTCAGACTGGAATACGATCTTAGTTTCTATGGCAATTATTGCTTGTCTGATCGGTGCAATTAGTCACCTTCAAACAATAAATCAGATTGTGCAAAATTTAGTACCATTCCTTTGATTATACGAAACTATTCTACTATTCGAAGTTCTACTATTCAAACTATTCTGGAAATATAACTTTACTTTTTTCTAACTGTCAGATTGCAATACGATCTTAGTTTCTATGGTAATTATTGCTCGTCTGTTTCGGTGCAATTAGCCACCTTCAAACAATAAATCAGATTGTTCAAAATATACTATCATTTCTTTGATTTTACAAATTTATTCTAAGTATCTGTGCAATTATCCAACTTCAAACAATAAATCAGATTGTGCAAAATATAGTATTATTCCATTGATTTTACAAATTTATTCTAAGTATTGCTCGACTGTTTCGGTGCAATTAGCCACCTTCGAACAATAAATGAGATTTTGCAAAATATAGTATCATTCCTTTGATTTTAGTTCAGGTTAAAATCTAACATTACTTTTTTCTTCCTCTCAGACTGAATTGCGAGTCTAAGTTCCATAGTAATTATAACTCGCCTGATACTATCACCACTGTTATATAGTATACATAATTAATACTCACTCAGTGTGTGTCGTCTGTTTGTCTGTCTTTTGATGTGTAAGATCATATGCAGACGTATTTACCAATATCACTTGTGATTTTTCTATATAAATGATGACTCTTATCAAAAAACTAGTTGTGCAACCATTTATATTCTTGTCATGAAGATATTCTGAGTTAATTATCACAATATACACGTGTGATTCAGAATGAGCTATTAGTTACATTGCTCCTGTTTAATATTAGAGAATCTCCGGTTGACTAAATTGAATTTTAATCATTGAATGCTTCAGGAAATGAATGATCCTATTCTAGTATTCCTCGAGAAATATGTGCTAATTAATTCACAACACAGTATTATCTCAAATGTGTTATTTTAGGGAATCCTATTGATAATTCTCTTGTAATTAAACTTAAAATAAATTTTAAAGTAACATTTGGTATTTTAAATATGTGTATAAAACATCTTACATTTCTGCTAAATGACTTTTACTGAAAAAAGGGAAATTACTGAAAATTCGTTATGTTATGGTAGACATATGTCAGCATGTAAACACATATGTTATAGCTTTATGTGGATTTTGAGATCTTTTCTAAATAATATCTGGTAAACGAATTATAGTTTTAACTAACACAAGACATTATTCCCCCAAAAGAGTAATAGTTTGATAAAATCATAACATGAAAATTTGGAAATTTTATTTGAATGACTAAGACTATTTTGTTTCGTTGAAAAATTTGGAATAAGACAATTTCAATTAATAGGTATTCAAAGATTAAAAGTCTAAGATGTCATAGGACTGTTAAATTGACAAAAAATTGATTTTTCAGGAAATATATAAGTGAAAAGAAATTCAACTCTCAATATTTTAAGCAATCCGACTAAAACAATCCCGACATTGAGAGGAGTTATGAATAAAAACATGTTAGCTGTTTCCTGTAAACAAATTTAAACTACAAAACTTTGACTTGATTTTTCTCAAATTTTGTTTTTTTATGTAACGCGCATGTTATCTGAAGTTTTTAATATTTTTTTATGAAATTTTAATAGTTGTATATAATATAATTTTCTTCTGATTTAACTTAATTTTTTCTTGTATATTTCTGAAAATGTTTTTTTTTCAAAGAAAACTTTGTAATTTTTAACACAAAACAATTAATTTTTCAAATATTTTTTAAAAATATATATACATTTTAAATATATACAAATTTAGGTTTAAAGTTGTTTTGAGATATGGTAGTATATTTTAAAACAATAAGTTTGTCTTAAACATAATTATATTTTATTTATAACAAAACTTATTTATAACAAAACTTTTTTATGTTTAAAAATACATGAGTTATGTGTCTAAACATAATAATTTGTTCTATGTATGTTAAAAATATGTTTGTAAAACTGGTAGTTTTCAAGTAAAAGTCGAAAATGTTAGTTATTTTACATTTTTTTGACATTTAATATTTGTATGATCTATTAATATTATTATTGTATTTTTTTCCTTTTAATCACCAATCACATATTTTTGGAGAGTAAATTCATTTTAATATAGTAAATATATGCGAAATTTATTTTCTTATCAATACCAATAAATCATTGAATTTTTGAAATTTAGTTATAGCTGTATCATCTGTTATTCAAGTTGTAAAATATATACTTATAATTTACTGTTTTTACAGTGTCCTTATGGGCATAAAATCAAAATAAATATACGCCTAAAAATATTATTTTAAGTTTAAAGGCAATATTATATTTTCACTTCTACAAGTACGACAAAATCGTATTTCATTATGTGTAATTGTGTGTGTCAAACTCATATGAAATGGTATGAGAATTATTAATGCTAAAATTGGTATACTTCTTAGAAGAGTAGTAACAAATAGTAATAACTCACAAATGCAGCGATACTTTCATTAGAAAACATAAATTTCGAATGAGAATTACGAAAGGATTGCTTTAAATATTTTACAAGTTTGAATACATCACATTGCATTTTTATTACTTCCTTATAAATTACTTTTTAATAAAAGTATCCTATTATCCATTCAAATTTTTTTCATTTACTTACAGCTATCTTTATATTCAGGACACAGCCCGGTGTATTCTAATTTGATAAAATACTTTTATTGCTAGAAATATTTGTCCAACCATAGTAGCAAGAGTTAACTTTATATTTACTTTATGTTTTTTACTTTTTTAGAGTAAATTTTCTTAGATGCATATTTTTTAATTTTAATTTTAATCATTTTTTATATTTATATATTTATTTATATTTATTCATTTTTATTTGTTTTATTTTTATTTGTTATATTTTTATTTTCTTTTATTTTTATTTATTTTTATTTAATTATATTTAATTTTATTTCGTTTTACTTTTTACACTAGGGATTTCTAAAAGAACCTCCTGCTTGAAGCCACTTTTATCCCGTTCATGCTTTCAGTGGGATTTAAATCGAGAGACTGCACTTACCTGCTAGGTCATCACATGGTGTGAATTAGTTTTTACGTTTCCCCTGCGATATGGCATTGCTCACGTTGACACAGTTGTTTTAGAAGAGTGTAAATATAAATAATGTTGGTGCACACTGGAAAAAATTTTCTTATTATCTCTGTATAAACATCGAAGCACCAATAAAAGGTAATCGCTGAAAGAAAAAAAACGATTTGGCTATAGGTCATTTTAAAATCATGAAATCTTCTTTATTCATGGAACGAAACGGAAATACTTCCTTATAAATTACCTTTTTATAAGAGTATCTTATTAACCGCTCAAGTTATTTTCATTTACTTATAGCTATCTTTATATTCAGGACATATCTCGGTCACTTCTAATTTGATAGAATACATTTAACGCTAGAAAAACTTGGCCAACCATGGTAGCAACGGTTAACTTTTAGTGTAAATTTTTCTAGATGCTTATTTTTTACATATAATTTTAATGATCTATTTTATTTTTATTCATTTATTCATTTATTAATTGTTTGTTTATTTATATTTATTTGTTATTTATTATTTATTATTTATATTTATTTATATTCATTTGTTATTTATTATTTATTTTGCTATTTATTTTTTTTTTATTTATTATAATTTTATTTATTTATTTTTATTTTTAGTTGTTTTTTGTTATACTTTTATTTTTTTGTTTTCATTTATTTATTTATTATTTATTTATATTTTTTTGTTATTTTGTTATTACTTATTTGTTATTTATTTATATTTATTTATTTATTTTTATTTTTGGTTATTTTTTATTTGTTATACTTTTATTTGTTTTTATTTTTATTTATTTTTATTTAATTATATATAGTTTTATTTCGTTTTACATTTTACACGAGAGATTTCTCAAAGAACCTCTTGCTTAAAGCCACTTTTATCCCGTTCATGCTTTCTTTGGGATTTAAATCGAGAGACTGCACTTACCTGCTAGGCCATCACATTGTGTGAATTAGTTTTTACATTTCCCCTGCGATATGGCATTGCTCACGTTGACACACTTGTTTTAGAAGAGAGTAATATAAATAATGCTGGTGCACACTGGAAAAATTTTTTCTTATTATCTCTGAATAAACCTCGAAGCACCAATAAAAGTTAATTGCTGAAAAAAAAAACGATTTGGCTATAGGTCATTTTAAAATCATGTAATCTTCTTTATCTATGGAACGTAACGAAAACACATCCTTATAAATTACTTTTTTTATAAAAGTATCTTATTAACCATTCAAGTTATTTTCATTTACTTACAACTATCTTTATATTCAGAACATATCTCGGTGTCTTCTAATTTGATAAAATACATTTAACTCTAGAAGAACTTGAACAACCATGGTAGCAATAGTTAACTTTTAGTGTAAATTTTTCTAGGTGCTTATTTTTTAATTATAAATTTAATGATTTATTTTTATTTTTATTTATTTATTCAGTTATTATTAATTAGTTTTTTATTTGTTTGTTTATTTATATGTATTTGTTATTTATTATTTATTTTTATTTATTATTTTTTATTTATTTATATTATTTTTTTATTTTTATTTTTAGTTATTTTTATTTGTTATATTTTTATTTTTTGTTTTTATTTATTTATTTTTTATTTATTTATATATATTTATTTATTATTTATTTATATTTATTTGTTACTTATTTATTATTTATTTATTTATATTTATTTGTTGTTTATTATTTATTTATTTATTTATTTACTTATTTATTTATATAATTTATTATTTATTTTTATTTATTTATTTTTATTCTTGGTTATTTTTTATTTGTTTTATTTTTATTTGTTTTATGGCATTGCTCACGTTGACACACTTGTTTTAGAAGAGAGTAATATAAATAATGCTGGTGCACACTGGAAAAAATTTTTCTTATTATCTCTGAATAAACCTCGAAGCACCAATAAATGTTAATCGCTGAAAAAAAAAAACGATTTGGCTATAGGTCATTTTAAAATCATGAAATCTTCTTTATCTATGGAACGTAACGAAAACACATCCTTATAAATTACTTTTTTTATAAAAGTATCTTATTAACCATTCAAGTTATTTTCATTTACTTACAACTATCTTTATATTCAGAACATATCTCGGTGTCTTCTAATTTGATAAAATACATTTAACTCTAGAAGAACTTGAACAACCATGGTAGCAATAGTTAACTTTTAGTGTAAATTTTTCTAGGTGCTTATTTTTTAATTATAAATTTAATGATTTATTTTTATTTTTATTTATTTATTCAGTTATTATTAATTAGTTTTTTATTTGTTTGTTTATTTATATGTATTTGTTATTTATTATTTATTTTTATTTATTATTTTTTATTTATTTATATTATTTATTTATATTATTTATTTATTTTTATTTTTAGTTATTTTTATTTGTTATATTTTTATTTTTTGTTTTTATTTATTTATTTATTATTTATTTATAGTTATTTGTTATTTATTATTTATTTAATTATTTATTTTTATTTGTTATTGTTTTATTTTTTATATTTATTTATTTTATTATTTTTAGTTATTTTTTGTTGTATTTTTATTTTTTGTTTTTATTTATTTTTTTTTATTTTATATTTATTTGCTACTTATTTATTATGTATTTATTTATATTTATTTGTTGTTTATTATTTATTTATTTATTTACTTATTTATTTATATATTTTATTATTTATTTTTATTTATTTATTTTTATTCTTGGTTATTTTTTATTTGTTTTATTTTTATTTGTTTTATGGCATTGCTCACGTTGACACACTTGTTTTAGAAGAGAGTAATATAAATAATGCTGGTGCACACTGGAAAAATTTTTTCTTATTATCTCTGAATAAACCTCGAAGCACCAATAAATGTTAATCGCTGAAAAAAAAACGATTTGGCTATGGGTCATTTTAAAATCATGAAATCTTTTTTATACATGGAACGTAAGTAAAAAATTACGGTGTCCTGAACTGATCCCATTAAGCAGAGTCCACTGTATTACTAATTATTAAGGAATTAAATAATATGGAATAGCATTGACTTAATTTCAAATGCTTGACACATATTAGAGTCATCTCCTTGTGAAAGCAAAGCCGAAAGATGGCCGATTGGTTAGGGTGCTGACATTCGGTGCGGGTGTTCATGGGTTCGAATCCCACAGTGGCATGGATGGTGTTCGAAGTAGGTTTTAAGCTGTAGTTCCCGGTCTCATTAGCCCTAGTGTTGCAAAAAGTAGACCGTAGCACTACAAACCTTGTAAAATCTAAAACATCTGCAATTCCAAGACTAAATTTTACCAAAGTATCGTAAGATAAAAAAAAGTATATCAAGTTTTTATCCTAATCCAAAACAAATTCATATCTCGAAAGGCTAAATTAAATATGGCAATCATTTTATTATACAATTAAAACTTATTTAAATGACATATCAGTTCCTTAATAGTTAAGTTTACTAAACGCTAAAGATATTTATATAAAAACTGCTCTAATTAAACAAATCCTCTTGTGTGCAGTATGATAGATATATGTTATTAATCACAATATTTCCCTTCTGATAATCTATAAAGTCTCGAATTCCCTCACGGGTGCAGTGGGACTTGGCTTGTATGGCTTTCCTAAAGTCAATTAGCCAAACGTTCTTTACTGCTTCTTCAGATATGCTCTCGAATAGGGAATAAATTGGAGGGATTTATTAACTTATGTAGTTGCTCAACGTGTATTATGTACTAAATATAAAAATTAACTCTATATTACTATGCACTATATTATACTATATTACTATATATATATATCACTATATTACTATATATATCACTATAATACTATATATTATACTATTATTATATTTACTATATATTTAGTTAACCACTTCCCTTACAAATTTTTTTATAAAAAATATGCAAAAAATCATCACTTTTTTTACTTTATTATTAAATAAAAGGGAGTGAAACAAAACAAATATGTAGGTTTTAAGTTGAATTTTTAATTTTTTACAGGTGTATATGCATTTAGTTTTAGTTACTATCCCGAGTTATCGCGGGCAGTTTGAAAAAAGGTAAATTTGTCTTTGTATGACAATTTTTAAAACAAGGGACAACTCAAAGTGATACCTGACATTATGTACACTGCTCTCTGGTCTCTTTCCTTTCTGGCTTATCTCAGGATTCGGGAACACACTCTCTCGTTGGATATAATGTTTTTTTAGGAGGAGTAATAATATCTGGGAGATGCCTTCAGGTTAACCTGAATAGTGAAGGACTATTGCTGGGTCATCCTGATGTAGCAGAAAACTCATCACAGTTATTTTCTGAAATCAGTTTTTCAATCATTTTAAAACAAGTGACCAGTTCATCCAAAGTTACAGAGAAATCAACAAAACTTTGGAAATTATTAATCATAGCTAGATATTTTATTTTAAGGCCGAGTAAAAACGTGATGAAACAATTCGTACTGACAAATTAAGCTTTGCCCGAGATTTCTCGGAATAATAATCAACTGTAATGACTACAAACCCGAAATAACTCGGGTTAATGAGTCAAGCTCTTAAAGTGAAGCTAATTTCAAATTCTACAACAAGCAAACATCAAATTCTACAATATATTTCATCAAAGTTTAGATGAGTTGTCTTATATAGTTACAAAAATATATTAGTCACTTATGAAATAAAGCACTTTATTGAGACAATTTTTAAAGAGCGAAAACAGCTCTTACTTTTAAATTTAAAATGTTGATTTATACAATAATTAGAGAACATTTAAGAACTTATTCATATTGTAAAAATATGAATGATTATGTGAATTCTAAAATATATTTATGCTGCATGTTTTCGTCAAAAAGTTTTTTCCTAATTTAAATACAATTCTTGAGTTAGAAATGTTAAAAGAGTGATTTAATATTTTAAAAATTTGTATTTTAAGCTATACACAAATAGGAAAATTTGCATTTAAAGATGAGATTCAAAATATTGTAAATTGTTTAAACATATTTCAAATTAGAATGGTTTTAACGGTTTTCACGGAGTCAAGAAAGTATCACCTGGTTAAAACTTACAAATTACCAGAATTTCTTTTATAAGATTTTTTTTCCTCAAATAGTGAAAACATTCAATGATTTTATTTCTACGTTTGTGTTTTGTTAAATTCTTTACATTACAAACACTTAATCATACTAAAGATGAAAACTCTAAATATTTTAAAAGTTTTCTGTGATGCATAGAAAATTATTGTACATGGATGAAGTAAAAAATATATTTTTTAAATACAGAAACACAAACACACACACACGGTAATGACTCTCAGCCCTTTCACCGGAAAGCGAAGAGGAAAGTCTCAAAAGGACTGTATTGTCAAAGTGTTATTGTATACCTGTTGTGTGACGGACTCAGTGCAGCTGAAGGTTAAAAAGCCAAATTCGTCAAGGAGCAAATTCCAGCCTTGTCATTCATGCTGACGAAGGTGAAAAGACCCTTCGAGGTCAGACATATTGTCTCTAGTCCTTCGCTAACAATGAAGAGACATTTTGGTCAACTACCACTTTTTGGGGCAAGGATCAGCGAATCCTCTATGGCACTCATGTAGTGATCTCGATATTAAACTAATTTTTAAACAGAGGTCCGAGGTCCGGAATTTATTCCGCCCGGTCCACGAGTCGTCCTGCTATTGCACTGTCTGCGGGAGTGGCTCCCCCAATTTCGAAAAGTAGACTCATCTCACACTCTTCTTGACAAATGACTGCTCTCGTAGAACATTTTTCTAATATTCGCTCAAGACGTCAGACTTTAGTACGAGACAGTTGACGAAGATAGCTCTACTCATGTTTTGTAAAAGAAAAAGAAAACTGTGTAAATGGTGAAATAAATATTCCGTCTACTCGAAAAGGAGCTTGTGTCTCTTTATTTGTTCTTTCTTGCCCATTTCCTGGTCGACAGACTTATTTATTTGTCGCAGCATTTTCTGGGAACGCCGTTCGGATAACGGTCTTTTGCGAATTTTTTCCGGTGACTCTGGTTACAGGCAAAACGGCGTGTTCTACAAGACGAATCGCGTACAGCGGGTTAACGAAATCGAAAAAAATTAAGATTTCAGCTTTACCACTTATGTTCAGAAAAGCGAGGCCGTCCTTTTTCGAGCGGGATTGAGTGGGTGTTTCCTGGACAACCCCTGGGAAGAAGCTTAAAAGGTGTCGGAGGTGATTCAAAGAGGCTGGTCAGCGATTTTTTTCGATAGAGGTTTGACTCTGGTAGTTATGTTAGTGTGCTATTTTATTTTCCGAGAGTGTTTTCTCTCGAAGTTGTGTTCCAATTCTCAGTTTATGACACATATATGTAAGTTTTGAATGTACATACCTGTAAATATTTCTGTATATATTAAATAATTTGTAAAAGAAAGCTTGTTGTGGTTCGTGTTAATGGTTGTAGAGCTCAAATCCTTACAACTAGAGATGTAAAAAAACCGGAATTTTGAGCTGTGGAAAATATGATTTTCAGATTACATCATATTTTTAAACATCAAAAGATATATATTGATCAATTTTAATGCTGTTATTGTTTTTTTGTAAGATCAAAAGTATTAATATTTTTAAAACCTCCTATTAAAAATACATTATTTTTAATATAAATTTAAAATTATTGTTTTATTGTAAAACTATTTTTTAATCTTTTGAATATACTACGTTGATTTCGAAAAATTCAAAAATCTATTACTATAATTCTTAAATCCTAATAACTAAGGCATCTAATATTTTATAGTAAAATTTACAAAGTATATGTATTCTCCTTGTCGTGTAGTTTTATTTGAGTTTTAACCTGTGATAAATGTATAGTGGGATTTTTTTTTTTTTTTTTATTGTGTTGTGTAAAAGTATTTTAGTACTAATTTGACCACACGTTCCACAGGACACAGGAAACTACAGACATAAGATATGAAAATAAACTAAAAGCTAAATTAAAAGCATCTGAAACTAGCTTAATATAAAAAAAGTAAATTTATTATAATATATAAACATCTATGTACACACAATGTAATTTTCATAAAATATGATTTATCAACACCTTCTAAATTAGTTCTGACAATCAATACTTAATTAAAAATGTAATATATAAGAGAGAGGACCTGATCTCATATTTCAAAAATGTATGTAAAAGGGGGTACCTTTGTGTGTTAATATGTTGTGCACGGAATACTGCTGGTTGAGGGCTGATCAGGATTGGGTATGTATGGATCTTCGGTCGGTCTGGTCAGGGGCTTCCTACTGAGTGTTTCAGTGCTACAGAAATATTTGATACACGAACACTTCCCATCGGACTCTCTCCTCGTCTGGACTATCGAACACCTTCTGTCTTACTCTCTCATCGTCTCGACTATCGAACACTTTCTGTCGGACTCTCTCCTTGTCTGACTATCGAACGCCTTCTCTTTTTTTAGATTTTTTTTTTAATTTTATTAATCTCATCCTTGTCAACTCTTCCTTCTTATCGTCCAATCGGGAGAGTTGTAAGAATCTAATTGGTCTGCTTAAACCCGTCTTGAGACCACCAACGTGGAAAAAATTTATCTTCTAATTGAGCACTGTCTCTTAGGGACTCATAAATAATCCACAAAGGTATTTCTTATTTATGTCAAGTACGGAGACGGGATTCTAATCTGGGACTATCAGAACGCCCGAGACCACCGTACAAGACAACAAAATCCATAGAATATAATTTTTATAGTCCTCTGTTTTTTTAAAAAGATGTGATGAGGTCAGATTTAGATCCCGAGCATTTTATTCTTGCATGAATGAATAAATTATTACTACTGACCTGAATCGCCTCATCACACTCCTTAAATAACTAAAATATTTTTTAAATTCCATAGAGAAAATATTTCTTGCTTTCAACAAACCAAAATCAGTTTTACCCCCATGTTAGAAAATTAAAATGTCAGAAGGCATTTTTATTTATTTTTTTATTTTTTACAAAAAATAAACCTGGAAAGCTTTTGTTAGGTTTTTAATTAAGCTAAAACAAAATGCTATACATTACCAGACGTATTTTAAAATGTCATTTCACCTTATAGAAAATGAGTTATAATGCATTGCGAAAATAGTCCTGTATTTTCAAAGTTTTAACAATTGGTTATGATCTTATTATAAAAGTTAATTTAATCTCTTCAGTGAAAATTATTAACAAGTGCAAATGAAATTCCGGATATAATGGCCTGTAACAATGGCGAAATTATATTCTATAGCTATTGCATTTATACTAGCATTAATATAATGATTTACAAATTTCATTGATGCCAATATAATTAATTAATTTTTAATTAAGATTTCTGCTTATTTAAAAGCTAAGAATTTCATTAGTGTTAATATTTAAAAATATTTTTATTAATTAATAAATCCTAATGAAATATGTTTAATTCAGTATTAGCTATAATTAAATTTCTATAATTGGAACTGTATTAAAAATGAGTAAGCTATATTGTCCCTAAAGTGTCAATTTTGATGATTTTTAATTATCTTCTATGTAAAGTTTCTTTATCTCAGGTGTGGTATTAAACTCTATGTAGGAATAGTTTGTGTTTACGAGACGTATTTACTTTCTTTATGGAAATATATGTCACCTTATAAGTAATTCCAAAACTTTCAAATTTATTTTGAGTTACAGTATTTGATTTATTAAATTTCATTTATGAATATTTTGTCACATGCACTTAACATAAAACTAAAACGAAAATTTATATTTGATATAAAATTTCATTTGATTTCATTATAATTTTATACGTCACATAAAAGTAAGTTAAAAGGAAAATTTCATTTTAGTAGAGGCAAACTTATAGTATTTAACTCAGTACAAAAGTAGCTGTAAATTTAATCTACAATAACAGTTGCTTGAATTTCATCTTTTACTTTGCAGTCACTTGTACATGCGAAGTCAAATTTGATGTAGTCGTCTATATATCTGTACATTGAAAAAAAAGTTAATAAGCCTTAAATTTCAAATTTTACGAAAGAGGACACCTTATAAATAATCCCAAAACTTTCACAATTTATTCCATTATTTTGAGTTTCATATTTGAAAACGATATTTCAGGATTTATTTAAATCCATTAATGAATATTTGTCACATGCATTTAAAATAAAATTAAAAGAAAAATTTATATTTGCTATAAAATTTCATTTAATTTCATTATATTTTTATGTGTTACAAAAAATAAGTCAACGGGAAATTTTCATTTTAGTAAATGCAGTCTTATTGTATATAACTCCGTACAAAAGTAGCTGTAAATTTAATCTAAAATAACAGTTGCTTGAATTTTATCTTTAACTTTGCAGTCACTTGTACATATGAAATCAGATTTCACGTAGTCATCAATATGTCTGTACATTGAAAAAAAGAGAATAAGTTTTTAATTTAAAGTTTTACAAAAGAGAAGAAAAGGGACTTTTACATATAATGCTTTACAAATTTCATAGATAACAATTTAATTAATTTTTAATTAAAATTTCTGTTTATTTGAAAGCTAAGAAATTCATTAGTGCTAATATTTAAAAATATTTTAATTAATTTATAAATCCTAATGAAATATGTTTAAAGCAATATTAACTTTAATTAAATTTATATAATTGAAACTATAAGAACGATGAGTAAAATATAATGTCATCACAGTGTAAATTTTAAGGATTTTTAACTACCTGCTATTCCAAATGTCTTTATTTGAGGAGAGGTAATGAAATGTACCTAGGAATATTTTCTTCTCACGAGATGTATTTTCGTTGTTTTTGGAAATAGTTGGTACCTTATAAATATTCCCATAAATTTCAAATTTAATCCATTATTTTGAGTTTTATTTTTGAAAACGATATTTCCGGATTTATTAAATTTCATTTATGAATATTTTGTCACATGAACTTAAAATTAAATTAAAACGAAAATTTATATTTGCTATAAAATTTCATTTAATTTCACTATATTTTTATGCGTCACAAAAAAGTAAATTAAAAGGAAAATTTCATTTCAGTAAATGCAATCTTATCATATTTAACTCCGTACAAAAGTAGCTGTAAATTTAATCTAATATGACAGTTGCTTGAATTTTATCTTTTACTTTGAAGTCACTAGTATATGCAAAGTCAAATTTTATGTAGTCCTCTACATGACTGTACAAAGAAAAAAAAGTTAATAAATCTTAAATTTCAAATTTTACAAACCAAGGCACCTTATAAATAATCCTAAAACTTTCAAAATTTATTCCATTATTTTGAGTTCCATATTTTAAAATGATATTTCATGATTTATTAAATTCCATTTATGAATATTTGTCACATGCACTTAAAATAAAATTAAAACTAAAACTTATATTTGCTATAAAATTTCATTTAATCTCATTATATTTTTATGTGTTACAAAAAATAAGTTAAAAGGAAAATTTCATTTTAATAAATACAGTCTTATTGTATTTAACTCCGTAAAAAAGTAGCTGTAAATTTAATCTAAAATGACAGTTGCTTGAATTTCATCTTTTACTTTGCAGTCACTTGTACATATGAAATCAGATTTCACGTAGTCATCAATATGTCTGTACATTGAAAAAAAGAGAATAAGTTTTTAATTTAAAGTTTTACAAAAGAGAAGAAAAGGGACTTTTACATATAATGCTTTAAAAATTTCATAGATAACAATTTAATTAATTTTTAATTAAGATTTCTGTTTATAACTCTACATAAAAAGCTGTAAATTTAATCTAAAATGTCAGTTGCTTGAATTTTATCTTTTACTTTGCAGTCACTAGTACATGCGAAGTCGAATTTTATGTAGTCGTCTATATTTCTGTACATTAAAACAAAAAGTTAATAAGTCTTAAATTTTAAATTTTACAAAAGAGAGTACCTTATAAATAAACTCAAAACTTATAAATTTATTCCAATATATTGGTTTTTATATTTTATTTATTAAATTTCATTTATGAATATTTTGTCACATGCATTTAAAATAAAATTATAATGACAATTTATACTTGCTATAAAATTTCATTTAATTTCACTATATTTTTATGCGTCACAAAAAAGTAAATTAAAAGGAAAATTTCATTTCAGTAAATGCAATCTTATCATATTTTATCTCCTTATAAACGTAGCTAAATAAATATAAAATGACAGTTTTGAAATTTCATCTTTTACTTTACAGTCATTGTACATACAAAGCCAAATTTGATGTAGTCGTCTATATGTCGTATATTAAAAAAATTTAATAAGTCTTAAATTTCAAATTTTTACAAAAGTGGTCACATTATAAATAGTAAAAATTTTCAAATTTATTCCATTATTTTGAGTTTTATATTTTATTTATTAGACTTCATTTTGTCACTTGTACATGCGAAGTTAAATTCATGTAGTCATCAATATGTATGTCATCAATATGTCAACACATTGAAAAAGGTTAATAAGTCTTAAATTTCAAATTTTACAAAAGAGAAGAAAAAGCATTTTTTCTAGATTCATTTGTGTTGTGTCATTCATTGTGGAAAAATTTATAATCGTCTTTGAGGTAGTGCGAAGCACTTAAGTGACTTTAATATATACAAAAACAGAAATAAATAATTGTACGCTTAAAAAAGAGATTTCACCAAGAAAACATTGTTAGTTCTTATTTTTTTTTCAATTCTTCAAATACATTAATTTAACAAACGAAAATAATTGGAATACAAATAAGAAAAAAAATTTAATTTTCAAGGAAAATTATCCGTATATTTTTCTCTATATTGTTTTTTATGCATAAATTTCTGCATATATTTTAATATTTAATAAAAGTATAAAAAAGTATGGATATATATACATAGATTCACACACTACATATATATATATATATATATATATATATATATATATATATATATATATATATATATATATATATATATATATATATATATATATATATATATATATATATATATATATATATATATATATATATATATATATATATATATATATATATATATATATATATATATATATATATATATATATATATATATATATATATATATATATATATATATATATATATATATATATATATATATATATATATATATATATATATATATATATATATATAGGTATCCATATTTTGGTATTCATAAGTAATTTTAATGCCAAAATTTAAGCGTAATGTAAATGTCAAGTCAGTTCTGAAAATCTTAATTAAAGTAAATTGATTAATATCCTGAAAGTGCTAATAAGGTAAAATTTGGAAATAAAAGTTTCCGAAAGTTTCGTAAATTTAAGAACTTTCACGAGTTGTTAAATTTCAGATTTTTCCTGACTCCTTCATCGGAAGTTAATATCGAAGCCATGAAGCATGTCACTTCATTCTCGTGGAATTATGCTCAATTTTTTGGCAGACGTTTCAGAATGAATCACAGTAATTAGCTGAAAATTAGATTTATTTTATACGATAGCGTAATCAATCTTTATTAAACTTTTTTTATTAAATTGCAGATCCTATAAACATAATAAGCACGTCTTCGAAACCAAGGAATAATTAAAATTAAACACTTTCATCCAATAGTTTTTGTTCATTTTCCCTATCTCAAGTTGCTCATTTGGGGGAAATTGAGAGGTTATTAAGTAATTGCATTATTTTCCAATATGTCTGAAATTATAAAATACTGCCAAGTATAATAATATATTTATCTCTTTCACACCTCACTGCAGCATTTCCGTCACCTTTTTCATTATAATTAATTTAAAAACAAGAATATTTTTTTTATCTTTCAAGATGTATAAAGGAGTTGACTAAATGGCACTGATTAAAAGTGGAATATGTAAAGGGATTTTTTTAAATTAAAACTGATTCAATTAAGTATGCTCTTTCATATAATAAATTTATTAACAGATTGAATATAATCCTAAAATTAAATTTTTGCATTAAGTGAAATGTTATAAAAATCAATACTAATTAAAAACAAAATCTCATTAGATTTCTTCATTTCTGATAACTTTTTTATTATAATTAATTTTATTGCTGAAACTTCTTTAATTTTATATTTTAATTTAATTTATATAACTTTAATGCATTTTTTTTGCATTTTAATACATATAACGACAATTAAAGAAGTGTTGTTATTAAAATATATATTAAGCTTTAGTAACGTCTATTTAAAATTTTGAATTAACTGAGTTCTTTTAATAAAATGAAAACCATTAAACTGGAATTCAATAGACTCTGCGTCAACTAAAGGGCTAAATATTTATTGAAATCTAGATTTAAAATAAGTTTACATCGTATAATTTCATTTAAAAGGGATAAATTAATAAGGTACATATTTACAAATTATATAAGAAAAATATTCTAAAATTAATTTTATTTTATAAAATTTCAACATTCATTTTAAAGAAGTCATAAAATGCACTATAACGAAAATATATTATATTAGTTAAGCTATTACATTAAAAACATTCAAATTATAAACTTACATGAATTTAAAAATTGAATATCATAAAATGAGCGAATTAATATAAAAATATTTTTAAACCATACAAATACTACCTACCTACCTACGGACCTAGGGTGCCAGTCTACTTTTACGAGACCAACGGTCCTGGGGTGCGAAGCATATGTTCCGGTTAGGTGCTTAATCTTAAGAGAAACACCCAGTGTTTAGTTCCCAAGCATGCTTGATCCTCAGTTCATTTACCACTGAAGGGATGAAAGGCTGAGTTACATTTGCCCAGCCTGGGGATCGAACCTCGGACCTGTGTCGTGAAAGCGCGAAGTTCTATCTCAAAGACATTGCCGGAAACCATACAAATATTAACCCTTAAACACCTCCATCCGTACTATAATATAGAATAACAACCCTTATTATATGAAGCCATTACAGATAAAAATGAATTCTGCTGGCTTTATTTGTTATAGGCACCTCACAAACGTGAAAGAATCCACATTGGTTGAGTGGAGTTGTAGGTGAAAATGTAGCCGAAATAATTTTAGAAAACAGAAATGCAGTTTATTATAGCATCATTTTCCGAAGTCATCGAGGGTGCAAACCCATACATCCCAATTTGTAGGTGTATGAGTAAACCAATCACGCCATTTGTCATAGGCACATCACGGACGTGAAATAATCCACATTGGTATAAGAGGAATTGTAAGTAAAATGTAACCAAAATAATTTTAGAAAAGAGAAATGCAGTTTATTATAGCATCATCGTCGGAAGGCATCGAGGGTGAAAGCCCATACATTACAATTTATTGGTAAAGGAGCCAGCCTATCAGGTTGTTATTGATAAGTATATATATATATATATATATATATATATATATATATATATATATATATATATATATATATATATATATATATATATATATATATATATATATTGTGATAATTCTCAAAGAAGCGTCACTAAATTATATATGAAGGCTGAAACCAGAAGTGTTTGACTTTGGACTTTCCGAACTTGCTAATTCGATAGAAAGAACAAAAGAAAATCGTCTTGTTTGTCTTCAAACAGAATAATTGCCAGATATTTCTTCTAAGTTACAATTATAATTCAGTCGTTATTTTTTGGTTAAAATAGTATTACACACACACATACACACACACACGCACACACACACACACATACACACACACACACACACATATATATATATATATATATATATATATATATATATATATATATATATATATATATATATATATATATATATATATATATATATATATATATATATATATATATATATATATATATATTATATATATATATATATATATATATATATATATATATATATATATATATATATATATATATATATATATATATAGATATATATATATATATATATATATATATATATATATATATATATATATATATATATATATATATATATATATATATATATATATATATATATATATACAGGAGGTCAATAGCTCAGATTATTTACAATTGTTATAATTAGCTATATTAAGTTAGCAATTTCCTAATAAAGTTCTTTAATATAGTATACAAACTGAAGATTAGATAGGGAAATCAGTCACTATACACATTATTAGATTTCTCTTATAGTAATGGAAAAGTACATCTAAACAATTTTTTACACACACAGTAGTTGTATAAAAACTCAGATTTCCCAAGGTGACTCATTCCTTTATATATTCTATCTGTAACATACTAATAAAACTTTTATACTCTCTGAACCGGAAAAAGGTTTTTATTACGCAATTTGATTAGAAAATGAAGACAAAATTTATGATATTTTTGGGAAAAAAAACTTTATTTGTTTGATTAAACGTTACGTTATCTACAAAGACATAAACAGAAAACTATAAAGTTTTTTCCGTTTTCAGTGTGAACCGCTAGGAATTTTATGCCTCAAAGGTAGCTGATACATTATATATTAAATATTATGTGACATGTGTTGGGGGAGTGAATACATTACAAATATTTTGTACATCATTTAACGTAACACTATACGTGGAATAATTGACGTATTTTTAAAACTTTTGAACTCATATTTCATGTTAATTTTTTTAAGTGATGTAGCATTGTAATTTATATATAATAAAAAAAAATTATGACTCAAATATATAAAAATGGTATAAGTAAGTAAGGAATATTAAACATACTGTATAAAATGCAGGGTGACCATAATTAAACCGAAAGTGCTCAGAGTGTTCTGTATCTCGATCTATTTGCGAGAATGACGCCACATTTTGTAGGAAGATTAAACAAGACGAGGGACGAAGGATTTCGCGAAAAAACAAATTAGTTCCAAAAGTCACCATTAGGGGAATATTTGGCGCTGTGTAATAGAAAATAGATTGTCAACAAATGCAAATCAATACGGAAATTAATTTCTTAACTGTACCAATGGATGTAAGATGAAATTTGAATAAAGAATTTCTTCTTCTGCTCAGCGTACGTGATATTGCAGACCGAGACTTTATCGGTGTTTATGTAGATTTTATTCTTTTTTAAAAGTGTTGGCATATTGCACTTGAACTGAATCAGAAAATGTACATAATAAAAGGTACTTTTATTCCGTATGAATTTGCATTTGTTAACACTCTATTTTCTATAACACAGCGCCAAGTATTTCCCTAGTGGTTACTTTTGGAACCAATTTGTTTTTTCAAAGAATCCTTCGTCCCCCGTCTTGTTTAATCTTCCTACAAAATATGGCATCATTCTCCCAAATAGATCTCGCTACAGAACACTGTGAGCACTGTCAGTTTAATTATGGCCACAAGGTGTATATATATATATATATATATATATATATATATATATATATATATATATATATATATATATATATATATATATATATATATATATATATATATATATATATATATATATATATATATATAAATCAATTCCGGTAGCTTTTTTGTCACATTTTATCATGTTAAATTTTAGAGTATTTATCAAGTTTGTATAATAAAATGTGTCATTAAACAATGCATGTGATACATTTCATATTGATAAAGTTTTCTGTTTGTTTGACTATAAATGATATTTACTATTTTCAGAATCCCATAAAAGGTAGACACTGCCAAATACAATGCTTTTCCATAGTATTTATAAACTGACAAATATTTATAACATGACAAATACTGGTATATTTTAGTTTATGTATAGTGGAATCACATTTTATTTTATTCTAGAATAGAGTGTTTATACTTCTGCATAGTAAAATAGGTCCAGAACGCATTCAATGATTCACGTAGTATTGTTAAATTTTTGAAATTGCTCGTCTGATTATAAATGAATTTTAGTACTTTTAGAATCTCATAAATGATAGACAGTACCAAATAAAAGTTTTATTCATAGTATCTATACAATAGCTTTCTAGGCCAAAATGTGGCATAATTTGTGAGTATGAATAACAGAAATGTTGGCAGACTTTAAAATTTCTCTTAGTAATCAACTAAATAGATTGAATCTTTAAAATATTCAAAACCTATCTCACATATCCAAATTTATATCCATAAAATATTATAATATGCAGCTTGCTTAACATATGTCAATATATCATCTTAAACGAATCGAATTTGCAATCTCACGAAAAGTGATCTTCAAAATATTCTATTTCCTGGCACTAGATCAGTAAATATTTTCTGTGACTTTAAAACGTTAAAATGTTCTCCAATTCCTTTTTCAGTACCAACCCGATCAGAACTTCCACTTAAACTTTTATTTGTTCTACAATTTTTGTTTCCTGAAAAGAATTCTACTAACCTATTGTTTCCAACTTACAAAAAAAATTAAGCTTTCACCAATATCTCCTGCGTCAGAAAAAATAAAATTAGCGAAGGTAAAGAATTTTGATGCTATTTTACAGTCTGTCGTAAATATAAATCGGATAAATGCATTTAACAAGCCAGTAAAGTCTCAAAGAAGAAACATAAGCGAAATACACGTAGATGCAAGGAATAAAATAGCAGGAAACAAATATCAAACAGTCAGTCTGCGAGAACGTCTCTCCAGCAGCAATACATTTTATAAGATGTATATTATTGTTTTCACGTAAGAAAAACAAACTATAGGTTTTACTACCGTGAGATTTGTATACATAATTATATCGGCTTACAATTAATAAATAGTTAAAATTGTCTATATGTATGTCATAGAAGTGAACTATCTAAAGTTAAAAAGCGAAATGTTTTGACAGTGAACAAAAGTCTGTACCGTATTAAATAGAATTTTAAAAATTATAAAACTGATTTTTAGAGTATTTTGTAAAATATTATATCATTGTTTACAAATGCCAGTCATTTGTCAACTAAGTCATTAGTCTTCTAGCTTCCCAATATTTTTCAACTGATTTTTGTGGTTTGTGTAAAAATGAATATCATTATTTACAAACGCCAGTCATTTGGCAGCTAAGCCATTAGCCTTCTAGCTTACCAATATTTTTCACCTAATTTTTGTCATTTGTGTAAAAATGAATTTTATTATTTACAAGGGCCAGTCATTTGGGAACTAAGCCATTAGCCTTCTAGCTTCCCAATATTTTTCAATAGATTTTTGCGATTAGTGTAAAAATGAATGTCATTTTTTATAAATCCCAGTCATTTGGCAACTAAACCATTAGCTTTCTAGCTTCCCAAACATTTTCTAAATTTTTGAATCTAATTTTTGAGATGTTCATCAGTTGCTTAATCGCATTTTTGATCACGCCATCTGAATCCACATAAAAGGTGTCCCTTCAGTATACTTTTCGGAGAGTGAAATAGGTAAAGTTCTACTGGTGCTAGGTCAGCAGAATAAGAAGGGTTTTTCAGCATGGTAACACCGTTTCTGCAAAGGTTGCTTTTTCACAATCAGAGTACGGTGCGGTGGAATATTTTCATGTAAAGAAATCCAATTCT